>OY723387.1:29903183-30210683 GCA_963210295.1 Ophion ellenae
AAAATAAATCAATATATATATGAACGATGAATATACTTCGAACGTAAATAGTAGTACGTTGTAAAATATTGTAGCTTTGCGATAGCTTGTATACATCTTGCCCCATTAGACCGTTAACGAATTAACAAAAAAAATCACGCAATAACCTGGAAAATTTTCGACAAACCATTCTTATTATATTAATAATTAGTACTTTCATTGTGTTTCGCCACCTGTCTCTAATCAATATCAGCAACTCAAATGAACTGAAACGATGATGAACTTTAACAAAAATGACAGCGTTTCGTCAAAAAATCGAAATTGCTTTCTCATTTGAGAGGCGTGCTTCCGCCACAATTGATACTTTCACACTTATTCACCTCACCGCCACCCCTTCCAACTCCACCGTGAGCGCTGTGCTCGCACACACTGTTTAGTAGCTATAGTACGAGAGCCCACGACCAAATTTTTTGTCCGATAGCAATACGGCCAAAACCGCATCAAATTGATAGATTCGATTATCCTGAACTCGAAAATACCAATATCAGACATTTTCCGTGTAGCGTTTGACCTGACCGAATGTTAAAAAATGTCAATAAATTTTACCGAACTGTATCATAGCAATCTGTCTGATTTTCGGACTGTAGTTGAATGATAGCTCCAAGACACCGAAAACATATTTTTCAGAAGTCAGTAGTGTAGCGCGAACCCGGAAGATCACTTTAAAAAATCAAAAATGAGACCAAAAAAAATTATCATAGCAATCCGTCTGAAAATGTTCTTTACGAGTGAACTTGGGTTAGTTGATGCGAAAAAAATCATTTTCAGAAGGAATTTTGAAAGCATTAAATTTCAAGACCGTTTTAAAAATGTTAAAAAGTTTTACCGATCGGTAACATAGCAATCTGTCTGAAAATTGTTGAACGAGATAAAATAAGCTGCCCAGGTGTCGAAAAAATTTATATCAGAAAAATGTAGTAAACCTTCTTTATCAGAAAACTTTTCGATACTCCGAAATTATTTAAAAATCGTATTCAGGCATATTGAAGTCTATGTTACAAGCCAATGAATAAGTTGCGACCCTCAAATTATTAGATGTTGATTAACAAAGAGTTTACCCGAAACCGTAAAGTAAACAACAGTTGAAGGACTGAAATAAATGGCACAAAAGGAAACAAAAGGAAACTGCAGAGTTTTAGTATGAGCGTTGCTCCATACTTATGCAATATATTTCGTTCGCAATAAATGTTTTTCCAATTCCGTTTTGCATGGTGGTAGATTGCAGGCGTCGTAATTGGATAACTCGAGTTTCAGAATTGTCGAAGCCTCGTCGTTTTTTATTTTATATGTCTTTGTAAAAATATTCAGTCGAGCTAAATCGACATTATTAATTTTTTTTTCATTGTACAATCTGCACGTGAATTCTTCCAAAACGGGGAATACCTTCACAGTATCAGAAGTATAGCTGTCCAAATCAGCGAAAGCTTCTTGGTAGCGTTTCGAATTTTTCAGCATTGTTAATGGTCTTTTTTACCCTTGAGATATAACGCGGGATTGTAATCGCAGCCGGTCATTGCATGAAAAGCAGGTAAAGATTTTGCCAGAGTGGATCCCAATGTCTCGTATAAACCTGAAACATCAATTTAACAGCGAGAATTACCAACACCAACATCCATAGAAACTTTGACGAGACTTTTTACAAATTCCATATTTGCGAGCATTATTATTAGTATGTCGGTGTCGGAACATCGAATAATGACTTGACCCCGTTGATTAATTTGACAGACATGGTAAACCATCTTCGTATCTGCCTCTTCATGTTCTTGGTAAGTTAAATCTTCGTTGATTGTTTGGATAACAAAACCATCTTGGTCCGAATATTCCATCTTTAATCCGATCCATCTTTAATCGAATACACATGTCGTGATTGATGTGGATGATTTGTTTAGCAATTATGTGCGCCATGTCCTGTTCTGACCAATTATTAATAATAAATTTGACCAGAGCATTTTTGAATTTGATATTTTTCAATTCTTTCGCGAAATCAGAAGGTCTAACTTGTTGCGGTCCTAAGATTCGAAAATCTGTAGATTTTATGTTTTCTCGCAATCCATGCTCGGTGTCGTTGATAGACGGGCAGAAATACCTGTCGAATATCAGATCGATCCTTGCAACATTATGTTTACACAAAATGTGCAAAATTTTCTTCGAGATATTTTCAAATGTTCGTGGAATGTCTTTTAAGGTATGCAGTAAAAAGAACCCATCAATAATCAAAACATCTGTAGACTCCGGCTCCGTGCTCTCAATTTTTTTCAAGGTCTCGCATCAATGTTGATTTGTCGGTTTTATTTATTGTTCCGTCCATGTGACAAAGTGATAGTGGCATTGGGGTTATCGGGTAACACAGCATTTTTCCGATACTTTTTTTTTCTAAGGACAAAGCTAAAAGCCGCCCAAATAAATCTCTTTGTAGCCTCAATTCTTGGACCTTGCCACCGAGTAAAACTGTTTCTTTTTTTTATTGTGCTGAATGTGAAGACAGGATTTTTTTTATTGGTTCTTGAAACCGTGCATATCTCTCTTTTATCGCGGTTATGAAATTATCGCGCAAAGTTTCCCCTGGAGATTCGACATTGAGCAGAAAGTCAGTAGTATTTTGTGCAGCAGCTTCTCCAGTTGTGATGTTGTACAACTTATCAGCGTCTAAAGAATTGTCGAAAGGCTTCATATATTGTTCTAAAGTCCTTATGAACTTCTTAACTTGCTGGTGACTCTTTCGAATGCGAGAACTCTTCAGTTCCGAGGTGATATCCTGATTCTTGGCAATTCCTACGGTCTTCGGCACATGTGATATTATTCGAGCTCGAGCACTGTGATTTATTGCCCAACGTTGCCTTGCAGCCACCGAATTTGTCATGTGAATAATTCCGATCAACCTCTGAGCTGCTTCGCCATTAATTGTTTGTTGTGAAGTCAGATCGACAGGTATTCTGGAAAACGGTTTCTCCGTTCTTCTTACTCCGAATGATCCTTGTTCTAATGAGAAACGCAGTCCTGAATGGGTATCGTCTATGGTGCAAAGTTTGCTGACATAATATACCAGCCAACGAGAATAATTTTAGTGATTGAATGCGAAGAAAAAATTTGTGATTTTTGCAAGAATGTAAACATACATTTTTAGATCTCCGGTTCTGATACTCTTGTTCAGCATGTCATAATAGGACACTAATAGTATGTAAACGGTATAAAGCTGAGCAGTTAATCCATGCTTTCCTTGCAAAGTTTGTTCGGTAATGTTATCATATTTTTCGAACAATTTGAGAGTTGCTCCGTGTTTTATTGTAGGCGTCGTTGAACGATGATTTTGGAATTGAAACAAATAATCTTCAATTGATTTTTCGATGACAATTTTTTCACGGTCGACGAAGGCATCGAAGTGCAGTTTTTGAAACGCAAGCGAGACAAGAGGATGTATTCTTTTGCATCGATTAAAATTTGTACCCTTCAGTGATCCGTTCGTCTAAATTTCACTGACCATCAGAATATTGGTAATACCGCAATCCTCAATGAAAGAGCCAATAACTTTGAAGTATGACATTATTATATGAAATCCGCCGAGATGTATGAAAACGTTATCGAAGGATAACGTAACAAGCGCTGAGGCGACTGCCAGGCGACCCCGGAACGTTCTTATCGTTTTTGGGTGTATATGCGACATCGGAAATTCCTGAAAACAGTTTTTTGGTAATCCCGGCAGCCATACGAAAGGTTTAAAAAAAAATTTATCCGGGTTGCTATGATACAGGTCGGCTAAATTTTTTGACATTTGCGCTCGGGTTATATGCTACGAGCAAAATGTCTGAAAACAAACTTTTTCGTCATAAAATTATAAAATCTATGTACATTTTCAATATCGGACGTATTGCTATAATACCGACTGCCTTTTTTACACAGCAGAAATGACCTCCCACGCAGTCGCTACACTTCTGACCGTTACTACACACCTAGTCGGGTTCAGAATCATATAATCTGATGATTTTATACAGTTTCGGCCGTATTGCTATGATACATGGTTTTGGTCGTGGGCTCTCGTACTACTAGGCTTATGATTCAGCTTACCCCGCGTATTCGTCTTGCCCCGAGTTCCCCTACATACATACAGTAGCGTGCAAAAGTTTCGGGCCACCCGATTTTTCGTGGATATTGCATAGCAATACGATGGTACGGGAAATACAAACGAGTGATGACACTTATAATTGGCGTCGAGATGCTTGATATTAAAAAAAATGTGGTATAAACAGTAATATCACTCTTCAACAATTAATTATCCAACAGTTTTTATTTAATGACTATGCAAAAGTATTGGGCCATATACTATCGCGTGTGAAAACAAAAAACAAAACATTATAAAAATAACAAAACATGGTTTAGTTTTCTCTCTAGAGTCAATACTTCATTGCCATGGCCTTAGCAGCGTTTACAGCAGCACATAGTCGGGGTATAGACGCAATTAATTGCGAGATGCGATCTTGTGGCATCATTTCCCACTCATATTGCAAATGATCCTATAATTTCGTCTCGTTGGAGTGATTCTTCGTTCCAACGCAAACCTTGAGCTCTTGCCACAAACGTTCAATCGGATTTAAATCCGGTGACTGCGAGGGCCAGTCGAGAAGGCGCACTTTTCGGCTTTCAAGGAAATTCTTCACAAGACGCAAAGCATGTTTGGGATCATTGTCGTGATGAAAAATCCACCCATTCGGCATATTTTTCTTTGCAAATGGGAGCATATGGTCTTGCAATATATACAGGCACATTATAGCGTCCATATTGTCTTGGATTTCTATTAGCGGACCAATGCCGTTATCAGAAAATGCTCCCCAAACTTTAACATTTCCGCCATCGTGTTTTACAGGTGGAATTTGATATCGTACATCGTATCTGGTACCTGCTGGACGTCTTACGTACTTGCGACCATCACTTCCGAACAATTGATATTTGGATTCGTCGGAAAAAAGAACTTTCCGCCAATTCGATATTGTCCAATGTTGATATTTTTTTGCAAAATTCAATCTAGCCTTCTTATTCTTTGTGCTAATGAGTGGTTTCTTTACACCGACGCGCCCAATCAAACCCACAGCCTTCAGACGTCGGGATACCGTACTCTTACTGATATCAGCAAGATTTTCTATCCATGACGCACTTTCTTTTAACGATTTTGTCCACGCGTTCTGAAGTTTTTCGTGGTCTACCGCTTCGACTTATATCACACAACGAATTTGTTGATTAATATTTCGCAATAATACGGTTTACTGTGCTTTTCCCAATAGATAGAGTATTTGCAATATGACGAGATCTCTTTCCTTTTTCAAATAGTTTTAACACAACTTCGCGGACCTCATTTTTTGTGTGTTTCGCCATTGCGGCAGAAATAGAACTGATTTTTTCATAGTTCTTTATGTTTCGAACTAACGCGAAAGAAAACGCGGAAGAAAACGTAAACAAACCGTGTGGCTGGAGAAGGTGAGACAAAGGCCCAATATTTTTGCACACCGACCGAACGCATTCGACGCTGTACACAAACCATACACTATACAAACAAAATAATACACCACGCTGTTATGCATATCATAGCTCCCTCAAATATTTGAAATGATGGAGCGGTTCAGGCATTAAATATTTTATCGAATAACTGAGAAAAAAAGGTTGGCCCGAAACTTTTGCCCGCCACTGTCTATAAAGGGCGTTTCAAAATAACCTGACATATTAAACTGCACGCCATTGTTTTGTGGTGAACGTAGTCTAATTTTTGATAAATGACATCAGGAAGTATTGAGGTTTAGTCATGGAGCAACAATCGATCGAGCAACGCATAGGAATTGGTATTTGCTGCATTGTTATTGCATACGAACTTTCAAAGTCGCGTTATCTGGCGCCGCGGCGATGTGAATTGGCCACCAAGATTGTGCGATTTAACGCCATTGGATTTCTTTCTTTGCGGTTTTCTGAAAGGAAAATTTTATGCCAATGATCCACTGACCATTTCGGAGCTCAAGGAAGCAATTGGACGCACCATTAATTAAATTAGTCCGCAATTATGCCAAAATGTTATTAAAAATTTCGTCAAAAGAGTGGACGTTTGTAAATAGGGACAAGGCGGCCATTTATCGGATATTGTGTTCCACACATAACCTCCATGTTTGTACCTTATATTAAAATAAAAATATTCGTACTGTACAAATAAATAATACGTTTTATTAATAAATTCAAATGTCAGGTCATTTTGAGACACCCTATGTATAGAAATTTTGTATATAAACTTTTTGAAACGCGGCGCATCCAAAACTTATTAAGACGTTGAAGTATCCATCGTTAGAATGCGACAGAAATGATTTTTTTTTATTCGCTCAGCATTTTTTTTGACCGACTTAGACTTCGGAAATCACGTCCAAATGTTGACGTATCCTTATTAGATATGTACAACCTAAATCCGCAAAAAACGGGTTTAAAGGATAGTAACGATGAAGAAAAGAAGAAAAAAACAATCGATGCATCCGAACGATGCAAACTTCTACGGCATAACTTATTCCTCTC
The DNA here is from genome assembly GCA_963210295.1 of Ophion ellenae. NCBI lineage: Eukaryota > Metazoa > Arthropoda > Insecta > Hymenoptera > Ichneumonidae > Ophion > Ophion ellenae. The sequence continues at coordinate 29,909,760 of OY723387.1, forward strand.
GTTATCGTTGCAACGGCCGCAAACACTTTTTCTTCGCAACATTTTTCGTATCAGCATCCGCTTTACATTTTATTTCCATAATAATAATAAATATTATCATCATTGTCATTATAGTCCTCCCTATTATTTTTATAATAGACTTTATTGCTCCGGGCAACGCACTTCCTCAGTTTGCACTGGGAAACATTCACCTACCCCCGAGGGTTAGGCTCGGTCTTAACCTAGACCGGAACAATAACGCTGGGCGGCACTCGAGGGTTCCGACATCACCTCGGCTGCCGCCCAGTCAAAAAGTCGCGCGAGAATTCCATTATATCGCTCTGCGATAGCCGCTCCCTCAAGCCAGAGGGTTAGCGACTACCGCAGTCCACAATCGTGTTGCCTGAGTAAACGGAGGGACCCAAGTATGACCGCCTTCTGCATCCGACCCGCTAGCAACCGGACACCGGGTTTGCAAACCGGTATGCCAGCGAGGCCCGATACAAAAGACTCTTTCATCCCCCCTAGCGCGCCGATGATGAGGACAACGAGAGTTACCCTGAATCCTCGGTGCAAACGACGTAGCTCGGCCAGGAGAGGCTGATACTTGAGCCGTTTCTCCTCTTCCTTTCGCAACACGTTCACTTCGGCCGGAGCCGAGAACTCAATGACGTATATCGTCTTGTCATCGAAATCGAAGAGGACAACATCAGGCTTAGTCGCTTGAAGCGGCCCGATGGTCGCGAATGAGAAGTTCCAATAAATCTTGCACCTCTCACCTACGACAACGGACTCAATATCTCCTGGTAAATAAGGCGGCACGGGCTCCCGGTCTATCCCATAAGAGTGCCGTAGATGGTAGAGCAACACTCTTAGGGCCGCGTTATGGCGATAGATATAGCCGGAGACTGCATATACTGGGCAGGCCGACAGTAGATGCATTAGTGTCTCCGGCGATTGTTTGCATGCACGACACAAAGTGGTCGGCAGAGGCTGACCCAAAACGCGACTGCGATAGACCAGGGTGTTGATGACTCCGTCTTGGCAGGCGCAGATAAACCCTTCGGTCTCGGACATCAGTCCAGCTGACCGCAAGAAGGAAAAGGTCAGCTGGGTGGACACCCCCTGTTCCTCGATGTGGTGAAAAAACACACCGTGCATGGGTCTGTCCACGTGCTGCCGAGTCAGGACAGTCTGCTCGGCAGCCCTGATTGCCCGCCGACGTCGGGACTTGGGCAAACGAGCGACGGAGTCTACTGGCAAGGCGCCACGCCGGCGCCGGCGGAACTCCAAGCCGAGGGTCTCTGCCGCACGATCTGCCGCCTTATAGAGAAAAGCACCCGCCCCATGAAGCTCATGCTGGTGCACAATCTCCAGGAGCGGGTCCGAGCTCGTTATTACATCGCTTGCTATTCCGAGGACCATGCGGTCATGAAGACACTCCAATCCCGAGAGCCCGCGCCCGCCGCTCTGACGCAGCATATAAAGGCGCGGGGTGGAAGATCGAGGGTGCAGACTCCGCTGGATGTTCATTATCTTGCGTGTGCCGATGTCCAGCTGTTTAAGCTCGTCTCTACGCCATTTGACGACGCCAAAGGAGTAGAGCAGGACCGGGACAGCGAGCATATTGGTGGCAGTGATCTTATTTTTCCCAGACAGATCTGATTTCCAGATCCGTCTGAGACGCCGCCCATACTCGCTGCGGAGGGCCTCCTTGACACCCTCAGCGTCCTGTACAGAGCGCTGATCGATGCCAAGGTACCGATAAGACCCTCCGGCGTCCAGGTGTTTGAAGACGCTCCCGTCCACCAGCCGGACATCAGCCGTGACACCCTCTGCTCTCCCTCTCCTGAGATGAAGGACAGCGCACTTGTCCAATCCGAATTCCATTCCCGCCGCCCGCGTGTACGTCGCTACGATGTTCAAGAGGAGCTTAAGCCCCCCCTCCCCGGGAGCGTATAGCTTGAGGTCATCCATATAAAATAAATGGGTGATCCCTCGCCCACGCTCCCCGGGGGCCCCCGCTTCGTACCCACGTGCAGCCCGCAAGGCGATTGATAAGGGTAATAGTGAGATGCAAAACAGGAGGGGGCTAAGAGAATCTCCCTGGATAATCCCCCTCCTATACCCCACCACTCCGGTCGACACGTTGCCTTCACTAGTCTTAACTGTGAAGCGTGTCTTCCAGAGCGGCATGAGCTGCCAAATGCATCTCACTATGTAAGGACTCACCGAAAGGCGTTCGAGTAGGTGTATAATCAGTTTGTGACTGACAGTGTCGAACGCCTTACGGTAGTCTATCCAAGCGACTGAGAGGTTACGCTTGTGTTGGACCGCGTCCTGCGTGATGCAGCGGTCCACCAGCAGGTTCTCCTTACAACCTCCCAGCCCCCTCTTGGATCCCCTTTGTTCGTGTATCTCCCGCCATGCAGGCTCGATCTCGCGCAGAACACGCTCATAAAGAATCTTTGTGAATATCTTACAGAGCGCATTCAGACACGTTATCGGGCGGTAGTTCTCCGGACGAGACAAATCCCCTTTTTTGGGGAGTAGCACCGTCCTTCCCTCTGTCAGCCACGCAGGGATGGGCACCGTCCCATCGATGAACGACGAGAAGATGCGGGCCAGATGGGTATGGGTGCACTTGAATTTCTTCCACCAGAAGATGTTAATCCCATCCGGTCCGGGAGCGGCGTGGTTCCTCATGCTACTCACCGCCTTCTCCACCTCACCCCGCGTGACTGGAAAACAGTCGCCACGCTGACTCGGCTGTTGCCGACAAAACGTGTCGAACCGTCCCAGAGCTGGAGTGCCTTCATCAAAATGACCCGCCTCGCTATACAGCTCTCCCCAAAACCGCTCCACCTGAACAGCTGTTGGCGCTGTGTCGGGGGCAGGCGTAGGTGGTTGGAACCAGCGGCCTGGGTCAGAACGGAAGAGGGCGTTGTCTAACGCCCGACCCAGCCGCCTCTCTAGGGATTGCTTCGCAACCCCCAGGTTCCGCACCTTCTCCACGTAGCGTTCCTTCACAATAAGAAGGATAGCTTTGTTCAATGTGTGGTGACGGCATTTCAGTTCCGAGCTGATTTTTCGGATTTTAGGGGTAAACGCCCTCCCCGCCGTAATGAAGTCTAACACACACTGAACACGGGATGCCTGCCGCCGCGCTTCATTGATCTTATTCTGGAGCTGTGCAACGCACCGCCGAGTCTTAGCCACGAACGCCGCCTTATCATTGCGTGTCTGAGGCTTCGACTCAACAGCCGCGTGATACACAGCCCAGTTCAAGCTGAGGAGATCAGCGGTCTCAGGGATTGCTGCCGCGAGGGACTCATTTGCCGCTTCTAGGCAACCAGGCTGAAGAGAAAATTTCCCAGTGATTCTCTCCCTCCTTGTTCCCCAGTCCTCTGTCAAATCGACGCGCCAACGGGGGGGTTCCGACTGCCGGGGGGTTCGATCTTGAGGCCGTCCGGTAGAGCTCCGCACGGAACGCGCGGAAGAGCGCCTGCCGGACAGCTCTGGTGGTAATAACAAGAGATCGTAACCTTGCCGTCGCAAGCGGGCAGCTTGGTCTCGCAGATGTTGTTGCGAGAGGTGTGCAAGCTCTGGGTGCACTTGGCTCCACAGGGCCTGCAACCTCGCCATGTAGCCCCGCCGCGACGGCACGCTATCCCTCCAGCAGCGGATGAGGTCCTCCTTGAGTTCCTCCGTCCACTCGAGGCGCCGATTTCGAGCCGTGGTCGTTGCCGTGGATCCTATCCGGGTGCCCCTCCCAACTGATCCTTGGTCCCCATCCGAGAGGGACCGGTTGTGGGGGGCTTGACTAGGTGGTGTTCGAACCTAGTTTTCGGCGTGCCAGGTGGTTGGCCTGGCACGTCGGTGGCTATTGCGGGGGAGTTCTGCTCCCCCGGGCGATGGGCACGCCAGCTTCCCCACGCCATTATTATTATTATTATTATTATTATTATTATTATTATTATTATCCCCTTTTTGGAAAGTCCTCCCTATTATTATTATTGTTGCTATTGTTATTATGCTTATTATTGCTTTTGTTATCGCGCGTTTTTAATAATACTATTATTATTATTTTGTTTATTGTTATTATTATTATTGTTTGTTATCGCGTTATTAATATTACTATTATTATTACTATTCGTGTACGTATTATTATCCGTTGTATTGTTCCGGAAAACACACTTGCTCAGTTTGCACTGCGAAACACTTACCTACCCCAATAAGTTAGGCTCGATGTTTCTTAAGGGCTTACGTAAGGTTACAGTTAAAATTGTGAGATGTGAAACATCATATTGTAAGGATGGACATCTGGCAAGACCATAACCTTGAAATATTAGCGATTTTGAATCAGCATCACATTTTTTTCGTGCGAAAATATCGAGCTTTGAGCCGAATAAGCGTCACTTGCGGGAACTCTTGCGTTTGCCACGAATCACTCTCCATTAATGATCCCAATTCCGACTCTTCGTACACTTCGTTCCCGCAAATGACGCTTATTCGGCTCGAAACTCGACATTTTCGTACGAAAAATATTATGTGATGCTGATACAAAATCGCGAATATTTCAAGGTTATGATCTTGCAAGATGTCCAACCTTACTATATGACATCGGACAATTTCAACCGTAACCCAGTCCCGGATCTAAGGGGGTGGCAAACCGGGATACCTGCCCGGGCGGCAATTTAAGGTGGCGCCAAATTCTTATGTTTGGAAAAACTTGTTTCACTGAAGCGCCTAACATCCAGGGCGCTTTGGTGAGTTTCAATGGCGTCGTGATCCTAGCTATCGAAAATAAAACTGCCTAGGAGACGAACTTTGATGAGGTGATGAGGATGATTCCTCTCGGCGTCTTTTGAAAAACTGCTCGTGTCATAGCTCAACCAGTTATTAATCGATCTAGCTGATATTTTGCCAGATTTCTCACTATAAGACTATTGGATGGATATACCTAAAGTTTCAAGGTTATCGCGTAAATAAATTACTTTTTCGGGGTAAAAATTGTCGAGAATGGTAAAAAATATAAACATTTGATTACAAAGCCTACTTGATTTTCAATTTTATACCTTTTAATATTTTTATAGGTATATCCTTCCAATAATGTTATAGTGAGAAGCCGACCAAAATTTTAGCCAGATCGATCAATAACTTTTTGAGCTATACCATCAGCAGTTTTTAAAAAGACCCCTAAAGGAATACCTTATAGCGCCGCTATTTTGTTTTGTTTGAAGAAGAAAAAAAGTTTTACGACGTGAAAGTTGTAATATGATAATGTCAAAATTTTAAAATGATGCGATTATCTTATCACATTTTTTTGAAAATCATGAAGAATGACTTATTTTCGGGCGTTTAAAGAGATCTCCCCCCTTAATCTCAAATGCTGGAGGGGAGGGGCGCCAATGTCAAGTTTTTGCCCCGGCTCGCAAGAATCGTAGATCCGGGGCTGCTGTAACCTGCTGGTGGGGCCATCTTTTGTCAAACAGCGGAGACTTATTTGTACTCCCAATAATATTATATAAGTGAATGAAAATGTAATTAATTACTTAATTATTAATAATATAATACTATAATTACTCGAAATTAAACTCGCATGTACAGTATTTCTTAACTTTTATCCCACATATCGAGAATTGTACGAGATTATAAAGCACATCGACGAATATCTTCGGTATAAGATATGCGCATGCGATATGTCTGTATATCACATGCTCGTCTAAAATGAGGCCAATTAGCACAAGAAACGGCTGAAGCGAGGAATTGAACAGCAACGCGCCAACGGACGAGGAAAATGGAGTATTTGTTGTTCTATTATTTCTTTTTTATTTTTTTCTTCTACTTTTCTTCACCGAGAACTCGATGGATGTGTCGGGAAGGGGGGGGCGTCTCACTCCACCATGTGGGCGATATACGAGAGCGTTAATTATTTCTTTCGTCGAGTTCACGTCGCACAGACCACACTTGACATTTCCGTGAAATTCATATGTGCTCCTCGCTACAACAGATGGGTAAAGACTCTTATCCGGCATACCGTTCGCGAGCGCTTGCTTTTCTCCGCAACTTTCATCATTTTCACCGTGACATTTCTCATCGGTAATTTTTGCACAACGAGGCATCATTTTCGTGCGCGAACGTCAAAGTCACACGGATCGCCACATCAAGCGGGTGCTTCTCTGAGATGAAGGAAGAATTAAACGCATCGGTGAACGCAGACACGAGAAATCGAGCGGACGTCGCATCGGTTTGTACGTAAAGAAGCGCGTGGATACTGGAGAGCGTTTCAACGATCGATCGATCGATGTTAAAAGGTAATAGGCTTTTTGTGTCGTTATGTTCGATGAGAAATTCAACTCCAAAGGTTCAAGTTCCATCACGATTTGGACCAAAAATGTTATCGAAATACAAGAAATTTAGCCGCAGTCAATAATACGCGGAAAGGAATCACTTGCACCACCAAAATTGTTCATTTCTGGAAGACCCCATATAAAGTTTACACAAGCAGCCATTTTTCGAAATTACTGGAGCCGCCGGAGACGCCAGCGCGCTAGGGATAATGAAAAAAAATATCTCAAAATATTAGTAGGACGCAGCCATTTCTGCTAGGATGAAATGAGACCGGACGTTGCTTGATGGATATTGTCGAGACGAATGTTGGACGAAAGATACGAAGAAATGAGCTCTAAAAAGGACGAAGTTCTCGCAACCAATACACACGAGCACACACACACACACATGCACGCACGCACGCACGCACGCACATTATAACCATACAGGGTGGCTCGAAAAGCGACATCCAAAAGAATAATCTCGATGCCTCGTATCACTATCTGAATCACCCCTACACTGAGAAAACAATATATTTCTATGTATCATGATTTGTTTACTATTAATAAAAGGTAAAGGTGGATGTGGTGAAATGAATTTCTTCTTACAGTTAATGAATCATTCATTTGAGCCTCCGAATTGTCACCAATAAAGATTTGGTAATAGTTAAGAAATGGATTATGGAAATGGAACTTAAAAAATATGGCAAATTTCGAGGGTTATTTATATGAACGGAAATGTAAAAAATATCAATCCCTACATTTCGTACATTCAAACGGCACCGGTGAAATTAACCGTTTTTAAGTAATCACGAAAACAAAACTTTCAGAGTATTTCGTCATTCGTTATGGGGGGAGGTACCTTTCAAGTTAAGAAATGATTTTATACCCAATCGACGCGTATTTTCGAGAGCTACAACTTTTTCATTTGAATGGAGTTCGAAACAAATTTCTCGAACAGTTATTCTCAAAATACTGATTTTTGGTACGTTCCCCCACTTTTAGAAATCAATATAAATAAAAAGAGAAGTCCTGACTGACTGACTGACTGACTGACTGACTGACTCATCAACGCCCAGCCCAAACCCTTGGACCTAGAAAGCTGAAATTTTGCACAAACGTTCCCTTTATAATGTAGACAAGGAATAAGGGAGGATTGTTCGAAATTCAACCCCTAAGGGAGTTAAATTGGGGGTGAAAGTTTGTATGAAAAATCTTATTCCTTGAGTTAATATACTTGAAAACTTAACACAAATAAATTATAAAGTAAATTATAAACTTTGTCACCTTTATTTTTCCTAAACTACCCCCTAAGAGGGGATTTGGGGGTATCAAAGTTTGTATGGAAGAATTTTAACGCGCGGTTCGATTAACTCGAAACTCAGTATTTATGCTTGAGAACAAAAATAAAGAATAACGTGTATCAGAGTTTTTCGAAAATTGACCCCTAACGGGTTAAAAAGGGATAGTCATTTTTACAGGGGAGGATTTTATCGCGGGGCTTATCTTCTTTGAAACATCTTCTTTGATCTTATTTGAAACTTGACACAAATACTTGCCTATGTAATAAAGTTTGTCATTAAGGGGTTTAGGGGAGGGGGTGGTTAACGGGGATTATTTACGTAACTATTTTTTTCTAATTCTCACAGGATAGAGAATAAAGAGGATTTAATATTTTCACTTTAAAGTTGCCTTCATATTTGGCATTTAAGTAGGTAATTTTCCGTCCCATTATTAGGTTATATTATTAGGTTTTAGAGATTTTATCCTCCATCAACGATATATCAATCGGCGCGCCGCTCCTCGGATACTATATAAGCAGTGCGAGAAGGCGGGCCAACTCATTATAAATGCAACATTTGTCCAGATAACACGTTTAGCGCAGGCGCAGCGATCGTTTACAATACAACTGAACTGTACTTTTTAGTACAAAACTGACTTTTAAAAACTGTGCTTTTCAGCGCATTCCTTTGTTTTCCAAGTTTTGAAAATTATTTTTTATAATATTTTCTTTACCCTGACTTAGTTTAAAAAAAACAACAGTTACGTTTTGCTATCTATTACAATGGCTGTTGAATCATTAACAATTGATGGGATTTTGGTGCCTCATACCATAGTTCCTATAATTGGGGATGGAGCCGGTCTGTTTCGGGCCCTCTCCTATCTACTGTATGACACACAAGTGATGGCCAAGGAGGTGCGCGAGCAAATCGTTAGCCATGTGGTGGCCCACTTGGACCTCCAGCAATCATATATTAATCCGCGCGCCGCACCTCGGATACTATAATAAGCAATGTGAGAAGACATTGTTTACCTAGATTAACAAATGGGGTACTTTTAATCACGGTAGTATGTTCCCGTGGGATATTTTCCGACATCCACGCGGGCGAAGCCGCGGGCAAAAGCTAGTCGAAAATAAAGACATACGAGTTTGGCGGTGTGGAAAAAATGTAGCGGAAGGTTCAGGCTACAAATCGTTTCACGGCGGTGAATTCATACGGTCAATAGTTTTCCCAGAATTTCATTTTGAATTTTCAACCCCCGAGAGGCGTTGGAAAAAGCAAAATTCAAGGGTGGTCCATAGAAACGAAAATATACAGAAGATTATTTCCTACATTTCATACATTTCATACATTTAAACAAAAATTGAACGAATTTTTCCCAAAGAGTTATTGACTTAAAACTGATCTTTCAAAATTTCAGCCCACTTTTTCACCCCCAAAATGAGCTTGCCTGACTTTGACGCTGTGGACAAAAATAAAGCCCGGATTTTTCTGAACATTTTGTCTCACGGCGGCGACCTCGTAGGGGTTGTAGTTTGGCATTGATCAACTCTCATCCCCCTTCATCCCTTAAAAAAAACTCTGCACCCCGATTTTTGGGAAAACTTGGATTTAGCACCCGCGGCACCTACATAATCATCTGTTAAAAAACCGGCCTTCTTCTAATTTTTTCCGATTACGGGGTTTTTCGGCGACAGTACGGCTGTACTATTATTTCGTTTTTCATAATGTGATACCGCACTCTCTGACACTTCTGTCTGACATTTCTTATAAAAAAAATACACGTATTGTTGGGGGGGGGGGGGTGTAGCCAAGAACCTCACTACATATCTCCATGGGCGAGGGGGGCTCTTAAAGTGGCCTAAAAAACGTCACGTGATTAATGGACGACCCCCGTAGTAAGAAAGATATTCTTTATGTTATGTAACATCAATAATAAATAATTTGATAATCTTTTATCTCGATGCACCTAGAATGGAATGTGTTCCCGACGATGCTTCAGCTGAGTCTCAATCGATATCAGAGAAGTTGCGACTTCCTCGTAGTCGGAACTTTGGGTGGGCAGTACAGATAATTTTCAGCGTCTCAGTATCACCCTTTGCCAGATTTAATATGCTTATAGCGTCTCGTGACTTTTGCTCGACCCCCCTGCCGCCCCTCTGTGACAAAGTGTGACGATTTGCCTAATCCCCCCCCCCCCCCCGCCCCCTCACTGCGTCACGTGTTTTATGAATGACCCCTAAATAGCAAAAGTCGCTACTGTCATGCGTTTTGGCAGCAGACGACCCATTTTCAGATTTTTCGTGCGAGTCAGGAGGCGCGATTCATGAATAACAATTTTTTAATTAATTTTAAAAAGTCGTTACTGGGATAAATCATACGTCAATCAATTCGTCTTATTATGAACAATAAGCAGCTGAATTGAAAAAGTAGCTGCGTCATGCAGGTTGGCAGCAGACGACCTTTTGTGAATTTAGTCGTGCGGCCAGCACGACCCTTTTCGCGGAGAACTATTTATTTTTGTTAATTAACAAAAGCCGTCACCGGGACAAAACATAGGAGGATCGATTCGGCTAATTATATAGAATAAGCACATAAATAGCAAAAGTCGCTACTGTCATGCGTGTTGGCAGCAGACGACCCTTTTTCAGATTTTTCGTGCGAGTCAGGAGGCGCGATTCATGAATAACAATTTTTTAATTAATTTTAAAAAGTCGTTACTGCGATAAATCATACGTCAATCAATTCGTCTTATTATGAACAATAAGCAGCTGAACTGAAAAAGTAGCTGCGTCATGCAGGTTGGCAGCAGACGACCTGTTGTGAATTTAGTCGTGCGGCCAGCACGACCCTTTTCGCGGAGGACTATTTATTTTTGTTAATCAACAAATGCCGTCACCGGTATGAAACATAGGGGGATCGATTCGGCCAATTATATAGAATAAGCAAGTCAATAGAAAAAGTAGCTTCTGTCATGTGTGTTGGCAGCAGACGGCCTTTTTTGAGATTTTTCGTGCGAGTAAGGAGGCGCGCTTCGCGAAAAACAATTTTTTAATTAATTTTAAAAAGTCGTCACCGGGACAAATAATAGGTCAATCGATTCATCTTATTATAAAGAATAAGCAGCTTAATAGAAAAAGTAGCTGCTGTCATGCAGGTTGGCAGCAGACGACGTTTTGTGAATTTAATCGTGCAGCCAGCACGGCCCGATTCTCGGAGAACTATTTATTTTTGTTAATCAACAAATGCCCCACCGGGATAAAATATAGGGGGATCGATTCGGGCAATTATATAGAATTAGCACGTAAGTAGAAAAAGTCGCTACTGTCATGCATGTTGGCAGCAGACGACCATTTTTGAGATTTTTCGTTTGTGGGAGGCGGCGCGATTCGGGTATAACAATTTTTTAATTAATGAAAAAAAGTCGCCACCGGGATAAATCGTAGGTCGATCGATCCCTCTCATTATAAATAGTAAGCAGCTCAATCGAAAAAGTTGCTGCTGTCATGGAGATTGGCAGCAGACGGTCTTTTATAAGTTTAATCGTACGAGCAGTGCGTCCCGTTTGACGGATAACTTTTTTTTTATCAAAAATAGCCGTCATCGGGACGGAACGTAGGGGGATCGATTTGGCTGATTATATAAAACAAGCACACGAATATATAAAGCCGCTATTGTCATGCGTGGTGGCAGAAGACGAGCCAACCTTTTATGACGACCTTTTATGGGATTTCTCAAGCAAGTAAAGAGGCTTCCTTTGCGAATAACAATTTGTTAATCAATTAAGAGAAGTCGTCAACGCCATAAATCGTAGATGGATAGGCATGGCAGAAAGTAGACTTTTTGACTCAAAGGAGGTCAGTGAGGTTCACAATTGAACCTACAGAACCTCAGATCGGCCTACTTCAAGCGCTCCCGCAGAACCTACTGCCCCCCCCCCCCCCCCCCTATCGGCCTACTGTACACTGCTAAACAAAAAAATTAATTTATATAGAATCTATTTAAATAAAATAGGTTTTTTCCTTGCCTCACAGCCTACTACGATCATATTTCTTTCAAAGTTATTTATATATATTAATAAAGATGAGATTCAAATTAATCTTTATTTGCTTACAATGTACACTGTAAAACTAAGTGTACTAAATGCATAAAATATTTCATAAATCGAAAATAAAATGAACTCCTTAATTGAGACCTTTACCACAAGGATTTTTCATCGTAATTCGTCATTGCCTGGCCTGTAGAAATGATTTTTTTCGAAGAAAATATTTGCCCTATATGCGACTTGAACCTAGTCTTACCTACTTATAGCTACGCTCCGCTGCCCCTATGCTACCGAGTGCTTATAACATTTTGGTCGCTGATATGACATAAGAGACCAAATGAATACCTCTAACTATTTGTTGTATCACATAAGCTATATGAATTAGTTAATATGATTGTGATAATTAGAGAGTTTCATCAAATAACATGCTATAGATTTTTCAAACACACACACACACACACACACGCACGCACGCACGCACGCACGCACACACACACACACACACATATATATATATAATTCCTCTCTCTCTCCACCTCTCCTTCTCTACCCCCCCCCCCCCCCGCCCCTTTGATATGAGTGTTGCAATAAAGATGGACCGTTAGTTCAATCAAATAGAAAAATGGTTAACTCTACGAAAATTCTATTTAAGGTAAATTAAAAAAAAATATCTAGATTCATTCAGTGAACTTAACTAAATTGTTTTTTTGAACAGATGAAAATGTCGAACTGATGAAACCGAATCACAGATTTATTAGGATCAAATAAAATATGTAGTTGTTGGACGATATTAAACAGATTGATTTTCTATAAATAAACATTTTTGAAATCAATAATTTAATAATGGAATGCAATAGGAAAAATTCTGTTCTATGAAAAATCTAGTTAATTCAAATAAAAAAGAATCAAATAGACGCGGTTAGTTAATATCATATTTAGCGGAAAAAAATAAAAATATGCTTCATACATACACGTGGAAATATTTTAAAAATTTTCGACGTGCTGAAACGCAAACAAAGAAAAATCAAACATTTTATTTAAAATCGACGGTAATCGGCCGTCGCCATTTATCAACTCATTATTCTATTAACAAAAAAAAACAAAACGAACAAAAACAAAAAGAAAAAATAAAGAAAAAATCGAATGAGGTTGAATTCTAAACCGACAATTTCAATCCTTTAGAACATGAAATAGACTATAATGATGTAATTATACTGAGCTTTATAGTATCTTCGTAAAATAATTATTATTCTACCATAAGTTTGCAATGATCCAAAATGATATTAAGTTTTGCAGTTATCTGAAGTGTCTGAATACTTTTGACTGATAGTGTATATTCGAATATATTAATGCAACCACATGTTTCGAGTATAATATATATAGTATTATATAATAAATACCGTCGCTTGAAAGTTTGGATACACCAGTCGAGATTTCTTGCTGCACTAAAAGTTACATAGCTTCATAAAAAAAAGATAACCAAATTTACCGAACGGCGTTTTGACGGGAATAAATTCAGCTTTATATTGCTTTTCTGAAATATTTTTTTATAATTTTCTTTTCGACCCGGTACGCACTTTTATACGTCACTGATTTTCGGCTTTTTTTCGACCATCGAGTATTGGGCGCATGACTTATGCAAAAAAAATGTGTTACGTTTATCCATGATAAACTTGAACGGGATTAACAGGAACTCCATTTACGTTTTTTATAAAGTTTGTACGATTTTTTTCGCAATGTTATTTCATTTTTTGCTAAAAAAGAGTAATTCTAGATAATGCAATGTAACTCAAGAACTAGAGGGTTTAAGAAGAAATGTCAAGGACGAAAAACGTCCTGTAAGCTGATACTGAATAGACTGGCATTTTTTAAGAATTTTCCTGTGAGATTTTTTCTCACAGGAAAACTCCCATTATATACACTGTACCCAAACAAAGCGTCGTGAAACAACTCACTTGCACGCGTGTACCACAAACAACACGCGTTCAATGAGTTGATATGACAATATGGCGGCTTTATAACCTCGCTACGTTATGCACGGACTTGCGAAATAGTTTTTCAATTGCGAATTGTATTATTTTAAAAGCGAAACACATAAGTTTTTGCTCGTCATTCACACCTACATGAATGAAGAAATAACATGCTCGGTGAACAAGGAATTTCTTTTACTCTGGACAGACAATTTCTTTTACTCTGGACAGACAATTTTCTTTGCCGTGGACAGAAAAATTGGTCTGCACAAAATAAAGAATTTCCTTCGCCCCAAACAAGAAAATTTACTCCTCCGGACAGAAAAGTTGGTCCGCACAGAATCAAAAATTTCCTTTGCCCGGAACAACGAATTTCCTCCACTCCGCACAGAAAATTTTCTTCTCACTGCACAGAAAACTTGGTACGCATAGAATTAAATTTGCCCCTAAGAAGCATCTTTCATCACTCTCGACAGAAACTTTTCTTAACAGCAAACAAAATATTGATCCGCACAAAATACAAAATTTTCTTTGGAGCGACACTCTACCAAAAAATTATTTTATATCTACGTCAATAAACTGAGTGTTGCACCTGAGCAATGGTTTCACCGAGCACATTATTTCTTCATTCATGTAGGTGTGCACGACGAGCAAAAACTTATGTGTTTCGCTTTTAAAATAATACAATTCGCAATTGAAAAACTATTTCGCAAGTCCGTGCATAACGTAGCGAGGTTATAAAGCCGCCATATTGTCATATCAACTCATTGAACGCGTGTTGTTTGTGGTACACGCGTGCAAGTGAGTTGTTTCACGACGCTTTGTGTCGTTCGAGTCGCGTGTACCTACACTAAGTGTGTTGTTTGAAAGAAAATGGCTTGATTCGACACGCTTCATATGTGTTACATTAAGCGTATTCTACAGCAACATATTTAAAACGTGTTGTTACCAAGAATGGTATAGAGCGTATTATTTCAACACCGTAAAATAAGTAAAACACGTTGTTTCAACGCGTTAACCAGGTCCTACACACGTTGTAGGCGTGTTGTGTGTTGCTTCAACACACCGACAACACGCTTATTTTTTACAGTGCGCATGACTAAATTCACAAAAGTCGTCTGCTGCCAACATGCATGACAGCAGCTACTTTTTCAATTCAGCTGCTTATTGTTTATAATAAGACGAATCGATTGACCTATGATTTATCCCGGTGAAGACTTTTTAAAATTAATTTAAAAATTGTTATTCACGAATCGCGCCTCCTTACTCGCACGAATAATCGGAAAAAGGGTCGTCTGCTGCCAACACGCATGACAGTAGCGACTTTTGCTATTTATGTGCTTATTCTATATAATTAGCCAAATCGATCTCCCTATGTTTCATTTCGGTGACGACTTTTGTTAATTAAGAACAAAAAAAGTTATCCGCCATTCGATCTCCGTACTCGAACAAAATTTTTGTTTAAAGTCGTCTGCCGTCAACACGCATTACAATTGTGACTTGACGATTTACATGCTTACTCTATATGAATAGACGAAATGATCGACTCATGATTTATCCCAGTGACGGTTGTTGTTAAGCAGCAAAAAAACATTATTTCCGCCAGTCAGATATATTCGGCTCATTCGCGAGCGGATAAGTGGTGGGGTTAGGCCCTATGCTGCCTTGCTATGCTACGACCCGAGCGCGTACAGTCACGCTAAAAATGTACTGGGTTCGGGCGGCGCGCGTCTGCTAGATCTGTCTGCCGGCTTCAGCGGCATCACCCTTGCTCTAATTTAGAATAATTTTGATATAATAATATTCATAATATAATATTCTCTATTTATGCTTTCGAAAGTTTCCTAAAGATTAGGCAGGTCCCACAAAACAAGCAAATCGTTAATTGATGCCATCGGCACAAAGAATAAATTAACGTTTTCACGGTCACAAATTGATATCCTCTAGGTAAGTGGACATGCGGCTATGCACAGTATCCACTGTACCTCGATCGTATCTACGTCGGGTCTGCGCACGTACGAGCTTGTGCGACAAAGGGCCATGGTAGCTACAAAGTAAACGGTATTGCGAAATGTACGATACTTATCTCTCTCTAAGATAAAAGCCCGATTTGTTTTTATAGCATTGCCGAGACCTTCGTCCATGCGTATGCGGAGTTTCCACGAGATTTACCGTACACTTTCTGAGTTATTAATTGTTAAAGTTGGTGAATTCGTCACACGTAGACGACAAAATGTGCCTGTCCTCTCATATATCGATTTTTTGTGCTACTTGGAGCCAAGAAACACGTAGAAGAAACTGATGGTTGCGTTCGTTGAATCTTTGTGATCGATAAGGCACCTTGAATTGGAAAGCTCACCGCAGAAATAAGCAATAAATTTAGAAATAAAGTTGCAAAAACCGAAGTTTTCGGAGAGCGAGACTTCTCGTGACGTAACTGCCGCCATCTTGCTCGATGTGTGGCAACGCCGGATACCCGCGCAAATTTGATTCGTCGATCGGATATTTTCAACGCGAATTAAAAATATGAGTTTGCGAAGCCGTACATTTTTTTAATGGATTATAAAGGGCCTTACGTCGATATTTACTTGAAGTTCTTTTACGTACAGCAAAGGCATCTCAATTTTTACCGACATGTACCTATACAACGCATTCATATATAAATTCAGCATGGGAGAACCGTCACATGAAATAAACGTTCCTTTTTATACCTGCAAATATTGTGAAAATTGGGAAAGGGAAAAATAACATTACAATCGATGAAATATGTTTTGTCAGAATCTACATTTGTCTCTAAACTGGACTTCAGGTACAATCCCGTTACTCTTTTGATAAACTTCCACAGTATTTTCATTCTCCATGTCTATCGGCTACAAAAAATAATAAGCCGGACGCGTGGAACCGATGACAACCACCGAAAATGCGACGATGTTAAACGTCAACGATATGGCGTACTACTGAAGTCGAGTAGTAGATTATTAAGGTTGTTTCCATCTTATAAAATAATAGGAAACTCGAAATTCAATACTTAAAAAATATTTCTCGAAAAAGGCCATATACATATATCTAAAACGTAGCGGTATTGCGGCGTGAAATAGACTCTGAGTTTACTACCATCGTCATCACCATACCTCCTTAACAGGGCTATATTTGATTCAACTAAAGATTTTTTAATTATTACCAAATATCCATTTTGTAATGAGTGTACGTTTATTATCTCAAATAACTACTGGGTCAACATCTCAAATACAGATTCATTTATAGTTAATAAATCGGTAACACGCGTTTTGACCCGACAACAAAATATCCTCGATAAAATATCCGCGACAAAATATCTGACGACACAATATCCGCAGGACAAAATATTCTCATGACAAAATATCCGCAAGACAAAATATCTGCCGATATTATATAAGGCATTCACGTCACTTCAGCCAGTAAAAAAAATCCACAAATAATTTTGAAAAATCGAATTACTTTATTGAAAAATATTCGCCGAGTGTCGACATTTTTTTTAAATTGCTGACGTTTTTTCTCGTTGATTACCATTTTTTAATATTTGTCCATTCAAATGGCTGTACCTTTGGCAGGATTTGACGTATTTACATTCGTAGAAAACGAAAATGTGCGTCTTTTTCTAGCCTTCCAGAAAAAAATTAATTTAGATTTTGTTGACCAAGTCGAACGTCCGTTTCAAGGCTAAATATGCAAAAATATTTTTTTTCTCAAGGAAAGACACTCGTTATTTTATTTTTAAGAATTTCTTATATTATGGGCTTCCTAAACACCGTGAAGTAACAGCTATTTTTATTAAAATTTTTTTTTATTAATATTCGATTGAAGAGTGTGGAGCACTCGCTGTATGTTTACCAGGTTTTTTAAATACATATGACATATATGTCATATGTATTGGAGCCTTGGAGTCTTTATGTATTGGAGCCATATGTATTGGAGTACATATGTATTGGAGCCTTGGACTCTTTAATCGAATATTAATAAAAACATCTTTAAAATTAAAATGGCTGTTACTTCACGGTGTTTAGGAATCCCATAATATAATAAACACCAAAAATCCGTTTTTTGTATTCACAATTCGGGGAAATTCTTAAAAATAAAATAACGAGTGTCTTTCCTTGAGAAAAAAAATATATTTGCATATTTTACCCTGAAACGGACGTTCGACTTGCTCAATAAAATCTAAATTATTTTTTTTCTGGAAGGCTATAAAAAGACGCACATTTTCTTTTTTTACGAATGAAAATACGTGAAATCCTGCCAAAGATACAGCCATTTGAATGGAAAAATGTTAAAAAATGGTAATCAACGAGAAAAAACGTCAGAAATTTTTTAAAAATTTCGCCACTCTGTGAATATTTTCAATAAAGTAACACTATTTTTCAAAACTTTTGTGATTTTTTTTTACTCGCTGAAGTGACATGGAACGGCTCATATACAGTTTAAAGTGTACAGTCATGCCGTTTACATTTATTCCATGTCAAGTGTACAATCATGCTGTTGAAATTTATTCCATCATAAAAAGGAGGAAAATTATTAATTTGTGACGGATATGATTGGGTTCAATGAAGAAATTCGTATTATGCCCCCACCCCACTATCTCACCCACCCCACAAAGGTGTTTTGCGCGCGACCCCGTTGATGTGGTGGACGAGATATAGGATTTTGTCTCGCGGATGTTGTGTCATGAGGATATTTTGTCTTTCGGATATTTTGTCATCGGATATTTTGTCGCGGATCAGATGTCACGCAGCCATGAAATCCTTATTTGCGTTAAATAGAGAAGTTGACTCGTCAACGGTGTGACTCTTGGCTCAAATGCAGCCGAGATAGTCGTTTTAAATGAAGATCAGTTAATTGTTGTGACATGTTCATTTGCGTTGAACGCAGGATAGTCGCGGCAACTATACGTTAACGGCCCCAAATCTAAATATATTAATTGTAAACAAATCACTACTCCTGTGAACTGTATTATCATATCACAATTTCAACTCGTTTTTCGATGACCATAAAAATCTACTGATTTAAGAGAAACAAAAGTCATAAAATAAATCATTCTTTTCGAAGAAATACTATGGCAATAAAATGTTATCATGAGAACACAAATATTCCTTAACGACTAACATATTTTGTAACAGCTAATGAATATTTGAATAAAAGTGTCAACTAAATGTATTTCTTTACTATAAATAAACAGTTTTCTCAGCGAAGCAGTAGTCCCCGCGAAGGACGTTTTTCAAACAGCGCTCAGTACAAACCATTGCATCTACCACATTCATAAATATTTTTATAAATATCGAAAGAAGTTTTAAAAAGTATGCCCTAATTTTGATCATTTAGAAAAAAATTGCAATGAGAAATAAATGATTTTCGTTGCGTTCCAACGATGCAAACTTTCATGTAACGAGATAACGGGGTCAAAATATCCGTTGCCCATGTGTATATAAATATACATAATAAAATAATGTATGTTCGTAATTAGGTGGTACGTGTCAACATATGCGCGACATGTCATCCCCCCTGACGGACGGATGCGTTGCCAGAGCAGAATATACATATGCAGTGTGGAATGGTTGGGTGCGCAATGACCCGTAAAACTTGACTGCACGTTGGAGATGCTGTGGTCTAGCTCCCTGTCTCCCCCCGCTCCCTCCTTCCATCCGCGAGAACATGAGGGATTCAACGCCATCACGCCAGCTATGTTAATTAAACGCGTGTTCTGAAGCCCGCATCATCACCACCACCAGAAGCAGCAGCAGCTCTAACGAAAAAATAAGAATATGTACATTTGGTTGGGCGCCGAGAGAGGGAGCGAAGTAAAATGAAATAAGAAAAAACGCCCTGTCGCCGATGTTCCAGCGGCAGCTACTGCCGCTCGACCGCGACAAATGAGTTTGCTAAATTCGTAAAATTCTTTGTCGAAGCGTTCATCGCGGTTATGATCCGTGTGTAGTGGTGAGAAACTTACGATTGTGCCGGGCGTCTGTGCCCTGTAGGTGGCGAACGAACGGTAACGGACGTTGAATCGAACGCGATAACTCGAGTCTGATTTGAGATCGGATTTCAATCATTGAAGGATGATACCAAGTTTCGGAGGAATGTAGATCGAAAGAAGATGGTTCGTTTCACGAATCCGCGTAAGCTTAAAATTTCAAAACAAGATTCTTTCATTGTACACTATTATAAGCTAGAATCTTAACTTCAAATTGCAACAAAGATTTGGTAGAAATTTGAAAAATTGACCGAGTTATGACGATTTTCGGTTTAGGTCACATTTATCCATTTTTCTTTTGCATTTTTCCCGAAACTGTTTTATGAAACGGTGCAAGTCGTATCTCAAAAACCGTTTTTTCTGCAGCCTGCCATATTCGTCATTTTCAAAATTTCAAAAGATCATCCAGTCTTACGAAAAATGTACACTGAGAGAAACATATGATGTTTTCAACCATATTTTAACTATATTTTATATTTATTTCCCTGAGCGGACGATAACATTCTATATATAGGCATAGTTGCTGCCAAAAGAATAGTACTACTTATTTATATTTCAGCAGTTGCATGAATTATGCACAATTGTTAACCGCAATCACCAATCCTACAAACATACGTTTATTCAAACATAATGCTTATTCATCATATAGTACGTTTTCATAAAATGGATATTCCCTGATATTGTCAAAAATGTACTTCCGTAAGATTCCATAGTGAACAGAAATATATATACATTCATCAAAAATGTTGCCTGTGTGATATGCGACGATGTTTATCGTGACTTGTACCATATTATAAGATACTTGTATATACAGAGTGTCCCTCATATCTCCGCCACCCGAAATAACTCGGTAATTATCGACGTCACAAAAAATGTTCACCTATTGAAATGAAATACAAATCTAAATATCTCGGATCACTACCAAATATTAGGTAGTTATCCGGGATATTTAGATTTGTATCATCGATGCGCACCTTGAATGACCTTGAACGACTTTGACCCCCTAATGTTTTTTATGCGGTTTGAGGTGCTCCTCAAAATGGTTGAAAAAAATGTACCACTCCATTTAAAAAAGTGGAGGTGACCTTCACTGTGCGTCGGCACCTCCACCGAAATAAAAAAAATTAGTCGCATTCGATGGCCCCCTTCACACCGTACAACTTTTGTCTAGAACATTTTTTTGTGATGTCGATAATTACCGAGTTATTTCGTGTGGTAGAGATAAGAGAGACACTGCATATAAGATACGACCTGCTATATGCGTATTTGGTGTGTTATTCAAGTGTTGGTACAAGGTACCAATGCCCGTCTACTAAATGCATAAAATATTTTATAAATCAAAATAAAATATAATACGCAACTGAGAGTTCTACCGCGATGATTTTTTTTTATTATAATTCACCATTTCCTGACCTCCTGTAATTATTTAAAATGCCCCTGAAAACAATATCGCTTGTTTGACCATATACAAAATTCTGATTTATCTTGAAATATTTTTTAATTTTATTCAACGAATCCTTTTATTATATTTTTTCAATTGAAATGTACAAAAAAAGTGAAATATCTTTTTATGAAATAGCCAAATAAGTTTACTAAAAACGTAAACAAAATTGTTAAACCTTAGAACTAATGTTTTCCTAAATATTTCAATTTTATTTTAAAAATCACATAACTATTATAACAAGAAATTGGTATTACCATTATATAAAAATACAACGTATTTACCACATAAGTACACTGGAAATGCTGCGCAACGACTTGGCGTGCATGGTTAAGAGAAAAAGCTCGGGAAGATACACAATATATATATATATATATATATATATATATATATATATAACATGTAACAACGCATCAACTGCCAGTGTTAGTAGCAATGCGATTTCCTGCACCTTGCGCTAGTGTGATTCGGACAAGATAACAGTGTTATCGGTGTATATATCGGTCCACACAATTCACGTGACCGTGTCAGAGCTACGTAATATCCACTATTGACAAATATTCGACTGTATCCGGAAAAGCCATCAAATATAGCGCAATGAGTATCAGGAGAGATACTCAGACATTTCGTTTTTCACCAGCAAGACGACGGCACCGTAATTCGACCTTTCAACTTGCCGATGCTGTGGCTTAGAGACGGATACAATACACAAAAAGACGGATCAATACACAAAAGTATATACGAAATATATTTCATGTAATGTATAAGGTTGTCTGATAGAGGAGAAAGTATACACTTTTATATATCGTATTAAATTATGCATAAAAAAAAGGTTTAACGTATCGTGTCGTCTAGGGGAACATCACTGATTTGATCCATACTTTGCGCGATCACAACATTTGATTTCCAGTTGCATAACAAAGTGCAGCAGTCTATGTTTTTCCAACCTGAGACTTAAGTAGTTGGAAAGACGAAATCCTTCGCCGAGCTTTTTTTCTTAACCATGCACGCCAAGTCGTTGCACAGCATTTCCAGTGTACTTATGTGGTAAATACGTTGTATTTTTATACAATGGTAATACCAATTTCTTGTTTTAATAGTAATGTGATTTTTAAAATAAAAATGAAATATTTAGGAAAATATTAGTTCTAAGGTTTAACAATTTTATTTACGTTTTTAGTAAACTTGCTTGGCTATTTTATAAAAAGTTATTTCACTTTTTTTGTACATTTCAATTGAAAAAATATAATAAAGGATTCGTTAAATAAAATTGAAAAATATTTCAAGATAAATCAGAATTTTGTATATGGTCAAACAAGCAATATTGTTTTCAGGGGCATTATGTTACTTGGCATTCGTTTTTTACTTTTTAAAAGTTTTTAAAGGGCATTTTATATCTTTTTGAAAGGGGAGAAATCTTTTTTTTCGTTCTGCGCCAGTTCGAAGAGGAGTGAATTCAAATATGTTTTCATTACTTGGCATTCTTTTTTTTTACTTTTTCAAAGATTCTAAAAGGGTAAGATTTAAACAGATAGTTAAAAAACAGGACACGTCATTTCTGAAACCTTGTATATTACCAAATGCTATAAATATATTTTTTTAAGGGGGGATTGTCTTTTTTTTCGCAAAATTTACCGCTTTTTGGGAATTTTTTTGTGAAGAAAGTATACAACGGAAAACTTGTGAAACTTGGCATATAGTTTTATTGATCTGTTTACTACATACAAAAAAATTTTTAAACAATTTCATCAAAAAATCCGCCTCCCACCCCCCTCGACGCGCGATGGTCCTTTTTTGATGGTGTGCACGATTTCTCAAAAACTATTCAACCGATTGCCTTCAAATTTGGACAGAATGCTCAGCTGACATCCTTTTATCGTTTGATGAAGCAAAAAAGCAATACGTTAAATAGTTTTTTATTTAGAACAAAAAATCGATCAATTTTTTCCGAAAAATCGATACTTCAAGTTCAAAACGTCACCAAATCGTCAATTTTTTTTTCCCTTCATCGAACGATAGCTATATGTGTCTAAAGTAAAATGCTTTTTGGGTTTTTGTTGCAGGATGAACGTGAAGGCTGTAATCGTGCACACCATCAAAAAAGGACCATCGCGCGTCGAGGGGGGTGGGAGGCGGATTTTTTGATAAAATTGTTTAAAAATTTTGTTGTATGTAGTAAACAGATCAATAAAACTATATGCCAAGTTTCACAAGTTTTCCGTTGTATACTTTCTTCACAAAAAAATGCCCAAAAAGCGGTAAATTTTGCGAAAAAAAAGACAATCCCCCCTTAAGTCTTCACTCCTCTCCACTATTAAATTGACGTATTTGCAGGGTGACCTATTAGTGAAATATTTATTTATACTTCGCTTATTTGTATTCACATGCATGCATACAAATACAATTATATAGTTATATAGTTAAATACAATCCCTTATATAGTTGCAGTCATCGTTCCAGATCGCTGCACCAGCCAATCAGATGTTTTAATTGATCAGCTCATAAGGGATGCCTGAGATACGAGAGCTTCAGTATCGGAGCTCTCAGCCCTGATGATGCAGACTGTAACGTTTGCGAAACGTCGGCACAACGCTGATCCTCAACACGGCCTCCATCCGAAAGCCACATACTCTTCTCATTACATAAAGAGCCGTGAAAGCCTTAAACCTAAAATTACATCATAAATATGAAAAAATTCACAAAATGAGTTGTGAAGTTCCTCAAATTGGAGAAAATTAAAATCGAATTCACGACAATTATATTAAAATTTACACCACAAGTGAGTTCTTATGTATTTTGAGAGAAAACATTGTGTTGAGGCGAAGGAATTTTCGCAAAAAGTTTTGTGCAAAAATTACTTGCCTCGAGGTAACGTTTTCTCTCAAAATGCGTACGAACTCACTAATGGTGTGAATTTTAATCTAATCATTGTGAATTTGATTTTTATTTGTCTTAAATATGAAAAAATTCACAACTTATTTTGGGATTTTTTTTGTATTTGCAATTTTTTGTGAATACATTTGCATTCACAGATTTTGATGTGAATTTTTTTAATCCACAGGATTTTTTGTAAATATTCACTTTTTTGTGAATATTCACAATTTTTTCTGTGAATTTAATTGTGAACAATTTAAATGTTCAGAATATTTGTAAATACAATTGTTCTTGTATACATGCATGTGAATACAAAGAGTGAAGTATGAATACATTTGTATTTATATTCACATGAAAATCACGATGTGAATAAATTCGTATTCGTTTTTATAAATAGAATTACGCCCAACTCTGTACCTCTTAATGTTTTACTTTTTGATATACCGTCTCCATGTTTCAAGAATTGCGCTTTGTTTGTTGCAGCAGGAGAAAACTCTTAATTAAAAAAGACTAGAGATAAATAAATAAAAAAATTTACGAAAATCCAACTTCATTGCGTTATTGTATTTTCATGTTCAGCGAGTGGAATGCGAATCGATTTGTTCATTCTAAACAAAAACCGGATGCACTCGGATAACGCGTCACATTTACCCTGCTGGAGGCTGCTCAATAATACACGTCTTTTCTTATATCGTTAAGAAGCTTCGGGTCAAGTGATCAAATGTTACCATTTGTTCAAATTTATATAGTGGATTCGTTATCATATACTGAATGCACCCTTGAAATTTTAATATTTCATTATAATGATTTTGAATTGAATTTTTAATTTTATAATTTAATTTTTAATTTGAATTAAACAAACAGTTTGTACATAAGAAGGTCCCTAGACTCATGCCGATCGGCAGTTTTACACACGGAATAGTGTGAAAAATGTTAAGGATGTTATGAAAAAATGTCAAATCATTCAGTACATTATCAAAATTGTCACCCAAAAATTAAATGATCCGTCTACGGCATTTATAAAATATTGACTTTTATGTAAATGAAGACGTCAGTTTTTCTCCCGGCGACGAAACGGAGAGGTGGAGCGTGCCAACGTCGCATGAAGGCTTAATGGCGCACATGTCTCAATCCCATTGGTCACGGTGGCCGCCCCATACTTTCAATGAAGTCCATTTTCAAAGAGAACTCATCTTTTTTTTTCTCTTAGACAATTG
Organism: Ophion ellenae; assembly: GCA_963210295.1. Classification (NCBI taxonomy): domain Eukaryota; kingdom Metazoa; phylum Arthropoda; class Insecta; order Hymenoptera; family Ichneumonidae; genus Ophion; species Ophion ellenae. Next base: position 29,934,908 of record OY723387.1, read on the forward strand.
ACATTTATCGTTCAAAATTAATTCGGTTGAATAAAGGAATGTAAACACCGTGTAAAAATAATAGACGAAAATCAGTTATTTGTTAAATATTCGGGTTCGTGAAAGAAATACCTTAAAGTGCAGAACCATATATTTTCGAAACGCGGTTTTTCTTTTTTTTTATTTAACAGAGTCAGATTCATACGGAAAATTTGTATATAAAAAAAACTTTTCTTTTATACAAGCTTTTATTTAATGTACTAAAAAGTGTTAAATAATTTTTTTGACCAAGTCACCTATATATGACTATAAATAAAAGTTTGAGGGTCTCTACGTTTTAAATGTTTGTTAAATGTAATCAATTCAGTTTCATTAACCGTATTTAATCTGGCACAATGGAAATTAGAGAAATTATTATCACACATTTATACTCAGTTTCAGGATTTTTATTCAAGAAATCTTAGGTTGTTTTACAGTAAAGTAAAACTAAAGCCGGTCTGACAAAACAAAGGTTTTGTTGACAATCATCTTATTTTCAATTTGCATAATAGTTCATAATCGTGTAACACATAAAATATGCAGCTTCAATCACACTTTCATGTTAACGTTAAAAAGTGCACAATCATTCACAATATGGCCTTCCTTGGCCAGATGGCACAATAGTCCTAAGGCCTTTTCATTTTATGAAAAATTCGAAAATTCATTCTTCATGTTTTAATCATTTTTATGTTATGTCCAGCTGGAAAAATGTCAAAGCGTCTCGTTGTCGCTCTCCGTACCGGAAAAGGGTTTCATGCCCAAATGTTGCTCGATCCGAGGCATCGAGCGACATGGAGTATCTGAAGTTTGGCTTTCCATAGTATTTGACGCACTCGAAGATTTCTTAGAGACGGCGGACTAACATTGTTCCATGTAGGAGTAGATTGTGCAGCCGCAACAATCAAATATGGTGATCACCACAGTAAGAAAAGAATGGCGAGGCATATGAAGGCGCTGTCAGGCTTGAGTCTGTGGAGTCCAGCCAAACATTAGGTGTTGTCCTAATAGACCACGATTACGCGACAATCACAGGTTCGCACCAATTTTATTCGTATGAACCCATGATCAAATATACAGGTGTCGATTGCATCGCACGCATGTCAATTAGGCTGCCTAATCGATACCTGTATGTTTGATCACGGGTTCGTGTGAACAAAATTCGCAAGAACGTGGGATGGTCGTGTAATGGCGTTCTATTTTACATGTTCTATTAGACGCCGTAGGGGATTTAGGATTATATATCGTGTTGCACAAAGCTTTTTTTTTTCATGATCAATTTTTCAGCGATGAATAATATTTTAGCCAAAATAATTGTCATGCTCTGCGTCCATAAATTCTACAGAGCCGAATGCATTTTCTACAAAAAAAAAACTTCACCGTCTATGATACGATTCTGTTCAGAAAATTTTGAAGATATGTTCATAAAATGTTAATGGAACGAGGTTATGAACACAAATTGATAATGACGTATAGAAGGTAGGTTATGCTCTCGGGGCACACAAAAGCTACACATGCACGTCTGTCTGCGAATTTCTTCATTTTATATAAGCAAGTGAAAGAAATGAGCACATTATTGAATTTTTAACTTACTCTGTATCTATTTGCGTATCGTCCTCGCTGTTTCTCCGACGGTTTTCGCGCGAGCGCCACGGCTAATATACGCGTGTTAGGATCAAAATAAATAATCCACACCTAAATTTGAAACGACGTGAACCTTTGTTGAATAAATTTTTGGCTCTAATAAGAGCCGTTTGTTTTCTTTTTTCACATCCACGCTCGACTAACCGTGTTTGGTTACTCGAGCTGTCAAAGCGACTATTAGAATATGTTGCAAGCAGGGAGCTCCATAAACTTAGCCGCCGACTATGGAAATATCGAATTTTTTTCGACGCCAATCGATTGATAGTCGTTTGTTAGTGTTTGTTAGACAAAACCCAGCGTTTGTTAGACTTTATTTATTGAATAAAACGAAAAAAAAAATTATGCCAAAGTTAGCCCCAGAAAATAGTTTTCTGGTGAATTCGAACTTTTCTTCGTAACCAATCGATTGTTAGTCGTTTGTTAGTGATTGTTAGTAACTTTATATCGTTTGTTAGAGCTCAATTATTATTAAAATTAATTAAAAACTTTTCGGCCCTAGAGCGCGCTGCAAGCCAAGTGAAGATGGCGGCATCGTCGCGACAGCTGCTTCCGGCTTTCCACATGTGACTCGTCAATTTCAGCAAAACGTTGATTCTTGTCATTCTATTAGATTGTTAGACGATCGCTAGTGATTTTTAGTTAATTTTCATCGTTTGTTAGAGCTCCATTTATATTTAATCGCTGAAAAACTTTTCGGCGCTAGAGCGCGCTGCTTGTCGCGAAGGTTGGCAGCATCATCGCCACAGCTGCTTCCGGCTTTGCACATGTAACTCGTCAATTTCAGCAAAACGTTGATTCTTGTCATTCTATTAGATTGTTAAACGATCGATAGTGATTGTTAGTGAATTTTCATCGTTTGTTAGATCTCCATTTTTATGTAATCGCCAAAAACTTTTCGGCGCTAGAGCGCGCTGCTTGTTGCGAAGGTTGGCAGCATCGTCGCGACAGCTGCTTCCGGCTTTGCACATGTAACTCGTCAATTTCAGCAAAACGTTGATTCTTGTCATTCTATTAGATTGTTAGACGAATGCTAGTGATTGTTAGTTAATTTTTATCGTTTGTTAGATCTCCATTTTTATTTAATCGCTGAAATACTTTTCGGCGCTAGAGCGCGCTGCATGTCGCGAAGGTTGGCAGCGATTATATTATATAGGTTGGCAATAATTATCATAATGTGGGTCGACATTCAGATACTTAAAAATGTAAATGTACAAGTGGCCCTGATTTTGTTTTGAGTAGTATAAAAAAAAATGTATTCTTCGAATTTTAAATCTGGATTCACTTTATGGGAGTTCGACCAGGACTCACAATTAGGAATATCGAGCAAAAAAGGCTCATGATCAGATCGAGGTTTGAGATGCTCACGCTTTTTTTTAATTCTCTATTTCGTTGATCATTTGCACCGATTTCCCATTTTTTATTAAAATTATATACGTTTATCGCGGCCATCGTGGCGATGCTGCCAACCTTCGCGACATGCAGCGCGCTCTAGCGCCGAAAAGTTTTTCAGCGATTAAATAAAAATGGAGATCTAACAAACGATAAAAATTAACTAACAATCACTAGCATTCGTCTAACAATCTAATAGAATGACAAGAATCAACGTTTTGCTGAAATTGACGAGTTACATGTGCAAAGCCGGAAGCAGCTGTCGCGACGATGCTGCCAACCTTCGCGACAAGCAGCGCGCTCTAGCGCCGAAAAGTTTTTGGCCATTACATAAAAATGGAGATCTAACAAACGATGAAAATTCACTAACAATCACTATCGATCGTCTAACAATCTAATAGAATGACAAGAATCAACGTTTTGCTGAAATTGACGAGTTACATGTGCAAAGCCGGAAGCAGCTGTGGCGACGATGCTGCCAACCTTCGCGACAAGCAGCGCGCTCTAGCGCCGAAAAGTTTTTCAGCGATTAAATATAAATGGAGCTCTAACAAACGATGAAAGTTAACTAACAATCACTAGCGATCGTCTAACAATCTAATAGAATGACAAGAATCAACGTTTGGCTGAAATTGACGAGTCACATGTGGAAAGCCGGAAGCAGCTGTCGCAGCGATGCTGCCAACCTTCGCGACATGCAGCGCGCTCTCGCGCCGAAAAGTTTTTCAGCGATTAAACAAAAATGGAGCTCTAACAAACGATGAAAATGAACTATCAATCACTAGCGATCGTCTAACAATCTAACCGAATGACAAGAATCAACGTTTTGCTGAAATTGACGAGTTACATGTGCAAAGCTGGAAGCAGCTGTGGCGACGATGCTGCCAACCTTCGCGACAAGCCGCGCGCTCTAGCGCCGAAAAGTTTTTCAGCGATTAAATATAAATGGAGCTCTAACAAACGATGAAAGTTAACTAACAATCACTAGCGATCGTCTAACAATCTAATAGAATGACAAGAATCAACGTTTTCTGAAATTGACGAGTTACATGTGCAAAGCCGGAAGCAGCTGTCGCGACGATGTTGCCAACCTTCGCGACAAGCAGCGCGCTCTAGCGCCGAAAAGTTTTTCAGCGATTAAATATAAATAGAGCTCTAACAAACGATGAAAGTTAACTAACAATCACTAGCGATCGTCTAACAATCTAATAGAATGACAAGAATCAACGTTTTGCTGAAATTGACGAGATACATGTGCAAAGCCGGAAGCAGCTGTCGCAGCGATGCTGCCAACCTTTGCGACATGCAGCGCGCTCTCGCGCCGAAAAGTTTTTCAGCGATTAAATATAAATGGAGCTCTAACAAACGATGAAAGTTAACTAACAATCACTAGCGATCGTCTAACAATCTAATAGAATGACAAGAATCAACGTTTTGCTGAAATTGCCGAGATACATGTGCAAAGCCGGAAGCAGCTGTCGCGACGATGCTGCCAACTTTCGTGACAAGCAGCGCGCTCTCGCGCCGAAAGGTTTTTCGGCGATTATATAAAAATGGAGATCTAACAAACGATGAAAATTAACTAACAAACACTAGCATTCGTCTAACAATCGAATAGAATGACAAGAATCAACGTTTTGCTGAAATTGACGAGTTACATGTGCAAAGCCGGAAGCAGCTGTCGCAGCGATGCTGCCAACCTTCGCGACATGCAGCGCGCTCTCGCGCCGAAAAGTTTTTCAGCGATTAAATAAAAATGGAGCTCTAACAAACGATGAAAAAGAAATAACAATCACTAGCAATCGTCTAACAATCGAATAGAATGACAAGAATCAACGTTTTACTGAAATTGACGAGTTACATGTGCAAAGCCGGAAGCAGCTGTCGCGGCGATGCTGCCAACCTTCGCGACATGCAGCGCGCTCTCGCGCCGAAAAGTTTTTCAGCGATTAAATAAAAATGGAGCTCTAACAAACGATGAAAATGAACTAACAATCCCTAGTGATCGTCTAACAATCTAATAGAATGACAAGAATCAACGTTTTGCTGAAATTGACGAGTCACATGTGGAAAGCCGGAAGCAGCTGTCGCGACGATGCCGCCATCTTCACTTGGCTTGCAGCGCGCTCTAGGGCCGAAAAGTTTTTCATTAATTTTAATAATAATTGAGCTCTAACAAACGATATAATGTTACTAACAATCACTAACAAACGACTAACAATCGATTGGTTACGATCAAAAGTTCGAATTCACCAGAAAACTATTTTCTGGGGCTAACTTTGGCATACATTTTTTTTTTCGTTTTATTCAATAAATAAAGTCTAACAAACGCTGGGTTTTGTCTAACAAACATTAACAAACGACTAACAATCGATTGGTGTCGAAAAAAATTCGATATTTCCATAGTCGGCGGCTAAGTTTATGGAGCTCAAGCAGGGTGTAGTTTGAGTCGTGCCGTTCGAGAAAGCGGTGGCGTTGCTGTGCCTGTCGCGCTAGAGTGTTAATCAATTCACAAAACGGCGTATGTGTTATGTTTACGACATGAACCAACGACTTTGTTTTATTCAATGAAAGACAATGGACGAGTGTGGAAGAATGGGGTAAAAAGTCACCCGAAAATTCGGCAGTAAATTATGAGATCCCGAGATTGAGTGGACAAATCGAAAAATAGCTCGAACAAAATCGATAGGAAAAAATCACATTACATTGGTAAACTGTCCTTACATTTTCGATTTGTTGTCGCGTTTTCGCGTAATATCAGAACAAAGTTAAAACGTCGTCTGCTAAAGCTTACCTTACTGTATAAAGAGTCGCGGCGTGTTCGTCAGTGGGTCAGTGGCGTCGAGATCGGTGGCATCGATCAGTGGCGTCAATTTTTTTTTATTACTTGGCGTCTAGACGCTGCCGCGTCTTTTGATTTGGGGTAAAAAGTCACCCGAAAATTCGGCAGTAAATTATGAGATCCCGAGATTGAGTGGACAAATAGAAAAATAGCCCGAACAAAATCGATAGGAAAAAATCACATTACATTGGTAAACAGTCATTTATCATGCGCCGTTACAATAATGATGAGGATGATGTTTGTTAACCATATTAAACCATTTATACAAAAATTAGCCTAATTCTAGCAGGAGCCCCACTTCCGAATATTAACCATATTAACTAAGGTAAGTATCCAGACTGTACTGACATAGCGAATCATTTTCATAACGACCGCGATCGTAACTTTCGCCGCGGATACGAATTTTCCATTATATCCATGGGATGCCTGTCATCACGGCGACTCTACCGACAACATTCAGCACTAGCAAATATCGCAATTTTACATGCACTTCGAACCCACGGTTGTACATACAGGTCTGGAAACGAAGCCCGATTTCAATGGAGCCGGGTTGCACCGTTGAGCGATCCAGGTTTTATTCTGCTAGCCGCCACATGCGTCGCTGCTATCGGAGGGTACCCCCCACCCACGGTCTTTTGTGATCTCACCCTTTCCCCCTTTCCGCTTATTATTTCCTGTATTGTCAAGTTAACCACAACCTCGGTCCGTGTCATCTCATGCTCTTGAAGTATTTCTTTAACGAACTCAAATATTTAACAGTTGATTGATTTTTGTCTATAATCAAGTAAAAATACATCGCCGTATACTGGCAAAATTTAAGAAGATATTGACCCGATTAATGCCATTTTTACTAATGCAGAAAACCCCAACACAAAATAAATCAATAATTACAAAACAACTTTTCATTTAATTGGGGAACGTACATTATGTACATAATTTTTACTTAACGCCATTACTTAATCCGAAGACTGCAGAAACTGGAAAAGAGCTTACCCGACCAATCGAATTATTTAAATACGCCAATAATACGTATACAAAAAGAAAGTGACGAATAAATGTAACAGGAAAGTATTTAACGCATTTAAATTAATAAACCATTTTGTTACCGGACAAAAAAAACTTGTTCAAAAATCGAAGGCTGAATCTTGGGGTTACCATACTTGGTGCTAACCATTTAGCCAAACTACGATCTGGTAATTTGGCATAAAGATCGTTTATGTTCATCATAACTGCTTGGCTCTACCGAATTGTTATATGATATGCAGATTAACTCAATTATGATGGTGTATGTCAATCATGTTTGTCTTCAGTAAGCTTATTATTTATTCATTTTTCTTTTTACCCGTATCCCTGCGATACACCTGCGATACATACATGCGATACATCCCTGCGATACACATACGATGTATGCGATAAACCGGGTTAGGGGCACGGTCGGCGACGCATGCGCCTCCGTCGGGAGAGTGAGAGAAACAGACAGATGCTATTCTGTCCTTGTCGCACCGGCCCTATCAACAGCCATGCCACGTAGTGGCGGAAAATGTAAAGAAACGTGGATCGGCCAAGCGTACCTACCAAATCGTGGTCGTTTTCAGACCTGTATATAAGACCGTGCTCGCCCCGATGAACTTTCAACGTGCGCTTACTTGAGTATTGAAGAATGTGCGAGCGTAAAAAGTGTACATGTTCTTTCTTGAAATAGCTCGCTATGGAATTCCGCATAAAAACGAAACGTAAAATCGCAATGGCCCTATTGCCCGTTCGCGAGCAGATTTTCACCTTTCCGCGCAGATTGTTGGCATTACACCGGAAATGTAATAACTGTTGACTCACCATGTGCGCGCTGCTGCCAATTCCGCTTTGCGTCTTGCGATCTTAGAGAACAACGAATTTCCAGTTACACCTTGTTTCGTACTCGGCTATTTTTCTCAAACGATAGGAGCATCGCACCACAACTTTGCATCGACGATCGTGTCTTCGTATCGACACCGAACGCCGGCCGCGAAAAATTCGATCATGTCATCCATTTTTTGCATCGTTCTGTTTGATTCCGCTCTTTAGTTTTCGTTGAAGATCGCGCAATATTGTCCTAGTGGGCAACTGAAAATCACCAGACTCTGCACGTTTAAAGATAGAATCACTCCCCAATCATTCTACATCTTAATATAATTGAAGAAATGAAGGATTTGGGTTTAGGCGCGCGTTACACAACAGAAATATGTAGGTGAGAACGAGACAGGAAATTCGCGCGCGACGTGTGGCCTAAGGCAGCGCCATCTGTGGTTCTTTCTTTTACCCAAATGGATGCGTCCTACAATACCAGCAGATGGTAACGTACCGGTCGCATGAATATATTCGCTTTTACTAACTCGGTCGGTAACCAAGTAAATAATTGCCAAAGAAATCGATGCATTCTTCGTAATCCTATTATCGACGTATCATTTGAGTGGATGTGTAGAATACAATTTTTTGCTGAGCACATGTAATCGGTAAAAGTCTCGATTCTTAGTTTTTTTTCGCACACGACGCTTGGTTCCAAAAAAAAGAACAATTTTGTGGAGGTTACCGACGAATCTTAAGACGGAATGACACCTCATCGCGGTCGGTATGGTAGAACAATTTTATAGATACCCAAAAAATCTCTGAAACGGCTCTTCAGATTCCGTCGAAACTTTGCCAAACGACGTCAAGTAGATAGACAAACAGCTGTCTGACCCTCAAATTTTCTGAATTTGAGAAAAAAAATGTAGATCGGCTTATGATAAGCCAATCTACGTTTTTTTGGGGGGGTTTTTTGGGTTTCTACAATTGTTCTACCATACCGACCGCGCAGAGGTGTCATTCCGTCTTAAGCCATGAGCGGCCATGAGTGCGAGAGACATAGCTGATTTCCAGATTCTCAGTGTTCTTCGAGACAGTTGATGTTTCGGGAAAAAGAAATACCTTCCGCTCTGTTGAACGACCAGCAACGTCTTTCTCTTCGTTTGCCCGCAATGTGATCCGTGGAGGAAAAAACTTAGCCGTAGAATTTTTCCGACCGGACGTGTAGTCCATGTCCTTAAGGAATGCCGATTTTTAAAATGTAGATACGTTTGACAAAAGTTCAACCTGGAAGTTTCCGTAAGTACCGCTAGGTAGTATTGCGATGAAAATTCATAAAGTGAGCTTGAATTTTATTGTTAATAAGTATCATGTGGGGGGATAAGCAGGGCTCTTCTGAATCATTGGTAAATTTTAGAGGCACTTGAAAAAATTAGTCACAGTCAATTATTTTACCCAACGATAAACTGGAATAAAGAATTTCGCGTGGATTGATATTTCTACAAAAAATCTTCTGCTAGTTACATTTATCTAGTTTTATGATTAATATTTTCTTTGAACGTTCGGTGAACCCCTATTGTTATTGTCGTTCGGAATCTTTCGAATTTTTACACGCGTTGAGCAGCTTATATGAAATTAAATAGAAATGTGGCGATAGACGGTGATGGAAATTTTTAGTTAGAAGTTTAGTTAGAAGTTCGGTAACGTTGCTTAAAATTTTAAGGGGGTCCATGCATTTAGGACACCGAAAAAGCCCCGATTTTTAATATCTTTTTCACAGTCAAAACATAGTGCATCCTTACAAAACTTTTAAGGGTGTTTAATCAACTATTAAGTAATACAAAAATATTTTTTGTTGCAAAATTGTTTATTATTTTCTTAGCTATTTACGTGTGTTCATGGCGCTGTGGCGTTGGTATCATGAGTTTGGGCACACGGCGGCATCTTCAAATTTTGTTTAAAAAACCCGTAAGAATTTTTTAATCATTTTCATACAAGAATGTCGTCTATGAATATTAAAAATTAAATAAAACTATAAAACTAAACAAATTGTGCAAGTTTGAAATTAAAGTAATGATCTTCGCCAAAAAATATCGATTTCTTTAGGCAAATTTTATTGTTTAATTTCATTTTTTTATAATTGATTTCAGTTCATCGATGATGGTTGGTTATCATGCAATTGAAAAACCTCGGAAGAAGTCATTTGATCGAACAGAACTTTTAGAATCATGTACACCAGGCCCATACTCTCCCCTCCTCTTTCCCATGAAACTTATTTTGCTCAAGTTGACTGTCTTGAGACTCGAACAGTTTTCAAGCTATTCGAGTCTCCTTTGAGCTACTTACGCTCCGCAGATTTTGTATCGCAATTTGTTGCTCGTCGTAATTTTTGGCGAAGTATTTGCAATCGAGTTGTTATCTCCAACTCATTCATCACTTTCAAAATAGATGGATATCCTCCATTAAATAGGCCCGCAGCAAGAAAGGCGGCAATTTCCACTCTTTTCACTCCTGCATTTAAATGTTTCGAAGCTAAACGCCACACGGTAGAATTGAAACTGTCATTCGGGCTTTGCGTGTGTCCACCTAAACACCTCCTCAAAAGGTCTTGCTTCGACAGATCATTATACATCGGTATCAAATGCGTCACGACCTGTGAGTCGATCGAAAGGGGGTGGATGTATAAAATCTTTCTTTGTACCAGCCGCCTCTGCTTTACGCCACTTACACCAGCTGTCAGCTTGGGCCGGGCAATCGTCGTGCTTCGGATTGTTATCAGTAGAAGATAAATGATGAATTGTTGACATTATAGCTTTTTTCATATCGTTCACGGGATTCACATATCGTCTTATCGCCAGGCCGTAATATTTCGTTAATTTTTTAATGAGTACTTCCGTTAATATCCCCCTTCCGCCGAGATTTTTGTTTTTTTCTTCACATTTCGGAGCCGGGTGCCCATTCGTTTCTCTACGTGGCCAACACATTCGCTTTTTACTACCGATAATCGTATACAAGGGACAAACCGTTGAAGCGCTCCTACTGTGCGCCGTATACCTGCTGTAGAGAGATTTTGTGACTCGGTAGCGATAGTTCTCATTAACGATAGCTAGCGACAGCCAATAAGCGGCTACCTTTCGTCTGTGATCGTGCTTGTGATTGGCTGTCGCTAGCGAACGATAACGAAAACTGTCGCGACCGAGTTACAGAATCTCGCTGCTGACGTGCTGTGGTTCCCTTTACCTACTTTGCCTATAACTGCCGAAATAATTCGAATAGAGATAGAAGACTTTAGGAATAGATTCTCCAAGAGTTTACTACAGATGTGGGCAAAGAAATCGGATTTTTTTACGATGTAAATGTATGCCCCTTCTTAATTGTTACCGCAAGCCGGGGTAACTTTGGGATTGGGGGTACAACTTTGGGACTTTGCCTAATATTTGACTGTTGAATTTCCCACCAACACCATGCATTATGAATTGGCGCGCAATTACCGCTACTGCCATACGCTGGTATGCGCTGGTACCTACGCGGCATATACAGGGTGTCCCAAATGTCACGCTACAATATGCATAAGCCGCAAAAGTTACATGTCGCGTGACATTTAGGACACCTTGTACTTCACGCTATAGTTGTACTGACGTGTCCTAAAGTTACGCAAATCTGTCCCAAAGTTACCCCGGTTACAGTAAATATTAGACTTCGTAAAAGGAATACCCTAATGTGCCAGCGGCAGATATCAACTGCGGATAAATTGTACGATTTTTTATGAGTAACTGTGCCACGCTGCTTCGATTTAACAAAAACTCACGAAAATGATGTAGAGGAATTTACAAAAACTTCGATGTTAAAATGTCATTGGAGGTACTTAGACCCAAAAAAAATCAGTATGCTTCAACATCCATCGGCGAAACGCTCACGTCACATCAAGAGCGTACAGAATTGCTCTTCTCTTTTTTCCGAATTAATAGTTCGTCAGAAAGAGATCTTCGAAGTTGGGAATTATCACTATTTTCTCGCACTCAGGAGCATCTCTCAGGTGACGTCCTTCGATTTTATTGAAACTTATATATTTTATGAAGCATTGGAAACTAAGCGACATGTATTTTTTTATCGGCCGAGAAACGGTTTTGAGGGGTGAAACCGCCCCTCGAAGAAAGGCATTGCAGTTTCACCCAAAAGCAGTCGACCGATCGCGATAGAAGAAAAATTGCATGGAAATGAACGAAATAGGAATCATTTTAAAGGGGGGACAAAATTAAAGTTGATGTGTTTGATGCATTCGCCGGACAGCAAGCTTAAGGGGGTAAACCACCCCTTACATGAATGTAATCATCGTAGTCGTATTTTCTGTATTTAAAATGTCACCGCTGATCAAGAGACGCGGCAGCGTCTTGACGCCAAGTAATAAAAAAAAAAATTTGACGCCACTGATCGGTGCCACCGATCTCGACGCCACTGACCGACTGACGAACACGCCGCGACTCTTTATACAGTAAGATGGGCTTTAGCAGACGACGTTTTAACTTTGTTCTGATATTACGCGAAAACGCGACAACAAATCGAAAGTCTAATGACAGTTTACCAATGTAATGTGATTTTTTCCTATCGATTTTGTTCGGGCTATTTTTCGATTTGTCCACTCAATCTCGGGATCGCATAATTTACGGCCGAATTTTCGGGTGACTTTTTAACCCAAAAATTCTTCCACACTCGTCCATTGTCTTTCATTGAATAAAATAAAGTCGTTGGTTCATGTCGTAAACATAACACATACGCCGTTTTATGAATTGATTAACACTCTAGCGCAACAGGCACAGCAACGCCACCGCTTTCTCGAACGGCACGACTCGAACTACACCCTGCTTGCAATATATATATATATATATATATATATATATATATATATATATATATATATATATATTTGTATATTCTAATCATGGAGGCTAGAGTGGGAGGAGGCCGATCTGTGCATTTCAAAGTGGCTACAAAAATGTGGTCAGACCGGGACGGCGCCACTATCTCTAAAATCTCGAGCACGAAGCTGAGTATCGATGTCGTGTAAGAGAGATGGAAGAGGATCGAATACGCATCCCAGCAAGCAGTGCAGCGAGATCGCGCGCAAAAGTTACCCCCTCTCTGGTCTCTTCCGCGCCCATCACGCAATCATAGTAGCGCGTGTCCGTGAGCGAGCGACGCTCGGACATCTTCGGAAAGAGCCGAGCGCGCCGAAGTTTCCCGACCGCTCCTTCGGCAGCTACACCAACACATGGACGCCGAGCTCGTTCATGTGCGGCCAAGCCGAAACGAAGGCTTCAAGGGAAAAAGCAATGTGAGCACGACTCGCGCGTGACGTCACCCGACGGAACGCGCGAGGCTTTTAGATGATTTCGATGCTTATTTAGCTCTTGATTCTCTACGTTATCAATGTATACAAAAAAATGTATCGCGCACCCTGATTGCTTATTTTCTTAGTTTATACGTTAATTTAAATATAATTATGAATCCAAATTACAACTTATTTATCTTCTAAAAAATTGTTTACGCTTTACTCACACCCGTCCTTATGCCAAATAAATTATAATTAATAAAAGTAAGCGGAAATATATTTATATTCGTATTATTATATTAATTCTCATAATTTCATCAAACGATAAAGCATTATCACCAAAAGCAAGCCAATCAACCATCCGGCCGCGAATCGTCAGTACCAGAAAGTGTATATTCTACAAGCGATGGGATGGTCCCGTTGGTAACGTTCCTGGCTTCGGTCCGCAGAAGCGTAGGATCGTTCCTCGCGCTCAGTGCTTTTTTTTTAAATTATTATCACTATTAATTCTTGTTTGATTAGTTATTTTTATTAAGTTATCATTATTATTTTTATTAGTTATCTTTTAGTGCCGAAAAATGTATCGCACACTCCGACCGCTTATTTGATTAGTTTGTACGTTAATTTGAATGTAATAATAAATCTACATTACAACTTATGTATCTTTTAAAAAATTGTTTGCGCTTTACTCTCACCTGTCTCTATGCCAAATAAATTGTAATTCATAAATGTAAGCGCCCTGTCATTTTGGTCAACCGGTTGTACAAGACAGTTGAGTCAACGTAAAAGTTCAACGGTTGAATTTGGACAGCTTCTCAACTGTTCATCTTTGAAAGTCGACCATCCTGCGTTTTCTGTGGATGGTTGACTGGATGGTAAACTCGGCGGTTGATTGGATGGTTGACTCGACGCAATATATTTAATGATTAATCAAATTATACTGTCTTGATAATTAAATTGATGATTTGCGGAGAATTGAGTCATCAAACACTGGGGAGGGGGGGGATATCCGCAGCAGATTGTGCGACGGAGTGAGACAACCATCCAGCGAAAACAAAATGGCCGCGGTTAAACAACCGTTGAATCAACCATTAGGATTTTTTTTACGGTCGACTTTATAGTTGTAAAGCTGTCCAAATTCAACCGTTGATTATTTCGGTTGACTTTGCAGTTGCCAAAATTGCTAGCGCGGAAATATATTTATAGTCGTATTATATTCATTCTCGTAAGTTACGATTCGCGGCCGGATGGATGTGGCTTGTTTTTGGGGATAATGCTTTATCGCTTGATGATAGTATATGAGAATGAATATAATAATGCGAATACAAATATATTTTCGCTTAGTTTTTTAGACGATAAATAAGTTGTAATTTAGATTTATTATTAAATAAAAATTAACGTACAAACTAATCAAATAAGCGGTCGGAGTGCGCGATAAATTTTTCGACAGTAAAAGATAACTAATTAAAATAATCATGATAACTAATAAAAATAACTAATCAAATAAGAATTAATGGTAATCAGAATTTTAAAAAAAGCACTGAGCGCGGGGAACGATCCCGCGCCCCTGCGGACCGAAGCCAGGAACGCTACCAACGGGACCATCTCATCGCTTGTAGAATATGCACTTTTTGGTACTGACGATTCGCGGCCAGATGAATGATTCGCTTGTTTTTGGGGAGAATGCTTTATCGCTTGATGAAAGTATGAGAATTAATATAATAATACGAATATAAATATATTTCCGCTTACTTTTATGAATTATAATTTATTTGGCATAAGGATGGGTGTGAGTAGAGTGTAAACATTTTTTTAGAAGACAAATAAGTTGTAATTTGGATTTATTGTTATATTTAAATTAACGTATAAACTAAAAAAAAGCGATCGGGGTGCCCGATACATTTTTTTGTATACATTGATAACGCAGAGAATCAAGAGGTAAATAAGCATTGAAATCGTCTAAAAGCCTCGCGCGTTCCGTCGAGTGACGTCACGCGCGAGTCGTGCTCAGATTGCTTTTTCCCTCGAAGCCTTCATTTCGGCTTGGCCGCACATGAACGAGCTCGGCGTCCATGTGTTGGTGTAGCTGCCGAAGGCGCGGTCGGGAAACTTCGGCGCGCTCGGCTCTTTCCGAAGATGTCCGAGCGTCGCTCGCTCACGAACACGCGCTACTATGATTGTGTGATGGGCGCGTAAGAGGCTAGAGAGGGGGTAACTTTTGCGCGCGATCTGGCTATATATCATTTTGCATCTCTCTCGCACGCAGCCTACTTCTCAAGTATCATGCTGCCTTATGCACAGTTCACTTCTCATTATTTACTTGTTCCGTCTCTGTCACACGCAGCTCACTTCTCGACGTCTTAGCAATAGTGGCGCCATCCCGGTATGACCACATTTTTGTAGCCACTTTTTTCAAGTCTCTCCATAAGAGATCGGACTCCTCCCACTCTAGCCTCCCTGATTCTAATGCTCGTGTAACCAAACACGGTTAGTCAAGCGTGGACGTAAAAAAAGAAAACAAACGGCTCTTGTTAGAGCCAAAAATTTATTTAACAAAGGTTCACGCCGTTTCAAATTTAGGTGTGGATTAATTATTTTGATCCTAACACGCGTATATTAGCCGTGGCGCTCGCGCGAAAACTGTCGGAGAAACAGCGAGGACGATACGCAAATAGATACAGAGTAAGTTAAAAATTCAATAATGTGCTCATTTCTTTCACTTGCTTATATAAAATGAAGAAATTCGCAGACAGACGTGCATGTGTAGCTTTTGTGTGCCCTGAGAGCATAACCGACCTTCTATACGTCATTATCAATTTGTGTGTTCATAACCTCGTTCCATTAACATTTTATGAACATATCTTCAAAATTTCTTGAACAGAATCTTATCATAGACGGTGAAGTTTTTTTTTCGTAGAAAATGCATTCGGCTCTGTAGAATTTATTGACGCAGAGCTTGACAATTATTTCGCCTAAAATATTATTCATCGCTGAAAAATTTATCATGCGAAATAAAACCTTTGTGCAACAAAATATATAATCCTAGATCCCCCACGGCGTCTAATAGAACATGTAAAATAGAAAGCCATTACACGACCATCCCAAGTTCTTGCGAATTTTGTTCATACGAACCCGTGATCAAACATACAGGTATCGAATAGGCGGCCTAATTGACATTCGTGCGATGCAATCGACACCTGTATATTTGATCACGGGTTCATACGAATAAAATTGGTGCGAACCTGTGATTGTTGCGTAATCGTGGTCTATTAGAACAACACCTAATGTTTGGCTGGACCTCACAGACTCAAGCCTGACAGCGCCTTCATATGCCTCGCCATTCTTTTCATACTGTGGTGATCACCATATTTGATTGTTGCGGTCGCACAATCAACGTCTACATGGAACGATGATAGTCCGCCGTCTCTAAGAAATCTTCGAGTACCATACCTGCATCGAGGACTTTCCTCGGTTATGTCGTTCAACGCCTTGAAGTTTATCGTCCCAAGTGCGCTCAATACGTCAAATACTATAGAAAGCCAAACTTCAGATACTCCATGTCGCTCGATGCCTCGGATCGAGCAACATTTGGGCATGAAACCTTTTTCCGGTACGGAGAGAGCGACAACGGGACCTTTTGACATTTTACCAGCTTGACATAAGATAAAAATGATTAAAACATGAAGAATGAATTTTAGCATTTTTCATAAAATGAAAAGGCCTTAGGACTATTGTGCCACCTGGCCAAGGAAGGCCAGATTGTGAATGATTGTGCGCTTTTTAACGTTAACATGAAAATGTGATTGAAGCTGCATATTTTATGTGTTACGCGATTATCGACTATTATGTAAATTGAAAATAAGATGATTGTCAAAGGAACCTTTTTTTTGTCAGACCAGCTCAGTTTTACTTTACTGTAAAACAACCTAAGATTTCTTGAATAAAAATCCTGAAACTGAGTATAAATGTGTGATAATAATTTCTCTAATTTCCATTGTGCCAAATTAAATACGGTTAATGAAACTGAATTGATTACATTTAACAAACATTTAAAACGTAGAGACCCTCAAACTTTTATATATAGTCCCATATAGGTGATGTGATAAAAAAAATTATTTAACACTTTTTAGTACATTAAATAAAAGCTTGTATAAAAGAACAGTTTTTTTATATACAAATTTTCCGTATCAATCTGACTGTGTTAAATGAAAAAAAAGAAAAACCCCGTTTCGAAAATATATGGTTCTGCACTTTAAGGTATTTCTTTCACGAACCCGAATATTTAACAAATAACTGATTTCCGTCTATTATTTTTACACGGTGTTTACATTCCTTTATTCAATCGACTTAATTTTGAACGATAAATGTCAATTGTCTAAGAGGAATAAAAAGATGAGTTCTCTTTGAAAATGGGCTTCATTGAAAGTATGGGCCGGCCATGGTGACCAATGGCATTGAGACATGTGCGCCATTAAGCCTTCATGCGACGTTGGCACGCTCCATCTCTCCGTTTCGTCGCCGGGAGAAAAACTGACGTCTCCATTTACATAAAAGTCAATATTTAATAAATGCCGTAGACGGATCATTTAATTTTTGGGTGACAATTTTGATAATGTACTGAATGATTTGACATTTTTTCATAACATCCTTAACATTTTTCACACTATTCCGTGTGTAAAACTGCCGATCGGCATGAGTCTAGGGATCTTCTTATGTAAAAACTGTTTGTTCAATTCAAATTAAAAATTAAATTATTAAATTAAAAATCCAATTCAAAATCATTAAAATGAAATATTAAAATGTTAAGGGTGCATTCAGCATAAGATAACGAATCCACTATATAAATTTGAACAAATGGTAACATTTGATCACTTGACCCGAAGCTTCTTAACCACATAAGGAAAGACGTGTATTCTTGAGCAGCTTCCAGCAGGGTAAATGTGACGCGTTATCCGAGTGCATCCGGTTTTTGTTTAGAATGAACAAATCGATTTGCATTCCACTCGCTGAACACGAAAATAAAATAACGCAATGAAGTTGGATTTTCGTAAAAATTTTATTTATTTATCTCTAGTCTTTTTTAATTAAGAGTTTTCTCCTGCTGGAACAAACAAAGCGCAATTCATGAAACATGGAGATGGTATATCAAAAAGTAAAACATTAAGAGGTACAGAGTTGGGCGTAATTCTATTTATAAATACGAATACGAATTTATTCACATCGTGATTTTCATGTGAATATAAATACAAATGTATTCGTACTTCACTCTTTGTATTCACATGCATGCATACAAGAACAATTGTATTCACAAATATTCTGAACATACAATTAAATTCACAGAAAAAATTGTGAATATTCACAAAAAAAGTGAATATTTACAAAAAATCCTGTGAATTAAAGAAAATTCACATCAAAATCTGTGAATGCAAATGTATTCACAAAAAATTTCAAATACAAAAAAATTCCCAAAATAAGTTGTGAATTTTTTTGTATTTACAATTTTTTGTGAATATTCACAATTTTCTTCTGTGAATTTATTTGTATGTTCAGAATATTTGTGAATACAATTGTATTTGTATGCATGCATGTGAATACAAATAAGCGAAGTATGAATAAATATTTTACTAATAGGTCACCCTGCAAATACGTCCATTTAATAGTGGAGGGGAGTGAAGACTTAAAAGAATATATTTATAGCATTTGGTAATATACAAGGTTTCAGAAACGACGTGTCCTGTTTTTTAACTATCTGTTTAAATCTTACCCTTTTAGAATCTTTGAAAAAGTAAAAAAAAAGAATGCCAAGTAATGAAAACATATTTGAATTCACTCCTCTTCGAACTGGCGCGGAACGAAAAAAAAATTCTCCCCTTTCAAAAAGATATGAAATCCCCTTTAAAAACTTTTAAAAAGTAAAAAAAGAACGCCAAGTATCAAAATGCCCCCGAAAACATTATTGCTTGTTTGACTATATACAAAATTCTGATTTATCTTGAAATATTTTTTAATTTGATTTAACGAATCCTTTTATTTTATTTTTTTAATAGAAAAGTACAAAAAAAGTGAAATAACTTTTGATAAAATAGCCAAGCAAGTTTACTAAAAACGTAAACAAAATTGTTAAACCTTAGAACTAATATTTTCCTAAATATTTCATTTTTATTGTAAAAATCACATTACTATTATAACAAGAAATTGCTATTACCATTATATAAAAATACAACGCATTTACCACATAAGTACACTGGAAATACTGTGCAACGACTTGGCGTGCATGGTTAAGAAAAAAAGCTCGGCGAAGGATTTCGTCTTTCCAACTACTTAACTCTCAGGTTGGAAAAACATAGACTGCTGCAATTTGTTATGCAACTGGAAATCAAATTTTGTGATCCCGCAAAGTATGGATCAAATCAGTGATGTTCCCCTAGACGACACGATACGTTAAACCTTTTTTTTATGCATAATTTAATACGATACATAAAAGTATATACTTTCTCCTCTATCAGACAACCTTATACATTAGATGAAATATATTTTGTATATACTTTTGTGTATTGTATCCGTCTCGAAGCCACAGCATCGGCAAGTTTTACGGTCGCATTACGGTGCCGTCGTCTTGCTGGTGAAAAATGAAATATCTGAGTATCTCTCCTGATACTCATTGCGCTATATTCGATGGTTTTTCCGAGTACAGTCGAATATTTGTCAATAGTGGATATAACGTAGCTCTGACACGGTTACGTGAATTGTGTGGACCGATATATACACCGATAATACTATATATCAATGTTATCTTGTCCGAATCACACTAGCGCAAGGTGCAGGAAATCGCATTGCTAATAACATTGGTGGTTGGTGCGTTGTTAAAGGTTATATACATATTGTGTATCTTCCCGAGCTTTTTCTCTTAACCATGCACGCCAAGTCGTTGCACAGCATTTCCAGTGTACTTATGTGGTAAATACGTTGTATTTTTATATAATGGTAATAGAAATTTCTTGTTATAATAGTAATGTGATTTTTAAAATAAAAATGAAATATTTAGGAAAATATTAGTTCTAAGGTTTAACAATTTTGTTTACGTTTTTAGTAAACTTGCTTGGCTATTTTATCAAAAGTAATTTCACTTTTTTTTGTACTTTTCTATTGAAAAAATATAATAAAAGGATTCGTTAAATAAAATTAAAAAATATTTCAAGATAAATCAGAATTTTGTATATGGTCAAACAAGCAATAATGTTTTCGGGGGCATTTCGTTACTTGGCGTTCTTTTTTTACTTTTTAAAAGTTGAAATTACTTCTAAAACCTATGATTTAATGTTTCCTCATGATTCAAATATATTAAACTTCTCTTAAGGGTACACCATCCCCTCAAAATTGCATTTAATTGAATCCGTTTTGTCGAGACAGCTATAATTCCATCGGTAATATGAATTTTATGTTTGAGAATACATGTATGTTTGAATTATAGCTGAATTATAGCTACCCCATACTCGTACGGCTCATACATTCGAGTCGAGACTCTTTCGACTCTGATTCGGAAGCAACTATACAAAAATAAACATACACTTCTATTAATAATTTGTTGTATATTTTATTATACTACTTTACAAAATAAGTCTTAAGAGGTCATGTCGAGTAAACATTTTTATTTTTGCTCGCCTTAAAGTTTCGATTCTTAAAAAAACGGCTCGCTCAATTCCCTCCAAATTTGGCCACAACATTTTCAGACAGGTTGTCTGCTTCGGAACGTAAGATTTTTTTACTCAATTTTTTTTACCAAGCCAGAAAGTTTGGTAATTCAAATTAAAAAGTGAATATGAATTTCATTTTATGAAGGGAACTTTATTAGGGAACACCTATGTAGACGACGGAAAAAATTAATGAATTTTGTGAATTATTATCGCATAGTCGGTTGATCCGAAATAAGAATTTCTAAAAGTTTCTGATAATATAATGTACAAAGCCCTGCGCCTCATATAACTTCAAAAATAACCAAATGGCACCTGATTGAAATTTACATTCACTTTTCTATTTGAATTGCCAAACTTTCTGGCTTGGTAAAAAAATCTTACGTTCCGAAGCAGACAACCTATCTGAAAATATTGTAGCAAACTTTTGCGGGAATTGGTCGAGCCGTTTTCCGAATATTTGGGGACCGTCTTTGAAAAGTATCTTTCGAGAAAATCGCGGTTAGAGTTTAAGAAAGACATGACGTGCTTGGTGGCTCGGTTGATAAAATCGCACACGACATTTATCATTTTTCGCATATCAAGATCAAATTTACGAACGATATTCTTGAGAATCGAAAAATTTAGGCGAGCATAAAAAATTTTACAACAAATTTTTTTTTACTCGGACGTGACCGCTCAAGACTTATTCTGTAAAGTATTGTAATAAAATATATATCAAGTACAAATAAGTCTCCGCCCAAATATCAGAGATTAGTAGGGAGATGCACAACGCTCCCTTGTTTCACTAAAGCGCCTAACATCCAGGGTGCTTTGGTGAGTTTCAATGGCGTCGTGATCCTAGCTATCGAAAATAAAACTGCCTAGGAGACGAACTTTGATGAGGTATTCCTTTAGGCGTCTTTTGAGAAACTGCTCGTGTTATAGCTCAACAAGTTATTGATCGATCTGGCTGATATTTTGCCAGATTTCTCACTAAAAGACTATTGGAAGGATATACCTAAAGTTTCAAGGTTATCGCGTAAATAAATTACTTTTTCGGGGTAAAAATTGTCGAGAATATGGTAAAAAATAAGAACATTTGATTACGAAGCCGACTTAATTTTTAATTTTATACCTTTTAATATTTTTATAGGTATATCCTTCCAATAATGTTATAGTGAGAAACCGCCGAAAATTTCAGCCAGATCGATCAATAACTTTTCGAACTACACCATGAGCAGTTTTTCAAAAGACCCCCAAAGGAATACCTTATAACGCCGCTATTTTGTTTCGTTTAAAAAAGAAAAAAAAAGTTTTACCACTTGAAAGTTGTAATAAGATAATGTCAAAATTTTAAAATGATGCGATTATCTTATCACATTTTTTTTTAATCATGAAAAATGACTTATTTTCGGGCGTCTAAAGAGATCTCCCCCCTTTATCTCAAATGCTGGAGGGGAGGGGCGCCAATGTCAAGTTTTTGCCCCGGCTCGGAAAAATCGTAAATCCGGGGCTGGCGGATTGGAATATGCATTTAATGAATTTCAAAGTGAAAAACATGTTTCGAGATCATTGTTTTCTCTCGGTTGCCCGTTTATGCCGAAAATGCGGGTTAAAAAATTAACGACGAACCGCGTTGAAAAATAAAACGCCGAAACGACCGTGGAAGGTTCAAAAAGATTTCTTGTTGAGCCTGTGCCGGGATCGTTTCGGCATTTTTTTTCAACAGTAAACATTATGGATAAGGGTGTATCGTAAATGTTTCTCTATCAGCAATGACCGTTCTAGCTGAGTTGGCAACGTGACGGAGTAACGATGCTTACGATCCGGGTTCAATCCCCGGTGACCCAGCTTTTTTTTTCTTTTCAATTTATATTCAGAAAATTTCGAACTTACTGTCGCTTTAGCTATTCTCGCCTGTTCAGACATTATTTATGATATTTAATTCGTATGTGCTTAATAAAAAAAAACAAGACCTTGCTACCGGGGATCGAACCCGCGTCCAGTGCAGCCAGATCGCGCGCAAAGTTACCCCCTCTCTAGTCAATTGCGCGCCCATCACGCAATCATAGTAGCGCGTGTCCTTGAGCGAGCGACGCTCGGACATCTTCGGAAAGAGCCGAGCACGGTCAAAGTTTCCCGACCGCGCCTTCGGCAGCTACACCAATCCATGGACGCTGAGCACGTTCATGTGCGGCCAAGCCGAAACGAAGGCTTCGAGGGCAAAAGCAATGGGGGCACGACTCGCGCGTGACGTCACCCGACGCACAGTAGGAGAAAAGCCCAAAAACCTGGCCAAAACCTCAAATGACCTTTGACGGGAATGAAAATTGGCTTACAGGAGTTTTCAAGGGCGCTGATTACGAATCTGAAAGCCAAATTATCGTAAACAAAATGGCCGATCCAATATGGCTGACATGAATGTTAAAAAGTTGCCAGATGTCGACAAAAATTGGTATTTACGGGTTTTCAAGGTCGCTGATTACGAATCCGCAAGCCAAATTATCGTAAAAAAAATGGCTGATCCAATATGGCCGACATGAACGTTAAAAAGTTACCAGATGTTGACAAAAATTGGTATATACGGGTTTTCAAGGTCGCTGATTACCAATCCGATATCTATTGTTTATAACTTGCAACAAAGAGCTTACAGCAAATTGTTATAAACAAAATGGCCGAGTATCCTGCTAAATAGATAAATTAATATATTTAAAAAAATCATCATAATAAAATAAACGTGAACAGTGTATTCTACGCAATTATTATTTTTATTTCCAAAATACATACGGAACGTTTCAAAAATAGAAAATTTTATTCTTAATCAAAATCGTAATCGGAGTCGGAGTCGGAGTCAGAATCATTATCCGAGTTTGTATCTATTACAACTCCCGGCACGGCTTCAATCTCGGCGCAAAATTCGTCTGCTGCAGCAGTCACTTTAGGAGCGATCAACATCGCTACAGCTTCCGGCGACAAACTCTTCAGCTTCTTCTGTGGTAGTCTTCTGACACTTGAAATGTACGGATCAGAAGTAACTAAGAGCCGATGAAAAACATCTTCCATAGTTTTAACCCTGGAACTTTTTCGCGCAAAATCTTCTCGATATCGTTTGATGTCTTTGTTTCGAGCTTCCTGAGCATCTTCGGATAATTGGCCGATTGGTAATAGAGCATGAGTTATTATCACTGGACCATGAATTAATAGTTTGTGCACCGAAGTAGGCATGGAGTACCAAGGGTATAATGCAACGGTCTTTCTTGCCGTTTCAATAGCATACTGTTCAAATCTTTCACAGTTTATCTCGTGGCCACACGATATAACTTGTAGGATTACGTACAAGCGTTTAATAACTTCTTCGTTGACCCCCGTTATCGCAGCGGAAACCGTCGAATTTTCAAAGAATCGCCGAGCTGTGTTGCCATCATTGCTGCTGCCGTATCCAGGCTTTGGGCGATCGATATTTAGACCCAATTGCTTCTTGAATCCTTCTTGAATGGCCCTCTTGCGTTCCTGGGTAATTTTTTTTTCTTCGGCACTTCGAGCTTGCCATTTTTTAATGCCGAGTTTGTAAGACACGTGTAAGCAATACTCGAACCACCGTATCCACGCATGCAGCGTCGACAATCCGAACTTCAAATTTGTTTCATTGATTTCCCTTTGCAATACAGTGTCGATGGCATTAAAATCTTTGCTGGTTGCTTCACACAAATAGCACCGTTGAGCAGATTTCGTCAATGATACAGCGTTGCAAACTTTACCATCTATCATGGTGAACAACAACTTGTACATTACGGAGATTTCTTTTCCATCTATTACACTTTCGAATGGACGAAGTGACTTTATTTGTTCTTCAACAATTTGGACTTCATTAAGTGTTGACTCTGTGTCTTCGCGTAGAAACAGTAGTCTAAGCGGTCTACAAAATCGTGGAGACGAGGGTCTGGGGTTCTTCCAAACAACTATTTCTTCCTTCGATTGTTGATCATAACACACGAGTTGTAATGGCACGACTGAAGTAAAGAAAACATGCGCATCAGATTTGCTGTCATCACTGAACGTCTGCTTATATTCACTTTGCCCAGAACTTCCATCGCAACCCCACTTGCAAATCAAGTCCATTTTACGAACATTATCTGGAGTCAATCTTTGAATGAGTACATTTTGGACGAGTAAAATACGTTCAACTGTATGATCTAATAGTGCCTGTAGTTGGACTTCTGCACTACTCTCTGTAATCCTGATTGCATCACGTGGTGGATAACAACGCTTTTTTGCTTTCATCACTTTTTTGTAAGACGGATATAGCTTACAGTTATTTTCCTTCCCTAATCTTCTCATTCCCTGGTAAGTACTCTTGGAGAATTTATATTCAATCATAGCGGAAAGTGCAGCCTCTTCGGATAAAGTAATTTCATCCGTTGCTGAGTAAGCTTTACGATACTTGGAAGCTCTTAAAGGACTCGTCATTGTTACGTCCTTAATAACTTTTGCGGCGTCAGATTGTCCTGAAGAGCGAAGGCTCATCTGAGTAGCGTATGCTAACTCGACCGAGTTGAACGATGTACGAATATCTTGGGTCTTCCTTCGTTTAGATCTTTCACTGGACATTGTAAACTCAAGGGACGGGCGGCCGCCCGTATTACCCGGGCTTGTTACTACAGTGTCTGTAGGTGCGGCAAAACATACCTGCTTGCTAAGCCATTCACCGTTATTCTTGAAAAATACACAGGATTTTCTGTGAGCTTGTTGCCACCTCGTTCTCATTTGATTGAAGAGTATCGAAAAAGTCTGTTTCGAGTCCTCAGGCACTACAACTGTACGTCCGGTGTCCTTGGAAATTTTTTCTACCATAAATTCGATCAAGGAAGCGAATTTATCGGATAAATGCTCGCTGATTATCAGAAATACTTCTTTCCTTGTCAGCACCAATTCTTTGTAACCGGATCCTGTAATAAAGACATAAAATTGTAGAAAATTGGTGTTAAAGGAAAAGATAAAATTTTCAATTAATACAAAAACTTGAACAATGTACATTATTTTACCAAATAAATAACCGCAATAATTGAAATAATTTTAAGAAAATTAGACAGAAAATATTGACATGGATTTGGTTAAAAGAAAGCTTTGCTTACTATATAATATATATATATTCAAATATTTTATTCGAATGTTATAACATTTCATTCATATTTAAGAAATTTTTATGTGGTTGATTTTAATATGTATATATATATATGCATACGTATATATCATAATTAAATCACAGAAAATTTATATATATATATATACACATACATATATATTAAAATAATTTATTTCAAGCGTATAACAGCCGTCTTGTCCGTTATGATGCTACTTCACCCATTCTCAGGTAGAGGCGCAGCGGCTGCTCAATAGTGCCCCGTGCACGCTCGGCTACCGCACGATGCGAAAAAAATCATAACGGACAAGACGCACGTTTTCCGCAGGTAACTCTTGTAAATTTCGAAAGCTTATACATTAAACTAAAGGCCGAGACTAGGAGCTTTGCAAAATGTGACAAAATATATAACTTTTCGGACCGTTGAAAATATAAGTTTTCAAAATTATTCAATTTTATTTATGCCGAAGGCTATACTACATTTCAATCATTTATACATAAACTTTCGATTCAACCGATGTAAAAACATGTTCTACATACCTCCAGAAGTCGTATCCATGTTGCAGAATTGAAATTAAACCCGTCACTTTAAAGTTATGGGTTTTTGAAGTCAGCGTTATTTTCGTCTGTTCAGCGCGTGACACGTACACTCTTCACGAACACTCACTGCCAACTGACGCTGCGGCGCAGGTATACACTTAAAGGGCTTTCCCTTCCACAATAGAATGCAGTTACTAGTCCTCTACCTGAATGACTACTCAACTGACCCTATTTCGAAAATTTATTTTTTGGGGTTTTGGCCAGGTTTTTGGGCTTTTCTCCTACTGTGCGACGGCACGCGCCAGGCTTTTAGATAATTTCAATGCTATTAGCTCTTGATTCTCTGCGTTATTAATGTATACCAAAAATGTATCGCGCACTCTGATCGCTTATTTTTTTAGTTTATACGTGAATTTAAATATAATAATAAATCTAAATTATAACTTATTTATCTTATGTGAAATTGTTTACGCTTTTCTCACACCCGTCCTTATGCCAAATAAATTATAATTCATAAACGTAAGCGGAAATATATTTATATTCGTATTATTATATTAATTCTCATACTTTCATCAAGCGATAGAGCATTATCCCCAAAAACAAGCCAATCATCCATCCGGCCGCGAATCGTAAGTACCAGAAAGTGCACATATTCTACAGGGTGCGCCAGAGAAACTTACTTATTTGAAAGGTCAATAAAAACAAAAGTACTTCAATTATTGTATACATTTTTTTTTTTTTCGAGAATGCAATATCCCATTTTTTTTTCATGCAGTCTTGAAAATGACATCGGATAAATGGCCGTCGAAGTCCGAATGGAAGTCGATTTTTGAAATTCGTATCCACTCTTTGCAGCATATCAATCGGTATGTTGGCAATGGTGTCGCGAAGGTTGTTCTTGAGGTGTGCTATGGTCCGTGGTCGATCGACATAAACCAGAGATTTCAAATAACCCCATAAAAAGAAATCGCATGGAGTCAAATCTGGAGAGCGTGCCGGCCATTGGAGATCGCCTCTGAGAGAGATGAGGCGGTCGGGGAAATGTTGTCGCAACAAATTCATTGAGTCTCGTGCTGTGTGTGCTGTGGCTCCATCTTGCCACTTGACTTGAAGGTCTTCATGGAGAATTCGTCGAACAGTGGTGTCAGAAATTCCCATAGCAGCTGCGTGTTTGCGAGCCGAACGCCGGGGAGAACGCACAACTGACTGCCTCACTCTTTCGACATTTTCCGGAGTTCTGATGGTCCGTTGAAGTCCATTTCTGGGTTTAGCGACACTTCCACACTCCCGAAATGAGTTAACCCACGACAGAATCGAATTACGGCCAGGAACGAGTCTGTGAGGAGGATTTTCAAAGCGAGCGCGGAAGGCACGTTGCGTAGCAACAAGTGAGCGACCGTTAGAAAAGAAGCTCTCGACTGCGAAGGCCCGCTGCTCTCTAGACCAGAGCATGATGGCAACTGACTGGAGGGAGAAACAAACTTGGGAACTTCCCCCTCCAGATGCGCCCCCTCCAGATGCGCCCCCTCTCGCCCCTCTACCCGCCCAACTCATCGCGCGGGAATTTTTTCAAATAAGTAAGTTTCTCTGGCGCACCCTGTACAAGCGATGAGATGGTCCCGTTGGTAGCGTTCCTGGCTTCGGTCCGCACGGGCCCGTAGTGCAAATTTTTCATAATTTCTTATATTTTAGTGATATTTGAGTTTTTCGGAGAAAAAATGATTTAAAACAGATTCAAGTTCTGGTCTATTTACCAAAAACACATTTTTTTTCACTGAAAATTCATGATTTCTCATTTTTTTCCCGGAAATTTTGATTTTTCCTATTGAGTGAACGGCTGCGGAGATATTCGGAGTGTTAGAGCATCAAATATCGGTGGACCCTACCCTATAGATTGCTCGGCCGTCTCGTGAGACGGCGACCTAATCAAGGCACTACGATGCGCTCGTGCAGCGACGGAAGCCTTCTCTTCGTTTCTCATCTGTTTGTTTATCCCGTACCTGTTTTGTTTCGACCCTTGAGCCGTTCATACGCATTTCATGTCGCTCTTATTTAATAAAAGGAGTTTGCTACTATTTCGCGTTGATTTCTTAGAACACTCGCTCCAATAGGTTATGGGCCCAGTGCGTACAATCTGAGAAAAACGTGAACGCGAAGTGAATCGAGGAAAAAGGCGAAAATCGCCGAACGCCGACTCGACTCGTAGAATCGCTCGACCGGGAACAGAATATTCTCGAAGAAAGGTTCATGAACGCGAAAAGAAAGCCGAGAACGTACGAGAACAATGTCCTCGAACACGGTCAGAAATGAAACCCTGACTAAGGACAATTACGAAACGTGGCGAATACAAATGCGTGCTCTTCTGGTGAAAACCGACGCATGGACGTATGTCAGCGGTGAAACCCCCCAACCCACCGTGATCGAAAATAACGCCGCGTCCACGGAAGCAAGCAGAAAATGGCGCATCGCCGACGAAAAGGTCCAAGCGGACATCATTTTGTCAATAAAACCGGCGGAATTGAAACGAATAAAAGAGTGCAAGACATCACGCGAGTTATGGCTTAAATTACAAAATTTGTATCAGCTAACGGGGCCTGCGCGGAAAGCCACTCTCATAAAACGACTCGTGCACCACCGAATGCTTGAGGAAGACGACGCGCATGAGCATTTGTGAAAATTCTTCGAAACGGTCGATCGGCTGGCGGAATTGGACATCGAAATCAACCTCGAACTACTGTCCGTGATGTTGCTACAAAGCCTCCCACCGTCATTCGAGAACTTCCGATGTGCCATCGAAGCACGGGCCACACTGCCGATACCCGAGGCTCTCAGAGCCAAAATCGTTGAAGAGTGGGAAGCGAGAGGACAGAAAAAGGGCGAGGGTGCCTCAGCCGCCTTGTTCTCCAAAGCTCACGCTCGGAAAGGAACCCCACAGTCGAACAAGCCCTCACGCGACCAACGGCACACTCGGAGGGAAAGAAACACGTCCGAGAAAGTAATGTTTAAATTTCGCTGTCATCGCTGTCGTCAGGTCGGCCATAAAGCCGCCGACTGCACCGAACGTGTTAGAGTGAAAGAGGATGCCAGAACTGCGGACAGTCTGAGCTTCTTCGCCGAACTTGACGACACGGAATCCGGAAAACGCCGCGATGTGTCTTTGGATTCACGCAGTGGAATAACCAACGAACATACCGCCGAAGCTCTCTGCGTGGACACCCAACCTCTAGAGAGCTTGTGGTGCATGGACAGCGGTTGTACCACCCACATGAGTAGTGAGGCAAACGCTTTCCGAAATGTCGCTAACTCTAGTGGTAGGGTAAGTCTCGCAAACGACAGCACCGTAAACGTCACCGGCAGAGGGTCGATAAGTATAACGATCGATGTAAACGGTAGTAAGAAAATCGTGTACTTAAGCGACACGCTGCTCGGCCCGAATCTGCGAACCAACTTGCTCTCTGTAGAGAGAATCTGTGACCGTGGCATGAAAGTTATCTTCGAGCAGAGTCAAGCGACGATAGTCGAACAGGATGGAAGAACGGTACTGAAGGCCGCTCGAATGAACAACGGTCTATATTTCATCCATACCGAGCCCTCGGAAAATTCGGGGATAAGCGCTAACGCCAGCTGGAGTCACGGAACAAGGACTGACAGATCCGCGGCGGAAATGTGGCACCGAAAGATGGGTCACCTCAATTACCGTGACTTGGAGAGATGCTGCAAAGAAAACCTTGTCAGTGGTATAAATATCAAAGGATATCGTGAGTACACACGCTGCGAAATTTGCGCACGCGGAAAAATGACAAGGAACCCGTTCCCTTCCAAATCTGAGAGGAAAGCGGAATTTCTAGAGATCGTTCACTCGGATGTATACGGGCCGATGCGAAATGAGTCGCTCGGAGGGAGAAAGTACTTCGTGACTTTTACCGACGATCATTCCAGGTGGTGCGAAGTCAGATTCATTCGACAAAAGAGCGATGTCCTAGCCGCCTTTCAGGAGTACAAGGCACTCGTGGAGAATCAGACGGGCAGAAAAATAAAATGCCTTCAGTCCGACAACGGCAGAGAATACCGGAACGACGCCTTCGACAGCTTAATAAGGGATCACGGAATCAGGCGCAGACTGACGGTCCCGTACAACCCAGAGCAGAACGGCGTCGCGGAAAGGAAAAACAGGACACTCGTGGAAAGTGCCCGCTGTCTCCTCGCTCAGTCATCGCTCGCCCCTTCCCTGTGGGCAGAAGCTGTGAATACAGCGAACTACCTGCGAAACCGCTGTCCGAATAGCAGCTTAAATGGGAGAACGCCTTTTGAGAAATGGTTCGGAAAGATCCCTGACGTCAGCGGGATCCTCGAATTCGGCTGCGAGCTTGCAATTCTCGACCAGGATCCGAGCAAGGGTACATTCGACGATTCAAGCAGAAGAGGGGTACTCGTCGGATTTTCAGAGGCAAGTGAGGGCTACAGAGTTTGGCTACCAGAGGAGAGAAAAGTTGACATCTTACGGGACGTTAAAATCGTGGATCGCGTTACGGAGGTCACGACCCGTGAGATGGACATCGATCCGTTGGAAGGGCTAGGGAACACGGACGACCATGTGGTGGAACTCCAGGCTTCGACGACTCCACCTGAGCCTCAATGCGAACCTGCGGACGAGACGGGCGACACCCACGAATCCGAGAACGAACCGGAAGAAGGAACACCTGCAGCGGGCGTGCGCGCCTACACGAGAGGACGCGGTCGTCCGCGAATCATTCGAACTAGATCGAGGGGGAGACCTCGAAAGGAGTTCGCTCGAGCCGATGTCGCGCGTGGTCCGGAGGAGATTCTCTGCTTGGCAGAAGTGCCCATGAGGGAAGCCCTGACAGGACCAGATGCGCTCGAATGGCATCAAGCCATCGCTGACGAGTTAAGGTGCACCCTAGGGAAGGACACCTGGGAACTTGTTGACAGACCTGTTGACGCGAAGATCATCGGAAGTCGGGTCGTGCTTAGGAACAAGTACCATGAAGACGGAAAGATAAAACGCAGAAAGGCCAGAGTCGTAGCGAAGGGATTCTCTCAACGCACTGGAGTTCATTTTCGCCAGACTTTCGCTCCTGTCGCCCGTATGGAGACAATCAGGGTGGTGGTTGCTCTGTCTGCAGAATGGTTCATGAAAATAGAACAGCTGGACGTGACAACGGCTTACCTGAACGGTGATCTGAAGAAAGAATTCTCATGGAAATCCCGAACGACATCGAGGAGGGACTGCGCATCCTTACGCGTATGGACCCGACCCACGATTCCATAAGGAAAAAGGCCAAAACGATGCTTCGCGAACTTAAAAATGGTGGCAAAGTTTGTTTGCTACGAAAAGCCTTATACGGTCTACGGCAGGCTGGGCGCTGCTGGAATCGGAAATTAGACAAAGCCATGGAGGGCTTCGGAGCAAAGAAATCTTCCTTCGATCCCTGCCTTTACCTCAAAGGGCACGGCAAGAGCTTGATCCTC
Source organism: Ophion ellenae (assembly GCA_963210295.1). Classification (NCBI taxonomy): domain Eukaryota; kingdom Metazoa; phylum Arthropoda; class Insecta; order Hymenoptera; family Ichneumonidae; genus Ophion; species Ophion ellenae. Next base: position 29,966,791 of record OY723387.1, read on the forward strand.
ATAAGCATCTACGTGGATGATTTGTTGGATGCTTCAGGTGACGGCGATGAGATCGTAAAATTCAAGAGGTCCATAGGCGGGCACTTTGAGATCAAGGACCTCGGGCCTGTAAAACACTGCCTCGGGATCGAGTTCAGTACGGACAATGGAACTTTCAACATGTCGCAGAGGGGATACATCGGCGACTTGCTCGAGAGGTTTGGTATGAGCGACACCAATGCCGTCGCCACTCCTCTGGATCCGAATGCGAGGCTAGAGGCCCATCTCGAGAACGAAGACCTCGAGACCCACCCCTATCGTCAGTTGGTTGGATCGCTGATGTATCTGGCTGCCTGTACTCGTCCCGACATAGCCCATGTGGTCAGTCGGTTGAGCCAATTCAACGAAACGAGTTCTCCGGTACTTGAAGGGATCTCCTGACCTCGGTCTCGTGTACCGAAAATCCGGCAGGCCCGTCATCGGCTACGTCGACGCGGACTGGGCGAACTGCACCGTGGATAGAAGATCTTACACAGGTTACGCGTTCGTCCTGGGTGCGTGTCCTGTATCCTGGGAATCCAAAAAACAGAGAACCGTGGCCCTCTCTTCAACCGAAGCAGAATATATGGCCCTGACCGAAGCCGTGAAGGAGGCCATATCTCTACAGCAATTTTTCACCGAATTGCGAGTTCCAGAGATGGGTTCTCTGACAATTTATTGTGACAACGACGGGGCACGCAAATTAGCGAAAACCCCGTATTTCATCAACGTACAAAGCACATCGACACCCGTTACCATTTCATTCGCGAGGTACTCGATCGGGGACCCGTACGTGTGAAGCACGTTCCAACTACGGAGATGGCATCGGACTTCTTAACCAAGGGAGTCCCCGCTCCTAAGTTCCGGAAGTGCTTGGAGCTCCTGGGATTATCATCCAAGAGGTCCCGAGACGAAGTCCCACCAGGTCCCCACGATCTTGCGGGGGAGTGTTAGAGCATCAAATATCGGTGGACCCTACCCTATAGATTGCTCGGCCGTCTCGTGAGACGGCGACCTAATGAAGGCACTACGATGCGCTCGTGCAGCGACGGAAGCCTTCTCTTCGTTTCTCATCTGTTTGTTTATCCCGTACCTGTTTTGTTTCGACCCTTGAGCCGTTCATACGCATTTCATGTCGCTCTTATTTAATAAAAGGAGTTTGCTACTATTTCGCGTTGATTTCTTAGAACACTCGCTCCAATACGGAGAAAAGTTATAGATGAAAAAAAATGAGATATTCGTAAAAAAAACTGATTACATTTTTTATCCCTCATAATTCTGAGAAATAATGAATTTCCGAAATTTTTGCAAACATTACTTTCCTTAAGGGGTACCACCACTGTAACGGCCTGCCACGAAGCGTTTTAGAAGAATAATACTTGGGGTAATTATTAAGCATATATTGAAGTATATTGCAAAAAAAAATTATGGGAAAATATTACAAAATGGCGACACTGCAGCAAATTCTTTCGAGGCATGTTGAACTTAAGGTGCTGTGCGGCACGTAGTATAACTTGTGCCAATTTTAATCTGGACAAAATAATTTTTTTTTTATTAAATCTAGATGAATTTAGCTAGTGAACCACGTAGGGGATTTGGGAAATGTTGAATTTTGAGTAATTGCCGAGTATTTGACTAAAAATGTTCATTTAGACTTAATGAAACAAAATTCTTTTTTTTAGATTAAAATTGGCACAGTTATACTGCGTGCCGCAGAGGTTCGACATGCTTCGGAAAAATTGCCGCAGTGTCGCCATTTTGTAATATTTTCGGATCAAAATTTCTAGCAATATACTTAAGTATATGCTCAATAAATACCGCAAGTGTTATTTGTTTATCACATTTTCTTCCGCCAAAAAAAATATTAAAAAATACGCTTCCTGTAAGGCCATTACAGTGGTGTTACCCCTTAAAGGGGAATATTACGGTATCTGTGGCCCCTAATTCTGACCACGCAGCCATCATATGTGACCCAACATAAGACTTTTTTGAAGAGTGGTAAAAATCGAAATTCGATCCTTAAGGGGTTGATACAGGGGTTTTAAAGTTTGTATGGGACATCATATTTTTTTTTGACAGATATGCTGGAAACTTGGTGTAAATACTCTACAATACAAATAATTGAACACGTATTTCAGCATTTCCTAAAAGTGGACCCTTAAGAGAGTTAAACGGGAGGGTAAAAGTTTGTATGAGACAACATATTTTTTTGTCCGATTTACTTGAAACTTGGCATAAATACACTAAAATACAAATAATTAAACACGTATTTCAACAATTTATGAAGTTTAACCTCTAAGGGGGTTAAACGGGAGTGTTAACGTTGATAAGAGAAAACATATTTTTTACCAGATTTACTTGAAACTTACTAAATTGATTTGATATAGAACACTAGATGTTTTCCTCTGTGTTTGGTGCGTGTAGACAGTCAAGTAGTACTTTTTTAGCCCCTTAACTGTGTTTGTTTCAGTTGACATAAATATACCAAACAAATACATGTGTAATTATTTATATTGGAGTGTATTTATACCGAGTTTCGAGCAAATCTGACCAAAAAATATGTTGTCTCATATAAACTTTGAAACCTCCGTTTCACCCCCTTAAGGGTCGAATTTCGATTTTTACCACTCTTGAAGAAAGTCTTATTTTCGGTCAAATATGAAGACTGCGTGGTCAGAATTAGGGGCCACAGATATCGTAATACTGCCCCTTAAAGTCTTCATATAATTTCCGAGATTTTCCCGTGATTGTAATTAACATGATGAAATATACGAAAAATTCGAAAAAAACGGAAAAATTCGGAAAAAGACGGATGTTTGCGTAAAAATAATTGTCCGCAAAACTCCGAATTCTTCATATTTGTTCCAATTCAGAGAAAAATTCCGAAAAATTTTCCGAAAAAAATCGGAGTTTTTCGGAAAAAAATTTGCACAGGGACACGGGATCGTTCCTCGCGCTCAGTGCTTTTTTAAAATTATTATTACTATTAATTTTTATTTGATTAGTGATTTTTCTTAGTTATCATTATTATTTTAATTAGTTATCTTGTAGTGTCGAAAAATTTATCGCGCACTCTGACCGCTTATTTTATTAGTTCATATGTTAATTCAAATATGATAAAAAATCTAAATTACAACTTATTTTACTTCTACAAAATTGTTTGCGCTTTACTCACACCCGTCCCTGTGCCAAATAAATTGTAATTCATAAAATTAAGCGGAAATATATTTATATTCGTAGACTTCCGGTTGAGATCGTGTTGAGTGTGCACGCGCTGTAAGGACCGGGAGTGGAATCGAAAGAAACCGAGAGGTGAAAAGTGAGAAAACGAGATAGTAAAAGGTGATAAAGAAAGGACAGCTGAAGAGGAACAAAAAGTGACAATGGAGGAGGTGAGAATCAGTGAGGGCGGTGAAATATGTGGAAACAAAAATCAGCCAAGAAAGGAAGAGGTTAGGAACGAAGCAGTTAGAGGAGCGAGGGGGGCGGATGAGAGCGGAAGCTGGGCAGGAGAGAATGAGCAGCAGCAGCGCAGTCGTGCAGGCGAGTACTTCCAGGCAGAAGCGGCCGATAAGGCAGAGCGCGGAGTTGGAGAGACGGAGAAAAGGAAGAGAGGGCGCCCCAAGAAGAAAGAGACGAACAGAGACGTGAGGGAGTTCTTCGGATCGCTTGGAAATCCAGAGGGAGCAAGTGAGGTACAGTCGCCGCCGATGAAGAAAGGTAAATGCACTGATAATAATAACCGCGGAGAAGAGGAAGAAGAGCAAGGGGAAGGGAGGCAAGAAAAAGAGGAAAACAACGGCGACGTATACGACTGGATGAGCGGAATTCAGGAAGCGGAAATAAGAATGAGAGGGACGTTAAGGAATAGTTTGACAGAACTGGAAATAAAAATGAAACAGTGGTGGAGGGAAGAATTAAAGCAAATTCAAGAAGAATGTGAGAGAGAGGGTGAAGATGAATGCGAGGGGTGTGAGAAAAGCCGACGAAAAATAGAACAATACGAAGACACCATAAGGGAAATGAAGAAGGAGGCAGAACGAGACAAAACGAAGTGGGGGGAGGAGCGGAACCTGTTGCTCAAGATCATCAGCAGGCTTGAAAGTAGAAAGGAAGGACAGGAAAAGGATGAAACAGAGGGAAAGGATCCAGAGGATAGGAACGGCAGGCTGAAGGTAGTCAGGGGGCCATCGGGCAAGATAACAGAAACAGATCGAGAAGGGGATCGAATAGATGGAGCCAGGGGTCAAGAGGAGGTGGGGAGGAATCCCAAGGAAACGGAAAGTGGAACGGGAGCAGCGAGAGGAGGTTGGCAAGAGGTGAGACGAGAGAGAAGAACGGGGAAGACAGATGGAAACAATAATCAAATGAGTGTTATTGAAAACGAGAGAAAGAAGGAAATAGGAAGGAGGAAGCCGATGCCGATAGGTGAACGAGAGTGGAAAGAAGAAAGAACCAGAAGAGAAACCAGAAGAAGCAATATAAATGTCTCTTTCCGAGAGAGTGAAGAGAATAAAAAAGATGCGGTGCTGAAGAAGATAGAAGAAAGGTGCAGGCAAGAGATAAGAAGGCAAACAATTACAAAGCATGTGAGCAGGGGCGAGATGGTCTTAAAATTTAAAAACTGGACAGAGAAATTGGAGATCATGAGGAAAGGAAAGGAGCTGAAAGGTACGGGCATTTGGATAAAAGACGACCTATCAAGAAGGGAAAAAGAGATCCAAAATTGGCTCCGAGATGTAGCGGAAAACGAAAGGAGAGGCGGCAAACAAGCGGAAGTGAAATATATGAAAATCTGGATGGAAGATATGTGGTGGAGATGGAACGAGAGGAAAGGAGACATCGAAATTTGGAGATACGCGGAGGGATCGAGGCAGCCCTTTCGGAACGAGCAGGGAGAGCAGCGATAAGGACGTCGGGGAGAAAGAAGAAAGAAGAGAGAAGAGAGAAGATTCGGCGGAAAAGAGCGAAGGAAGGCGAAATAAGAAAGAACAAGAGGATGAAAATAAGGAATTTAAGATAGTAGTATGGAATATTGCAGGAATATTTAAAATTGGCGAAGCGTGGGAATTTTTAGAGGAGGCGGATATGGTGATCTTACAGGAAACGTGGGTAGAAAGGAAAGATGAGGTAAAGGCAAGCTCAAGCATGAGCGCTAATTTTAGCTGGAGTTTTAAAGCAGCGTATAAGGAAAGAGGGGTTAAGAAGGGAAGGGCGAAAGGTGGACAAGCAATCGGGATAAAAAAGAAATTTGAAGAAAGCTGGGTGATAAATGAATGGAAATGCGGGCTGATAGAGAGCAATAATAGAATGGAAAAAAAACGGCAATAATTACGATATATAATAATGTCAAGATAAAAAAAATAGAAAAATAGCTCAGAGAAATAATACTGGATGAAGCAAGAAAAAAAGAGAGAGTTTTAATTGTTGGGGATATGAATGCACGAATAGGGGAGGAGCAAGCAATGAATGAGGAGGGGATGGTCGAAAAAGACGAGGAAATAAGAAAATCACAAGACAAAATAATAAACGCGGAAGGTAGAAGAGTGTTAGGGCTGTGCGAGGAATTGGGATTGAAAGTGATGAATGGAAGAATGAAAGGGGACAAGGAGGGCAAAGTGACTTTTGTAGGGGGGGGGGGGGGAGGAGTGCTGTGGATCGGTAATAGATTATGTTATAGCATTAGACAGGGGGGGAACAAAAGAAATTAAATGGATAGAAGTGGTTGAGAGAATAGAATCCGATCACCTGCCAATTATGTTTGCGATTGGGGGAAGGGAAATGGCAAGAGAGGAAGAAGAAGAGGAAGAAGACGATCAAGAAAAAATGAGGTTGATCTGGAAAGAAGATAAGGCTAAAAGATTCATAGAGGAAATTGAAAAAGAAAAAGAAATCGAAAAAGGAGAAGAAGAATGGGAGGGTGTAAAAGAAAAAATACTAAGGGCAGCGGAAAAAGCCGGGTTAAGAAAAAAATGGAAAAAAACAAAACGAGCGAGAAAGTTGCCAAGATGGTTTAATGAAGACTGTAAGGAGCAGAGAGGGGTAGTATGGGAAAAATTAAAAGCATTCACGAAACAAAGAAGCCTGGAGAAAAAACGACAATTGGCAGAGGAAAGAAGGAAATTGAAAGAGACATATAAGGAGGCAAAAGAAAAATGGAGGTACAAAATTTGGGAAGAGGTCGGAAAAGCAAAAAATATGCCAGACTGGTGGAAGGCAATTAATACATATAGGAATAGGGGAAGGGGAACAGTAGGTAGGAAAATAACGAAGAAACAATGGAAAAAACCTTTCGAAAAATTATTGAACGGAGAGGAGAAACAGGAAGAAGAAGAGGAAGTGGGAGCGGAAGAAAAAAGGGTCTGGGATAGAGAAGAAAGAGAAATAGGTGTAGAAGAAAGAGAAGAAAAAAGGGAATTCTAAGAGGAATTCAGTAAAAAAGAAATGGAAGGGGCGTTAAAAAAATTGGGAAATAGAAAAGCGGCGGGGGAAGATGGAATTAGTGCGGAATTTTTTAAGGCGCTACCAAAGGCGCAAAGGGAAGAAATGAGAAAGGCATTAAATAAAATATGGCTGGGAGGAGAAATTGCGAAAGGGTGGGAAACGGCAAGAATCGTGCCAATATACAAGGAAGGGGAAAAGGACAAAGCAGAAAATTATAGGGGGGTATCATTATTGGATGTGGGTTATAAATTGTTAACGAAAATGATGACAGAGAGGTTAGGCAAGTGGATAGAGAAGAACAAAAAATTAAGGGAAAGTCAGGCAGGTTTCAGAAAAGGAAGAGGAACGAGAGACCAGATGTTTACGTTGAATGCAGTTATTAATAAGAAACTAAAGAAAAAAGGAGGGAAGTTGTATGTAGCGTTTGTCGACTTTAAAGCCGCATTTGATAGAGTATGGAGGGAAAGAATGATTATAAAATTAAAAGGGAAGGGAATAGAAGGAAGAATGTTGGATACAATAAGAAAAATATACAAGGAAACAAGAGCAGAGGTGCAAGCACAAGGAAAAATCACGGAGAGTTTTAGAACAAGACAAGGGGTAAGACAAGGATGCGCGCTTAGTGCGGTATTATTCGATTTATATATAGATGATTTGGAGGAAAAGTGGGAAAGGAAAAATGAGGGCGGTGTTGTGATAGGAAAAGAAAAGATTTTCGCAATAAAATATGCAGACGATGTAGCGGCGATTGCAGAGACGGTGGAAGGGTTGAAAAGTATAATAAAGGATCTAGAGAGATGGGCGCAGGAAAATAAGATGGAAATAAATGCAAAGAAAACAAAAATCATGATTTTCAGTAACGGAGGAAAAGTTAAGAAGGAGGAAAAATGGGAAATTAAGAGTGAAGAAGTACAAATAGTCAAGGAATTTAAATATCTCGGATATTGGTTCACGTATAAAAACTCAATTTGGGCACATGGAAAAAAGGTGACAGGGAAAACGCAAAAGGCAACGAATATGGTGTGGGGAATTTGGAAGAGGGCGGGGAGAGATATGACGGAGGAGAGACTGTATTTATTAGATTCAATCGTAAAAGCAGGAGCAATGTATGGAGTGGAGATATGGGGAATGGGAGAAATAAGCGTATTTGAAAAAATACAGAGCAGGTATTGTAAGATGGCATTAGGAGTGGACAGAACGACGCCAAATTATATGTGGAGGAGAGAGCTAGGAGTGCTTACTATGAAATATGTGATAAGGGAAAGAGCGACGAGATATATTAGAGAAGTGATGAGAATGGATGAGACAAGGTGGCCAAAAATTTGTTTAATAGACGAAATTAGAGCGATAACAAACGGTGACCCATCAAAATGGGGGAAAAACCTGGTGAAAGTACTAAGAGATATGGAGATAGAAGATATAATAACAATGATAAGGGAGCGAAAAGAAGTAAAAAAAATAGACGAAAGGATAGAAGAGGGACTGGAAAACTTAAAAAACAGAATCTTAAGAAGGGAAGAAGAAAAAATTAGAAAATCGACGTATAACGATAAGTATAAATATATTATAGAAAAGGACGAGATGCCATGGAAATATTGGTCAGATGAGGGAGTAAAGGGAAGGGACAAGGAAATATGGGCGAGGCTAAGATGTGGCAACATAGGAAGGGCGGGAAAGAAAGGAGAAAAGGATTGGAGGTGCAGGATATGTAAAGAAAAAAATGAGACATTGGAACACCTAATGATATGTAAAAAAGGTAGGGAGTTAGTATCAGAGAAAGCAAGGAAGAAAGCCTATTTGAAAGAAAGATTCAAATAGGGATATGCGAGTATTTTAGAGAAATAGAGGAATTATGTAGAAAGATGAGTAAGGAGCATGGCGGAGGAGAGATCGACGAAGGGGACGAATAAATGAAGAAAGGGAGAATGTGAAAATAATGCGGAATGTAGGGAGTAGATAGTAAGTGAAAAGTTCGTTTGTGAGATTGTCATATTTTTGTAAAAAGCTTTGTGAAAAAGTTGTGCAAATAAAACTCGATACTACTACTACTACTATTTATATTCGTATTATTATATTCATTCTCATGTACTTTCATCAAGCGATAAAGCATTATCATAATGTATCCGGCCGCGAATCGTAAGTACCAGAAAGTGCACATATTCTACAAGCGACGAGATGGTCCCGTTGGTAGCGTTCCTGGCTTCAGTCCGCAGGGGCCCGTAGTGCAAATTTTTCATAATTTCTTATATTTTAGTCATATTTGAGTTTTTCGGAAAAAAAATTATTCAAAACAGAATCAAGCTCTGGTCTACTTCACAAAAACACTTTTTTTTTCACTGAAAATTCATGATTTCATTTTTTTTTCCCGGAAATTTTTATTTTTCCTATTGAGTGAACGGCTGCGGAGATATTCGGAGAAAAGTTATAGATGAAAAAAAATGAGATATTCGTAAAAAAAACTGATTACATTTTTTATCCCTCATAATTCTGAGAAATAATGAATTTCCGAAATTTTTGCAAACATTATTTTCCTCAATGGGTAACACCACTGTAACGGCCTGCCACGAAGCGTTTTAGACAAATAATACTTGGGGTAATTATTGAGCATATATTGAAGTATATTGCAAAAAAAAATTATGGGAAAATATTACAAAATGGCGACACTGCAGCAAATTCTTTCGAGGCATGTTGAACTTAAGGTGCTCTGCGGCACGTAGTATAACTTGTGCCAATTTTAATTTGAACAAAATAATTTTTTTAAAGCTAAATCTAGATGAGTGTAGCTAGTGAACCACGTAGGGGATTTTAGAAATATTGATTTTTGAGTAATTGCCGAGTATTTGACTGAAAATGTTAATTTAGACTTAATAAAACAAAATTCTTTTTTTCAGATTAAAATTGGCACAGTTATACTGCGTGCCGCAGAGGTTCGACATGCTTCGGGAAAATTGCTGCACTGTCGCCATTTTGTAATATTTTCGGATAAAAATTTCTAGCAATTTACTTAAGTATATGCTCAATAAATACCGCAAGTGTTATTTGTTTATCACATTTTCTTCCGCCAAAAAAAAATGTTTAAAACACGCTTCCTGTAAGGCCATTACAGTGGTGTTACCCCTTAAAGTCTTCATATAATTTCCGAGATTTTGCTGTGATTGTAATTGAGATGATGAAATATTCGGAAAAATTCGAAAAAAAAACGGAAAAATTCGGAGAAACACGGATGTTTGCGTAAAAATAATCGTCCGCAAAACTCCGAATTCTTCATATTTGTTCCAATTCAGAGAAAAATTCCGAAAAATTTTCCGATAAAGATCAGAGTTTTTCGGAAAAAAATTTGCACAGGGGCGCGGGATCGTTCGCCGCGCTCAGAACTTTTTTAAAAATTATTATTACTATTAATTTTTATTTGATTAGTTATTTTTCTTAGTTATCATTATTATTCTAATTAGTTATCTTGTAGTGTCGAAAAATTTATCGCGCACTCTGACCGTTTCTTTTATTAGTTTATATGTTAATTTAAATATGATAATAAATCTAAATTACAACTTATGTTACTTCTACAAAATTGTTTGCGCTTTACTCACACCCGTCCCTATGCCAAATAAATTGTAATTCATAAAAGTAAGCGGAAATATATTTATATTCGTATTATTATAATCATTCTCATGTACTTTCATCAAGCGATAAAGCATTATCGTAATGTATCCAGCCGCGAATCGTAAGTACCAGAAAGTGAACATATTCTACAAGCGACGAGATGGTCTCGTTGGTAGCGTTCCTGGCTTCGGTCCGCAGGGGCGCGGGATTTCCCCGCGCTGAGTGCTTTTTTTTTAAATTATCGTTACTAGTAATTCTTATTTGATTAGTTATTGAATGAATATAATAATACGAATATAAATACATTTCCGCTTACTTTTATGAATTACAATTTATTTGGCATAGGGACGGGTGTGAGTAAAGCGCAAACAATTTTTTAGAAGATAAATAAGTTGTAATTTAGATTTATTATTATATTTAAATTAACGTACGAACTAATAAAATAAGCGGTCAGAGTGCGGGATACATTTTTCGACACTAAAAGATAACTAATTAAAATAATGATAATAACTAATAAAAATAACTAATCAAATAAGAATTAATAGTAATAATAATATAAAAAAAGCACTGAGCGCGGGGAACGATCCCGCGCCCCTGATGCAATTTTTTTCCGAAAAAATTTTCCGAATATTTCTATGAATTGGAACAAATATGAAGAATTCGGAGTTTTGCGGACAATTATTTTTTCGGAAACATCCGAGTTTCTCCGAATTCCTCCGAATTTTTTCGAATATTTCATCATTTTAATTACGATTACGGGAAAATCTTGGAAATTATATGAAAACTTTAAGGGGTAACACCACTGTAACGGCCTTACAGGAAGCGTATTTTTAAATATTTTTTTGGCGGAAGAAAATGTGATAAACAAATAATACTTGCGGTATTTAGAGAGCATATACTTAAGTATATTGCTAGAAATTTTGATTCGAAAATATTACAAAATGGCGACACTGCAGCAATTCTTCCAAAGCATGTCGAACGTCTGCGGCACGCAGATAACTGTGCCAATTTTAATCTAAAAAAGAATTTTGTTTTATTAAGTCTAAATGAACATTTTTAGTCAAATACTCGGCAATTACTCAAAAATCAATATTTATAAAATCCCTTATGTGGTTCACTAGCTACACTCATCTAGATTGAAAAAAAAATCATTTTGTCCAGATTAAAATTGGCACAAGTTATACTACGTGCAGCAGAGCACCTTAAGTTCAACTTCAAATTTCGGAAATTCATTATTTCCCAGAATTATGAGGGATAAAAAATGTAATCAGTACTTTTTACGAAAATCTCATTTCTTTTCATCTATAACTTTTCTCCGAATATCTCCGCAGCCGTTCACTCAATAGGAAAAATAAAAAGTTCCGGAAAAAAAAATAAGAACAAGTTTGTTTGGGTTGGCTCGTAAATGGCGCTAAATAGCGGTGGCGAGTTCGAGAGTATGATTTCGTGATCATCGCCTCTGTCGAGGTTGCAGATTCCCTTGTATCCGCGCGAGTCCGTGATCACCGCTCAAGTCGGTATCGCAGTCGGCGTGAACACGAATAGGTAGCTCGGCGGGAGAAAAGTCTCTGCCCCTCGCAAATCGCGCTCGCTCGACAGGTGAACGGAGCGAGGTTTTCCGTCCGATCCAGCTCAACATATATGTGTGGCCGTACTGCGGATTGGAATATGCATTAAATGAATTTCAAAGTGAAAAACATGTATCGAGATCATTGTTTTCTCTCGGTTGCCCGTTTATGCCGAAAATGCGGGTTAAAAAAATTAACGAACCGCGTTGAAAAATAAAACGCCGAAACGACCGTGGATGGTTCAAAAGAAATCTTGAGCCTTTGCCGCGATCGTTTCGGCATTTCTTATCAACGGTAAATATTATGGATAAGCATGTATCATAAATGTTTCTCTATCTGCAATGAGCGTCGGGGCTGAGTTGGCAGCGTGACGGATTAATGATGCCTACATCCGGGTTCAATCCCCGGTGAACCAACTTTTTTTTTCTTCATTTTATATTCAGAATATTTTGAACTTACTCGCGCTTTAGCTATCCTCGCCTGTCCAGGCATTATTTATGATATTGAATTCGTATATGCTTAATAAAAAAAACAAGACATTGCTACCGGGAATCAGTACAGCCAGATCGCGCGTAAAAGTTACCTCCTCTCTAGTCTCTTACGCGCCCATCACACAATCATAGTAGCGCGTGTCCGTGAGCGAGCGACGCTCGGATATCTTCGGAAAGAGCCGAGCACGGTCGAAGTTCCCCGACCGCGCCTTCGGCAGCTACACCAACGCATGGACGCCGAGCTCGTTCATATGCGGCCAAGCCGAAACGAAGGCTTCGAGGGAAAAAGCAATCTGAGCACGACTCGCGCGTGACGTCACCCGACGGCACGCGCGAGGCTTTTAGATGATTTCAATGCTTATTTAGCTCTTGATTCTCTGCGTTATCAATGTATACAAAAAAATGTATCGCGCACTCTGATCGCTTATTTTTTTAGTTTATACGTTAATTTAAATATAATAATAAATCTAAATTACAACTTATTTATCTTATATGAAATTGTTTACGCCTTACTCACACACGTCCTTATGCCAAATAAATTATAATTCATAAAAGTAAGCGGAAATATATTTATATTCGTATTATTATATTAATTCTCATACTTTCAACAAGCGATAAAGCATTATCCCCAAAAATAAGCCAATCATCCATCCGGCCGCGAATCGTATGTACCAGAAAGTGCACATATTCTACAAGCGATGAGATGGTTCTGTTGGTAGCGTTCCTGGCTTCGGTCCGCAGGGGCCCGTGGTGCAAATTTTTCATAATTTCTCGCATTGTAGTTATATTTGAGATTTTCGGAGAAAAAATGATTCAAAACAGAATCAAGCTCTGGTTTACTTCACAAAAACACATTTTTTCACTGAAAATTCATGATTTCTTATTTTTTTCCCGGAAATTTCTCTTTTTCCTATGACCTGAGTGAACGGCTGCGGAGATATTCGGAGAAAAGTTAAAGATGAAAAGAAATGAGATTTTCGTAAAAAAAACTGATTATTATTATTATTATTTTCCGGACATTTTCCTTTTTCCTATTACCTGAGTAAATTCGGAGAAAATTTAAAGATGAAAAAAATGAGATTTTCGTCAAAAAAAACTTGTACTTCTTTTTTTCCGGAACTTTTTCTTTTTCCTATTGAGTGAACGGCTGCCGAGATATTCGGACAAAAGTTATAGATAAAAAAATGAAATTTTTGCAAACATTATTTTCCTTGAGGGGTAACACCACTGTAAAGGCCTGCCACGAAGCGTTTTAGACAAACAATACTTGGGGTAATTATTAAGAATATATTGAAGAATAATGCAAAAAAAATGTATGGAAAAATATTACAAAATGGCGACACTGCAGCAAATTCTTCTGAGGCATGGTGAACTTGAGGTGCACTGCGGCACGCAGTATAACTTGTGCCAATTTTAATCTGGGTAAAATAAGGGACCGTCCATTAATTACGCGAGGCGTTTAGGGGGGGGGGGGAGGGGGTTGAGCGAAATCTCGCCCAATCTCACGTGGGGGAGAGGGGGGCTTCGGCAAATATCACGTAATTTTAGTAATTTTAGTAATTTTAGTAATCACGTAATTTTTATCACGTAGGAAGAGTCTCCCTACTACTTTACATGGTGGAGTAAATGGTACTACAACCGCAGTTACTTCTACTACAACTTATTTTCCGTGAACGTATGCATTTTGAAAAATCTCACGTGAGATTAGGGGAGGGGGAAGGGGTCGAGCAAAAGCTCACATCTCACCAGGGGCAGAGGGGGGTTGAAAAATCCCCAAAATCACCTCACGTAATTAATGGATGCCCCCTAATGTTTTTTTCAATTAAATCTAGATGAGTGTAGCTAGTGAGCCACGTAGGGGATTTTAGAAATATTGATTTTTGAGTAATTGCCGAGTATTTGACTAAAAAGGTTCAATTTTTTTTTGAAGACAGCTATTTGTTAATAAATATTGTTTTAATTAACTTATCGAAAATCCCCTACGTGGTTCAGTAGCTACAGTCATGTAGACTTATTAAAAAAAAATTCTTTTTTTTCGATTAAAATTAGCACAGCTATACTGCGTGCCGCGGAGGTTTGACATGCTTCGGAAGAATTGCTGCAGTGTCGCCATTTTGTAATATTTTCGGATGGATAATTTATAGCAATATACTTCATTTAGTATTTATTGAGCCACAAAATATATGCTCAATAAATACCGCATGTATTTTTTAATGTTTTTTTGGCGGGAGAAAATGTGATAAACAAATAATACTTGCGGTATTTATTGAGCATATACTTAAGTATATTGCTAGAAATTTTTATCCGAAAATATTACAAAATGGCGACACTGCAGCAATTTTCCAGAAGCATGTCGAACCTCTGCGGCACGCAGTATAACTGTGCCAATTTTAATCTAAAAAAAAGAATTTTGTTTTATTAAGTGTAAATTAACATTTTCAGTCAAATACTCGGCAATTACTCAAAAATCAATATTTCTAAAATCCCCTACGTGGTTCACTAGCTACACTCATCTAGATTTAGCTTTAAAAAAATTATTTTGTTCAGATTAAAATTGGCACAAGTTATACTACGTGCCGCAGAGCACCTCAAGTTCACCTTGCCTCGGAAGAATTTGCTGCAGTATCGCCATTTTGTATTATTTTCCCGTACATTTTTTTTTGCAACATACTTCAATATATGCTTAATAATTACCCCAAGTATTATTCGTCTAAAACGCTTCGTGGCAGGCCGTTACAGTGGTGTTACCCCTTAAGGAAAATAATGCAAAACTTTCGGAAATTCATTATTTCTCAGAATTATGAGGGATAAAAAAATGTAATAAGTTTTTTTTACGAAAATCTAATTTTTTTCATCTATAACTTTTCTCCGAATATCTCCGCTGCCTTTCACTCAATAGGAAAAAGAAAAAGTTCCGGAAAAAAATAAGAACAAGTTTTTTTACGAAAATCTCATTTTTATTCATCTTTGAATTTTCTACGAATATCTTCGCAGCCGTTCACTCAGGTAATAGGAAAAAGGAAAATTTCCAGAAAAAAAATAATAATCAGTGTTTTTTACGAAAATCTCATTTCTTTTCATCTTTAACTTCTCTCCGAATATCTCCGCAGCCGTTCACTCAGGTCATAGGAAAAAGAGAAATTTCCGGGAAAAAAATGAGAAATCATGAATTTTCAGTGAAAAAAATTTGTCTTTGGGAAATAGACCAGAACTTGAATCTGTTGTATATCATTTTTTCTCCGAAAATCTCAAATACGACTAAAATATGAGAAATTATGAAAAATTTGGAGAAAAATATGCACCACGGGCCCCTGCGGACCGAAGCCAGGAACGCTACCAACAGGACCATCTCATCGCTTGTAGAATATGTGCACTTTCTGGTACTTACGATTCGCGGCCGGATGGATGATTGGCTTGTTTTTGGGGATAATGCTTTATCGCTTGATGAAAGTATGAGATTTAATATAATAATATGAATATAAATATATTTCCGCTTACTTTTATGAATTATAATTTATTTGGCATAAGGACGGGTGTGAGTAAAGCGTAAACAATTTTATATAAGATAAATAAGTTGTAATTTAGATTTATTATTATATTTAAATTAACGTATAAACTAAAAAAATAAGCGATCAGAGTGCGTGATACATTTTTTTTTACACATTAATAACGCAGAGAATCAAGAGCTAAATAAGCATCGAAATCATTCAAAAGCCTCGCGCGTGACGTCGGATGACGTCACGCGCGAGTCGTGCTCAGATTGCTTTTTCCCGCGAAGCCTTCGTTTCGGCTTGGCCGCACATGAACGTGCTCAGCGTCCATGGATTGGTGTAGCTGCCGAAGGCGCGGTCGGGAAACTTCGACCGTGCTCGGCTCTTTCCGAAGATGTCCAAGCGTCGCTCGCTCACGGACACGCGCTATTATGATTGTGTGATGGGCGGGTAAGAGACCAGCGAGGGGGTAACTTGTACGCGCGATCTGGCTGCACTGATCTCCGGTAGCAATGCCTTGTTTTTTTTATTAAGCATATACGAATTAAATATCATAAATAATGCCTGAACAGACGAGAATAGCTAAAGCGAGAGTAAGTTCGAAATTTTCTGAATATAAAATGAAGAAAAATAAAAAAGTTCACCGGGGATTGAACCCGGACCGTAAACATCGATAATCCGTCACGCTGCCAACTCAGCCACGACGCTCATTGCAGATAGAGACACATTTATGATACACCCTTATCCATAATGTTTACTGTTGAAAAAAAATGTCGAAACGATCGCGGAAAAGGCTCGAGAGCTTTTTTTGAACCTTTCATGGTCGTTTCGGCGTTTTATTTTTCAACGCGGTTCGTCGTTAATTTTTTTAACCCGCACTTTCGGCATAAACCGGCAACCGAGAGAAAACAATGATCTCGATACATGTTTTTCACTTTGAAATTCATTTAATGCATATCCCAATCCGCAGTACTGCCACACATATCCCAATCCGCAGTACTGCCACACATAACCCAATCCGCAGTACTGCCACACATATCCCAATCCGCAGTACTGCCACACATATGTGTCGAGCTCGATCAGACGGAAAACCTCGCTACGTTCGCCCGTCGAGCGAGCGCGATTTGCGAGGGGCGGAAACTTTTCCTCTCCGAGCTACCCATTCCTGTTCACGTTGACTGCGATACCGACTTGAGCGGTAATCACGGACTCGCGCGGCTACAAGGGATTCTGCAATCTCGGCAGAGGCGATGATCACGAAATCATACTCCCGAACTCGCCGCCGCGATTTAGCGCCATTTACGAGGCACTCCGAAAAGGACCTCCGTGAAGTTGGCCCCCCGATATAATCATAAATAACTCTTATTAATGTTAATCGTTTGAGAATCATTTGAGAGAGTTTGAGAGAAAAGAAAAATCGTTTGAGAGTTAATAGTTTTTCCAAAAAAACCAGTTTAAATTTTCGCGTGAAGTTAGCCCCCAGATTTTTTTAAATGGTCATAAATAATTCTAATTAATGTTAATCGTTTGAGAATCGTTTGAGAGAGTTTGAGAGAAAAGAAAAATGATTTGAGAGTTAATAGTTTTTCCAAGAAAAAACAATTTAAATTTTCGCGTGAAGTTAGCCCCCAGATTTTTTTAACTCCGTAAAAAACGACCTTTCACAATTTTTTTTTTAAATCGCTTGAGAATCGTTTGAGAGGGTTTGAGAGTTTGAAAAAATCATTCTAGACTTCATATTTTACGAAATATAAGAATTTTTCCAAAAACTCAACCAACCGCAGGGCCGTGTGACGCATGGAGCGCACCCTGCTCATCGTTCGCAAGCGCAGAGAATATGAAAACATGCCTAAAGTGCCTAAAATGTCAGTTTCAAATCATGTTTGAGAGTTCACATTTTATGAAACATAAGAATTTTTCCAAAAGCGCAACCAACCGCAGGGCCGTGTCACGCATGGGGCGCACCCTGCTTCTCATCATTCACAAGCAGAGAATATGAAAACTTGCCTAAAGTGTCTAAAATGCCTCGCCTCGCCTCCTTCCAAAACAATTCGATTTTTGACAGGTCGGAAGTAGGCGCTCTAACCTCGCACAGTCGTTCGAAATAAATTACATGCAATGTGTAGTAGTGTGTGATAGAGTGGAGCTTCTTTTTTCGTTGCGTTTTGGTGCATTTCTTTTTCTGAGAATAACAATACGAGCCCGGTGGTCGAGGACGACGCGTCAGGACGCCGGCACATCACCGACGAAAAATCCCGACAACGATGGCCGACAAAGAAAGAATCGACGAGAAAACCGTTGCGGCCGATTACAAGGAGAAGAAGATCAGGGAAAATAGCGACAGCGAGAAGCCAAAGGAGAACGGCGAGGAGAAAACACCGGAAGTCAAGGTACGTGCATGCTATCATACTCAACGGGTTTGGGGATTTCAAGGGTGTAAAGGTACTGAGAACACCTGAGCCCAGCTCGCAGAGGGTGAAGTGTTTTAATGATTGCTCGATAACCGTAGCTCAATTTATTTTGCCAAAAGATCTCAAACTACAAACTTGAAGCTTCAAATTGTTTTTTTTTTTCATTTTGATACAACTAACTTTAACATTGATACAGCCTTTAAAAAAACACTTTTAAAAGTGAAGAAATTTTCTGTTTCTTTCATTTTTAGGGGTACGGTATAAAAGGTGATATAATTTTTACAATTTTCGGTTAATCGAAAAAAGCGCTTGTCCTTGACTGTTAAAGCAATCTAAGAAGCTTCAGTTAAAATTTCAAATCGATTGGACGAAAATTGTTCCATCTTCTGCTACGTCCCGATATAAAAAACATAGTTTTGTGATACTCAAGTCTGGATAGCCAGAATCTGGCAAATACTGGCAGATTCGACAATGAGGGGTGATACGTAAATAGGCTGAATAGGATTTTTTTGAAATTTTCACTTTTGACGGAATTGCGACCGTTTTAATTTAACATTTGTTTTTCGTTTGCAATTTCCGACAATTTTGGATTGCATACACATTGCATAAAAAGCAATGGTTCAATCAAATGAAAAACCCCTACCCGGCAACCGAGAAAAACTATCGAAGAATATTGTATCCAAATTTGGACAAAATCGGACAAGCTGTTTTCGAGATACATCTGGCACCAACTTTAAAAACTATGTTTCCAGTTAGTCGCGTTTGAATCGCTTCCAGTCAACGAATTTATTTTAAAAAATTCCTAAACATACCTCAATGTACATATTTTCCAATAAAAAAAAAACCCAGATCCATTAGAAACATTAGTTTTTGAGATAAAAATTCTCGAAGTTCACCGGTTTTTCTTGCCGTTTACTCAGGTACCTCCCCTTAAGGAAAAAAGGTTTTCAGCAGGGCCTAATTATTTTTTCAACATTTCGAGAATGCAGACTGAAATAAACATAGGTATGTTTTCTTGGATGCATCCGATCCAACTTTCTTCGCCTGTGTTATCGAAACAGCAAGACTCATATTAACGTCAGCTGCGCGAATTTGTCCAAGCTTGAGAATCTGACAGGCATTATTTATTTTCGACACGCGATTATTTTTCGAAATCCCGATTGTCGGTTCCATTTTCGTACGCACAGGCGTATGTGGCGGGCATACGAGTCCTGTATCTAAAATTTCGCTGGATGATAGTGGATTACGGATACGAGACTATATATCGAACCTATGGAGAAATTGGACAGGCGTTGAAAGAAAATCGTCACGCGCATTAACGATCTTTATTTCGAGCAATTTTTTCAGCTTGGCTTTTTTTTATCGAATTTCACGAGTGGTTAAACGAAAGAGAATTTTTTATTGCTTCGTATCCAATCAATTGTATTCGGCCATTTACCAACGACAGTGAGCGCGCTGGCCAATACTTGGATCCGTCAATGCTATCAAATCGCACGATATATTAATTTGAACTTTTTCTTTAAGACAGCCCCGTAACAAGGAACAGGAAGCCCAGTTGCTCGAGTGGATCGCGAATGTTCTCGGTGAAAAATTGCCGCCCGGTAATTACGAGGACATTCTCAAGGACGGTGTGGTTCTTTGCCAGATGATAAACAAACTTGCTCCAGGATCCATCAAGAAGATCCAGACGAAGGGTACCAACTTCCAGCTGATGGAAAATGTGCAGACGTATGGTGTATACGGAATGCATATCAACCTGCGCAGTTTTAGCTTTTTTTATATATGAAAGAATGAAGGTTAGGATAAAGAACAAAATAAGAATTTTATATTTTATGAAATTTATTATTTATTCGGATTGTTTTATTAATAATAATAATCGAGTTTTATTTGCACAACTTGTTTTACAAGTTTATTTACAAAAGGGATTATTTCATTATTTATTACAAATAATATGATAGAGAATCAAATAAGCTTAGTGTTATTAGGTTGGCAAGAATGTCTTTGCGTTTTATCACCAAAAATAAAATTAAAAAAGCAGTCTTTAAACTAACGATTAATTTTATTCTATGTATCCACCGATAAAATAAAAATAATTTTTTTATTTTTGGTGATAAAACGCAAAAACTTTCTTGCCAACCTATATTTTAATCTCTATATATTTAATCTAATATTTTTATCTCATAATGTTTTCTTTTTCTGATTGTTATATAGTAGTCTTGTTTTATTCCTTGTATACCTTTTTTAAGGGTGATTATATGAATGCTTTTTATTATCAATCAGATCGAGTTTTATTTGCACAACTTTTAATCGTTTTTTTTACATAACAATGACCTTTCGCTTACATACTATTGCACTTATTTACTACGCCACGGATTATTGCACTTCGTACGATCTGACCTTTTTCTGTTTTTTTTTTTCATTTATTCCTCCATTCCATCTCTTTCTCCTCCCTCTTCCTCCTTGTTTATCTTCCTGCAGACTTCCTTTATTTCCCTAAAATACTGACATATGCCTTTTTGTATTTCGCCGCCCAGAATGCATTTTCTTATATTATTTATAATAAATATCCCTTCTAATTTACATCAATTATTTTACGTGGGTTTTCTTGTATTTATCCTAGTTGCTAGTTTCTTAAATTGTCTGATGTGATCGCATAGTTCCTTTGCCGGTTGCATTTTCAGTTGTGCTGGTATTTTCCGCTCAATTTATAACCCCCTGCTAGTTTCCAATCATTGCTCCAGTTTATGTACTATTTCTTGGTTTAGTTTTCCCTTAACTTTTTACATATTCTTTTTTTCGCGTCTTTCCTGACATTACCACATCTTATCCTCGCCCACGTTTCTTTTAATTCTCCGCTAATCATCTCGTCCTCCCAATATTTTTCCACGTGTATACCTGTTTTCCTATGTTTATATCCCTTGCAGTATATTGACCCATCGATTTTGCTCCAATCGTTTTGAGTTTCTTGTTCAATTTTAATGTTTATAGCTCTTTCTTTTTTTTCTTTCCAGCTCCCGTACATTTCCATTCCATAGGGCTTGTCAAATTGCCCTCTTCCCTATGCTTTCCATTACTTCTTTTTTATTTTTTCCATTTTTATGGGTCACCACTAATAATTGCTTTTAATTCGTTCCGTAGGCATTTTTTTGGCCCCCATCTTTATGATTTCGAGTAGGTACCTTGCCATTTTCCATACTTCAACTTCCATTGCCCTTATTATTATATATGTATTTTATATATTCTTACCACTTATTTTTGTACTGTCAATAATATGATAAATAATCAAATATGTTGAAAAAAAATTATCTGCAAAAAATGTTTTCTTTTTTTCTAGGAGTTATATAATCAAATTGACCGGGGTAAATGTTTTTTTTCCACAGTATATACATATACGTATGTATGTGTAGCCCAAACATCACTCACAGAGATCTTTTCAAATAACTCCTAGAAAAAGACAACATTTTTTACAGATTATTTTATTCGTTAGCGTATTCCACACGAAATACTGCACGTTGATGTTAATTTAAATAAAGTATATTAATGGAAATTCGTCAAGAGCAGACAGGAAAAAGCGACGTGTGCAAATACTTTCGTCACCCGCTTTTTTGGATATTTATATTTATGGAGACGTTAACTGTCAAAAAAAGTACATTAAAAAGATCGAATGATCTCCGAAATGCTACAGGAATATTCCTCGAATTTGCAGATTCCAAGCGGCGATCAAGAATTGCGGAGTGCCACAGGAGGACATTTTCCAAACGGCGGATCTCTTTGAGAGGCGCAATATTCCTCAGGTTACTCTTTGCCTGTACGCCCTTGGAAGAATCGTGAGTATTTCTCTTTTTCATTGCACCGTTTTTCCGAAAAAAAAATAATAATAATAATACGCAGTTTGTCAATTCTATAAACATAAAAAAACCCTTGTCGGTGTCACGTTGATTTTATTAAAGTGCAAAAGTGACCGTTCTATCTCATGTACCGTCGATAACAGTGTTTTTCGAAATTACAACGTTTTCCATACCATTTTTTCCGGTTTTTAGCTTTTTTAGAAATTACAGCGTTTCTCAGACCATTTTTAATTTTTTTTTTCGAAATTACAGCGTTTTTAGACCATTTTTTGTATTTTTTCTAAATTACAGCGTTTTTCGGACCATTTTTTCTAGCTTTTAGCTTTTTTGGAAATTACCGCGTTTTTCAGACGCCTTTTTTTCTTTTTCGTGTTCGCATCTGAGGGCTAGTCGCTCATTTTACTATGGCAATATCATTTTTCGTTGCAGACGCAAAAACATCCCGAGTACAATGGACCGACACTGGGACCCGAAATGGCAGACAAGAACGAGAGAACGTTCACGGAGGATCAGCTGAGAGCGAGCGAGGGTCAACTCAATCTGCAAATGCGCTACAACAAGGGCGCCAGTCAATCCGGACACGGTGACTTTGGAAACACACGACACATGAACATAAACATACATATATTTATACATTTGTATATGCTTATGTACATATGAATGCTACACATGTATATACGTCGGAAAATAAACCCTCAATTTTCGTTCGATAATTCAAAAATTTATTTATTTACCATATTTTACGTTTCCTACAAAACCAACAAATGTACTCAAAAGCACAACACGCACACACACATAATTTTTTTTTAAGTTCGCCAGGGAAGAATCGAACTTGATTATTGTCAACTTGCGAGAATAAAAAAATTCCTATACTTTTATGTGTTCTTGAGTCTCTTAGCGGAGAATTCCTTCCCGAAAAATTGCAAGATCAATAAAATAAATTTAAAAAAATCAATGTACCGTTACTGCGAAGATCACACAGGAGAGACGTCATCCCGAAAAAATGTATGCACAATGAGGGAAACGTAATTTTTGTTATATTGATTGCGGTCGGTAAATATGGTGGAAAAAAAAACCAATTTGAAAAATGTGAACCTCGCTGTGGCTGTAATGCCGATAATGTACGGAGGACCATCTAAAATGTGAGAAAAGTGCAGAGGCCAGTGGAGGCTTGCTATATAAATGGTCATTGAGGAGTTCATGATCGATGGTTACCAATTGATCTCAGATAATGGTTATCAATTATCTCAGTTTTATGCACTATTTTATTGGAATGCAGGGTGGACAATTTCGAATGTTTTAAGGTAATAAAATCTGCTTTGATGTTTTGTACTTTATGAAACATTTTTTGGGTGCGATCCTGATGATAAGCTGAGCTGTCACTTTTGATGAGGCTTGATAATCATTTGGATATATGGCATTTTTTTATAATACTTTTGATATATTGCATGTTTTCCGATAAACTCAATTTTCCATGCAAATTCGGGGCGCTCTGATATTTCTTCGATCGAGGCATTGAGATTGTTTTTCTTCGCTGCATTAAGGCCCAAATCTTCATGGATGCGTTGTTTCTTCGCTTGCCGGAGGACTAAAGCATTCGGGAGATATGGCGGCTCTGGATCTTCAAGGCTCATGTTTTCTCGAGCCATGCGCTTTCTAAAATTGGATGCCCCTTCTTGGACCAAATCTTTCTGAACATCTTTTCGGTAGACCCCATTCAACGGACGTTTAACCACCTCGTGAGTATCATTCCGAGTGTCTTTCGTAAACACTTTCAGTAAAACGTCTTTGTTTCCCGTTGGCTCTTCTTCAATGCATGCTCTCAGTTTGTTATCATAATTTTTCGCCTTACATTGACCGTAGATCATGACAAACTTGCTAGTTGAGCCTTCGAAAACCTTAGCACGCTTGAAAACATACGCACAAGGGTTTTTTGTCTGGCGGGAGATGGCAGTCGCTACGATATCTGTCCAAACCCCTTTGCGTAGTGTAGGTTTTGTGCATTCGGAGGCAGGACCTGGAATCGAAACATAGGATTTTAGTGAACAATTTTGTTGTATCATCGTATATACGTTATGGATGTATATACGATTTACATACATGTATATGCAGTATACATTACAGAGTGGGATTTCAGGCGTATACTCTACTGACAAATATTCATAGGACTGATTTTTTATCGAGATTTGCAACCAAGTTCAAAAGAAGGACCTCCACAATAATAATACAAATAATTACAAATCCATATTGTTGCGCATGACAAAATTTACTAACATCTGTAGAAGTCTTCAACAAGGTAATCTTATGGTTTCACAGTTTTCATTGCAGGACAGAAATATATCATTTGCATAAATAATTAAGTTAAAATTTCAATCTTATCATTATTAAATTCCTCTTGCATAAGCCAAGCCTAGCGTGGAACAATTTGTTCTGCTCGTCACGTTCGGACTGAAAAATTGCGAAAAAAAGATTTTTCCCAAAAATTCATTTCGGCCTGAGTATCTTGAATGTCGTTTCAATTCTGAACGGAGCGGGGGGGGGGGCATTATCTTAACAAACTGTTTCAAAAATATTCTTCGTTAAAAAAGTCAGACTTTTTTCGTCCGACAAAATAATTTTTTTGTTTCCGGAATATTTTGAAATTTCTTCGATTTTTTCTGGGGGTGGTATTTCAATAACCGTTTAATGCTTTAAAAATGTTGTATATATGAAGCTGATTGTTCTTACGAAAATGCGTGCAAAAGTGAAATAAAAAGTATCGAAAACGTACACTTGGGTTTAATTTTGTTCCATTCTTCACTTGTGAGCTGCACCTCGAATAATTGTTCATTATTCGCGTAATCCAGGACCGTCTCGACGGAACCTTCGGAAGTTGTCGTTTCGTTGGTGATGGAGTCGTCGGACTCCGGAGATGATTGTTCTGTCGGCAAGGGAACAATGACACCCGTTTCTGATCGTGCAAGAGTGAGGATATCGCGACGATTTTGGACCACACTATTATATACGTGGTGAGCATTCCACTTTGAATTCAAATCTTTGCTGATTTCTTCCCAAACGCCGGAAGCATATTCCGGCAGTTTCGAGGATCGAAAATAATGCATAAATTTTTTCAAACTTCGCACAGCTTCTTCCACTGTTACAACCGCCTCCCGTGGCATTCTGAATTAAATAGTTCAATTCGCGACGACAAAAAAAACAATTACGATACGTTTTAAAAACATATCCGCACCGATTAAATATAGACGAAACACGCAAAAAACATCGAAACGATAAATACTAAAAAAATAAGTAAAAAATGATAAATATAAATAAGACAGTCAATAATGAAAACGAAACGTAACAGCAACGAGATTACTAGAATGAACGGACAAAAAATTGAAGAAAGTCCAAGACGTCGTTACGTTCACACTATCAGACCGTAGGCGAGACTGAGCTCGCGCCGTGACTCTGCCACAGCACAAAGACACTCGGCGATGGAGTTGCCCTAGCAGACCATACAATGTATCGTCGACAAAGTTTCTTGCATTCTTTTTATATAATATTCGTTTGTTTTATAAAACTTTCAATGCATAGGGACAAAGTACAGATATATAAATATTGAAATGGATAAATGATAGCAATAAACTGGGTATAGCATTAATTTTTATTTTCGTTTTCTGTCCTTCACCTACAACGTCTTCTTCATGTTCAAAACATCTTGTACATACATTTATGTTTGGTTGTTATAATTTGTTAAGGTATTTCATTGGATAAAGTTCCGACCCGTCATCAATTGATTATATTATTTTGTTTCGAATTCATTATATTACACTAGTCACAGAAATTAAAGGATGAAAAAATTACAAATTTTTTGGTGATTTTCAACAGGCTGTAACTCGGAAGAAAATGGTCGCACAGCAAAAAAAAGCAAATTGTAGCTCCAAGTGTCTAGTTTTCGAATCTGGCAATTAATTTTTTTTTATCATGGACGGTTTCAGAGTAATCCCAAGACAACTACCGAAAAAAAAAATTTCCAAATTTTTGCTTCTCTTCAAAAAGGTCTACGGGCTTCAAACATTTTTTTAAAATTCCATTGCAAAGCTCTTTTAGGAAATATAATTTCCTTTAATTTGGCGTCCTCAAAAAGTGTGTACGATGATTTGCTGCGGAGATATCGTCGATCAAAGCGAAAAAGTCCTTTTTAACTTTGACAATCAATAACTCGGGAAATAATTATCGTACAGGAAATCAAAGTAGGGTTTTGAAAATTGCAAAACATTCCCTATAAGACTCTAACAGTGGCTTCCGACGATTTTTTTTTTCGAAGCAATACTATCGACTGAAAAAACGATCAAAATTCGCCTATTTAAGGATATTTGAATAACTTGGTATAACTTTGGATATAATCGATGAACGAAGTATATCGTCGGTAATTGTTCTACCTTAGTGTCCCGGAAAAAGCCTGAAAATTTCACAGCGCTGCGATTTTTTTTTCTTTGTGCCCCGAAGCTTCAAATTGATCATTTTCGCCAAAAATCAGCATTTTGAGCAATTTTTTGATTTTGATTAATTTTTACAATAAAATTTTTTGTGATAATCCGTATTCTTTCGAACAAAAAGATTAATTATTGAAAAAATTGGATTTTTTTTTAAATTTTTTTTCGAAAAATCGTTTGCGACATTTTTTTTCTCAGCGTCTTCACAACGCTTCATTATTAAAAAAAAAATCACTTGATTTTTTTTTACCGCTGTCTTACGGTGGAACTGACGAACCACCGGGTCTCATTCCTCCTAAAGAACCACATACACACACGCGTGGAAGAAGCGTAAATCCGACCGCGCAACCTCCACGTGGTACGCTTTGGGTAATGCTAATGCCGGCGGTAAAAAACAGTGGTAAAAAAAAATCAAGTTAATTTTTTTTATAATAACGAAGCATTGTGAAGACGCTGAGAAAAAAAATCGAAAATTTTTTTTCGAAAAAAAAAATCCAGATTCTTTCAATAACTAATCTTTTTGTTCAAAAGAATAAGGATTATCACCGAAAAAAATGTTTCATTGGAAAAATGAATAAGAATCGAAAAATTGCTAAAAATGGTCAATTTTGGCGAAAATGATAAACTTGAAACTTCGGGGCACTAAGAAAAAACAATCGCAGCGCCTTGAAATTTTCAGGGTTTTTCCGGGACACTTTAAGGTTGAAAAAATACCGACGATACCCTTCGTTCATCCGTTATATCCAAAGTTATACCAAGTTATTCAAATATCCTTCAATAGGCGAATTTTGATCGTTTTTTCAATCAAAAGTATCGCTTCGAAAAAAAAAAATTTCATCAAAAGCCACTGTTAATAGGGAATGTTTTGCATCTTTCAAAACCCTACTTTGATTCCCTGTAGATTCATCATTTCCCGAGTTATTGATTGTCAAAGTTAAAAAAGACTTTTTTACTTTGATCGACGATATCTTCGCAGCGAATCATCATGCACACTTTTTGAGGACGTCAAATTAAAGGGCATTAAATTTCCTAAAAGAGGTTTGCGGTTGGATTTCAAAAAAAAATTTTGAAGCCCCTAGACCTTTTTGAAGAGAAGCAAAAATTTTGAAATTTTTTTTTTCGTTTTTTGTCTTAGGATTACTCCGAAAACGTCCATGATAAAAAAATGTTATGGCCAGATCCGAAAACTAGAGACTTGGAGCTACAATTTCTTTTTTTCGCTGTGCGACCATTTTCTTCCGAGTTACAGCCTGTTAACGAGGAAAGGATTTTATCAACTTTATAGCGAAAAAAAAATCGAGTAGAGTAATTCTACGAGATTTACTTTTTTTAACTACCAGCCTTTTGGTTCAACGATTATCTAGTCATCCTTTTCTCAAATCTATTACACATGCCGTTGTTGATAAAGTTAATAAACGTGGCGCTGAGAGATAACCAAAAATGTAGTATTTAAATCTGAAAAATGTTACAAGACATAGTTCGCGGCAATGCCTGACTGCAAAGACGCTTCGTCAATAATTACACGAAACTTTTAGGTACGTTGAGAAAACCTCGAAATGGGTTAGCAGAGTTTCTTGTTTCTCGTGGTTTTTCTCTCACAGACTGGCAAATAGCCCCCGCGAGTAATCAGGTGGACGAAGTTTTCCAAATCAATTGGCCGGACTGGCTTTGTTACGCGTGTGAACTCGTCCCGACAGTATCAGCGAGTGGCGTTAAAGATAAGACGTTCGATGCAGCAGTGGAGCGACATTGACAACGTTTTGTTATCAAAGGTACCATCCTTTCTTTTTGATTAAACAAATAGCAAAAAGAATCGGTGTTTTTGAAAAATAATGAAGTATAATGAACAATCATAGAAATTGAAGCGAAATGTTTTCGACTTTTGCAGAGTTGGCTGGGAACACCGAAAATGGAAGCGGATCTACCGGTACAAGACATACTGAGAACCCTCTCGGAGAAGCAAGCCCCGGTGGTCGTGATCGAGAAGTATGAAACATAGGTACAGCAAACAAAAACGGGACCCATGTTACCCGACCTTCTCGCTTTCAACTTTTGCATGGAATCACGCAATTGTACCAATATTTCGACTTTTTTAAGAACGGGTCATGTCCGGCGACAGCGTTGATTTTTTGCACAGTCTGTTCTTCAGACAGAGGAAAATCGCCAAACATGAAATACGAAATACCGACAAGTCTCTTCGTTGATTCAGGAAACTGAAGTATATTTATCTTTATTTCATGTCCAAAGTGTTTGTATCAAAAAAAGAAGAAATACATCGATTACAGGAAATATATCACGAGAAAGTATTTAGAATTAGAAAAAAGAGAAGAAAACGAATTGCCACCTTTATCAAATCAAATAAGGGCAACTTTCGTTTTTCTTTTCTCCTAAAGTAAATACAATTCAGAGACATTGCAAATTTACAATTGAATCTCTCGTGCTAGTCGGTGTTGAATCACATCTATCTTGGTCGATTGTCGATATCTATCTTGGCCTATACTGGACCGACAATCGGATCAATCGTGTTTATATCGGACACCCCGGATTCCCCGGTTGTCACACAAGTTGGTCAGATTTCTTTTTTTTCATTTACATTTTAACATTTTTGTTTCTACCAGTTCGCCGCTCTCTTATCACAAGGATACAACGACAGGATTGATTTCATCGATATCATTTATTGAGGTGTCCTACGGATACTTGGCGACTACATATCTTCTTCCTTTTCAAAAGTTCAAAGTTTTTTCTTTTTAATATTCGGCCTTAAATCCGATAGGTCTTGAGACACAACAAACTCAACCGAGGATGATTCTCCGAGTTCTAGTCGAAAAAATTGTTCAAATAATATATTTAAAAATTCTGAAAAAACTGTTAAAATATATTTATTTTAATTGTTAAAATATTTTTTTTTATTCGATTTTTTTTTCAATTCTGAAAAAATGGTTATAAATGTTTTTAAAAAAAATCTGAAAAAATGGTAGTTAATTAAACATGGAAAAGTGAACAAATTTTCTTTCTTGATAGATTGTCCTAGACCCCATAATTACCTAATAAAGCCCTTCCACTCATCAGAGTCCCGACTAAAAATCGTAAAAAAAAATTCAACAGAAAATCTGAAATAATTCTGGTTACTCCAGTGTGAACCTATGCAACTATTTACCCTCTTGACCTCGGAAACCCCATAGTTATTGGACTACGCCTATTTTTCAAAAACATGTCTTATTTAGCTAAAAATGCAATAGGTTTGATACCCTTTTTAAGGCGATGTGCCACACGCTAGAAAATCTCGACGCGGCCTCTTGTTACGTCGGTAGCGCAGATCTCGCAGTTTTTAGCTACGAGTCGCTACCGACGGACAGCGAAGCACTCGCGAATTCGGTCTCGATGCTTCGGACTGGGACGAAGAGTCGAAGCCGAAAAGACTGCGATCGCTGAGCGAGCACGCGCGCGCGTGTGTGGGTATGTGTTTGCTACGCCGGCCGCGTGCAAAAAGAACGAATACATTCTCTCACGCCGTTCGGTCGTACGCAACACCTTACATCTATGTGTGTATCACACAACACACACAACTATGCATAGCAACCATGGTACGCTTGTATTGGAAGCTTGCGCTCGCTCGGCAGGAAAGCGTGAAACTTTGTTGCATTCTACATTGTATATGCAAATGCCATCAAATCTTTTTTTTTCGACGACGGCACCACCAAGACTCGTCTTGTGGAAGGGTACCGGCATTTTCCCATGCTTTTTTAATTCATTTAAACATATAAGCTCGAGGACTTGTTGGCATCTCGATGTCGCTAATCGTCGCCGAATTCGATCTCTGCCAAAATCTCGAGTTACGACCGAGATCGCTAGAGACTCACTCTACAAAAGAGTTGTAAAATTTTACAATGCTCTTTGTTTAAACAATTGCGTTCGGTATTTATTTCTCTGCCATGGCTTATATTCGGCATGTTGCCTGCGGCCGACCAAATTCGCGAGCGAACGAGATCGACCGAGTCTCACTCTGCGAAAGAGTAGTAAAATTTTATCATTATTGCAAAAAAACACGTTTAGTATTTTTTTTCTCTGCCGGAATTTATCTTCGACAGGATTTTCCAAGGATCGAATTTTCTAGCAATGACGATCGGAGGAGTCTCGCTCCTCGGGGGGCGGGGGCGATATATGGAATGTGTGGGCGGGATAAAATGTGGTAGTGTCGAAAAAAGGTTCGCAGACACCAAATGTAAAATATGAAGAAAAAGAAAGAATGTTCAAGGCGTATCCACGAGCGTGCGGAATTGAAGGCAAACGTAAGCAGGGATTGAAAAACTGGAACATACCCTTTGGTAAACACAAAGGGTCTTATCGACCAGAAAATCGAAGTGCGTCTGAAAATGCGGACATCAAAAGAGCCAACTATATTGGGCACTTCGAGAAATTAGAGATCTAAGTTTGATACAAACAAGGCTGGTGTGCAGGAAAGGGCTCTTATGTGAATCCTCTTAAGGTGTTCGGAATACAGCCGAACAGCCGGTTCTAATGCAACCGCCTGCCAATGGACGACCTTCAATGCAATACAACACAAGTATTAGCAAAAAATGCAACATATCAAAAGTATTATAAATAAATGCAATAAATCAAAAGTGTTATCAAAAAATGTAATATATTAACAGTATTCGCAAATAAAATGCAAAAAATCGAAAGTATCATTGGAAATATGCAATACAGTAGAACCTCGATTATCTGAACCTCGATCATCCGAACCCTCAATTATCCGAACGATGACTTAGTTTATCCGAACGCTCAATTATCCGAACATTGGCGCGAAAGATACATTGTTGCTCGCTGCCACCGCCGTGAGCAACAAGGAGCAACCCAACGCAACTTCTTCTCAAACGGCTGCGAGACTTAGCCGCTCAAAAACGCGTTACAGCCGTTCGTCAATTAAAAATGGACGATTTTATAAAAATAAATATAAAAAAGGCATTCGATTTTTTTCAGGTGCTTAAAACACACACACACACACACACACACACACACGCACGCACGCACGCCCGCACGCACGCACGCACACACACACACACACACACACACACACACACACACACACACACACATACATTTCAACGTTAATATGTATGTCGAATTTTATATATATGTATGTACTGGTTTTATGTGAAAAGGTGTTGTTTATGATCTCGTCCCAAAAAACCCACGTTTCGAATATCCGTACTTTTGATTATCCGAACTACTCTCGGTCCCAATTGATTCGGATGATCGAGGTTCTACTGTATATCGAAATTATCGGAAAACATGCAATATATCAAAAGTATTATAAAAAAAATGCCATATATCCAAATGATTATCAAGCCTCATCAAAAGTGACAGCTCAGCTCATCATCAGGATCGCACCCAAAAACTGTTTGATAAAGTACAAAACATCAAAGCAGATTTTATTACCTTAAAACATTCGAAATTGGCCACCCTGCATTCCAATAAAATAGTGCATAAAACTGAGATAATTGGTAACCATTATCTGAGATCAATTGGTAACCATCGATCATGAACTCCTCAATGACCATTTATATAGCAAGCCTCCACTGGCCTCTGCACTTTTCTCACATTTTAGATGATCCTCCGTACATTATCGGCATTACAGCCACAGCAAGGTTCACATTTTTCAAATTGATTTTTTTTTCCACCATATTTACCGACCGCAATCAATATAACAAAAATTACGTTTCCCTCATTGTGCATACATTTTTTCGGGATGACGTCTCTCCTGTGTGATCTTCGCAGTAACGGTACATTGATTTTTTTAAATTTATTTTATTGATCTTGCAATTTTTCGGGAAGGAATTCTCCGCTAAGAGACTCAAGAACACATAAAAGTATAGGAATTTTTTTATTCTCGTAAGGTGACAATAATCAAGTTCGATTCGTCCCTGGCGAACTTAAAAAAAATTATGTGTGTGTGCGTGTTGTTCTTTTGAGTACATTTGTTGGTTTTGTAGGAAACGTAAAATATGGTAAATAAATAAAGTTTTGAATTATCGAACGAAAATTGAGGGTTTCTTTTCCGACGTATATACATGTGTAGCATTCATATGTACATAAGCATATACAAATGTATAAATATATGTATGTTTATGTTCATGTGTCGTGTGTTTCCAAAGCCACCGTGTCCGGATAGACTTGCGCCCTTGTTGTAGCCCATTTGCAGATTGAGTTGACCCTCGCTCGCTCTCAGCTGATCCTCCGTGAACGTTCTCTCGTTCTTGTCTGCCATTTCGGGTCCCAGTGTCGGTCCATTGTACTCGGGATGTTTTTGCGTCTGCAACGAAAAATGATATTGCGATAGTAAAATGAGCGACTAGCCCTCAGATGCGAACACGAAAAAGAAAAAAAGGCGTCTGAAAAACGCGGTAATTTCCAAAAAAGCTAAAAGCTACAAAAAATGGTCCGAAAAACGCTGTAATTTTGAAAAAATACAAAAAATGGTCTAAAAACGCTGTAATTTCGAAAAAAAAAATTTTAAATGGTCTGAGAAACGCTGTAATTTCTAAAAAAGCTAAAAACCGGAAAAAATGGTATGGAAAACGTTGTAATTTCGAAAAACACTGTTATCGACGGTACATGAGATAGAACGGTCACTTTTACACTTTAATAAAATCAACGTGACATCGACAAGGGTTTTTTTGTATGTTTATAGAATTGACAAACTGCGTATTATTATTTTTTTTTCGGAAAAACGTTGAAATGAAAAAGAGAAATACTCACGATTCTTCCAAGGGCGTACAGGCAAAGAGTAACCTGAGGAATATTGCGCCTCTCAAAGAGATCCGCCGTTTGGAAAATGTCCTCCTGTGGCACTCCGTAATTCTTGATCGCCGCTTGGAATCTGCAAATTCGAGGAATATTCCTGTAGCATTTCGGAGATCATTCGATCTTTTTAATGTACTTTTTTTGACAGTTAACGTCTCCACAAATATAAATATCCAAAAAAGCGGGTGACGAAAGTATTTGAACACGTCGCTTTTTCCTGTCTGCTCTTGACGAATTTCCATTAATATACTTTATTTAAATTAACATCAACGTGCAGTATTTCGTGTGGAATACGCTAACGAATAAAATAATCTGCAAAAAATGTTCTCTTTTTCTAGGAGTTATTTGAAAAGATCTCTGTGAGTGATGTTTGGGCTACACATACATACGTATATGTATATACTGTGGAAAAAAAACATTTACCCCGCTCAATTTGATTATATAACTCCTAGAAAAAAAGAAAACATTTTTTGCAGATAATTTTTTTTTTTCAACATATTTGATTATTTATCATATTATTGACAGTACAAAAATAAGTGGTAAGAATATATATAATACATATATAATAATAAGGGCAATGGAAGTTGAAGTATGGAAAATGGCAAGGTACCTACTGGAAATCATAAAGATGGGGGCCAAAAAAATGCCTACGGAACGAATTAAAAGCAATTATTAGTGGTGACCCATAAAAATGGAAAAAATAAAAAAGAAGTAATGGAAAGCATAGGGAAGAGGGCAATTTGACAATCCCTATGGAATGGAAATGTACGGGAGCTGGAAAGAAAAAAAAGAAAGAGCTATAAACATTAAAATTGAACAAGAAACTCAAAACGATTGGAGCAAAATCGATGGGTCAATATACTGCAAGGGATATAAACATAGGAAAACAGGTATACACGTGGAAAAATATTGGGAGGACGAGATGATTAGCGGAGAATTAAAAGAAACGTGGGCGAGGATAAGATGTGGTAATGTCAGGAAAGACGCGAAAAAAGAATATGTAAAAAGTTAAGGGAAAACTAAACCAAGAAATAGTACATAAACTGGAGCAATGATTGGAAACTAGCAGGGGGTTATAAATTGACCGGAAAATACCAGCACAACTGAAAATGCAACCGGCAAAGGAACTATGCGATCACATCAGACAATTTAAGAAACTAGCAACTAGGATAAATACAAGAAAACCCATGTAAAATAATTGATGTAAATTAGAAGGGATATTTATTATAAATAATATAAGAAAATGCATTCTGGGCGGCGAAATACAAAAAGGGATATGTCAGTATTTTAGGGAAATAAAGGAAGTCTGCAGGAAGATAAACAAGGAGGAAGAGGGAGGAGAAAGAGATGGAATGGAGGAATAAATGAAAAAAAAAACAGAAAAAGGTCAGATCGTACGAAGTGCAATAATCCGTGGCGTAGTAAATAAGTGCAATAGTATGTAAGCGAAAGGTCATTGTTATGTAAAAAAAACGATTAAAAGTTGTGCAAATAAAACTCGATCTGATTGATAATAAAAAGCATTCATATAAACACCCTTAAAAAAGGTATACAAGGAATAAAACAAGACTACTATATAACAATCAGAAAAAGAAAACATTATGAGATAAAAATATTAGATTAAATATATAGAGATTAAAATATAGGTTGGCAAGAAAGTTTTTGCGTTTTATCACCAAAAATAAAATAATTATTTTTATTTTATCGGTGGATACATAGAATAAAAAGATGGAGAACCTGATTAAGAGGATGGAAAGATATTTTGAGGGGAAAAAGTTGGAGGTGAATGTGGGGAAGACAAAGATAATGAGGTTTAGGAAAGGAGGTGGGCGCTTTAAGAAGATGGAATGGAAATGGAAGGGGGAAGGGATGGAAGAGGTGAGGGAATTTAAATACTTGGGGTATGTCTTCCAAAGGAACGGGGGACAGGAAGCACAGGTGAGGGATAGGGTGAGGAAAGCCGGGGGGGTGATGAAGCAGGCTTGGGGCATAGGGAAAAGGCTGTTTGGGAAGGATGTGATAAGAAGGTGGTGGCTGTTCGACACGCTAGTGTGGACGGTGATGGGGTACGGGGCGGAGGTGTGGGGCTGGGAGGAGAGGGAGAAAATGGAGGGAATGCAGGAGAGGTATTTGAGATGGACATTGGGACTGGACTGGAGGACGCCGGGGTACATGGTGAGAGAAGAGACGAAGAGGGTAAAGATAAGGACAAGGGCAGGTAGGAGGGCTTGGAATTTTGAGGAAAAGCTGAGGAAGGGGGAGGGGAGCGAACTGGCGAGGAGGTGCAGGGAGGAGATAGGGGAGAGAGAGCGAAGAGGGACAAGAGAGAGGGGAAAATGGGAAAGGGGGAGGTCAGATTTTAGGAGAGGGGGGGGGCAGAGGGAGGGATACGGGCAGGACGAGGGAGAGGGGGGATACGAAAGGAAGGAAAGGGAGGATAGAAGGGAACAGGAAAGGGAGAGGGGAGAGAAAATAGCGGAATCTAGGTATAACAGATGGTATAGGGAGGTGAGAGTGGAGGGGTTACCAGGATACCTAAAGGCGGGGTGGGAAGAGAGAAGGTACGGAAGAGTAGCCAGGTTCAGGATGGGAAATGAGATAAGGGAAGGGAGGTACTGGGAGACAGAAGAGGAACGGGAGTGTAGGTGCTGTGGGGAAGAGATGGAATCGTGGGAGCACGTGCTGGATAGGTGTGGAGGAGGAGAGGGGGTAGAAAGAGGAATAGGGGAAAGGATAAAGGAAATACTGGACGAAAAGGGAACGGGAGAGGGCTGGATGAGGGCCCTGGAGGAAAAAAGGAAAAGAAGAGAAGAGGAGAGGAGGGCGGGAGAGGAGGATATGGATAGGGAATGGAATGAAAGAGGAATGGAATGAAAGGAGGAAACGGAAGTCGGGAGAGGAGGAGGGGGAGAGAGTCGGCAAGGTGGGAGGAGGAGTTGGAGCGTGGGGAAGGAGAGAGGGGAGAGGCGAGCGTGGCGAGGGGCGAGCGAGGGGGAGGCGGCGGTGGCTTTAGGGATAAAGAGAAGGCGTAGCATGTAAGAGCCCGGCGGTCTTTGTTAGTGTAAGTTAAGTTAAGTGTAGGATAAGAGCTGTAAACTTTGTAAAAATGGAAGTGTAAAGGGACGAGAAATGGAAGTTCTTTGTAACCCTACGGGGATCAAATAAAACACATACATACATACATACATAGAATAAAATTAATCGTTAGTTTAAAGACTGCTTTTTTTATTTTATTTTTGGTGATAAAACGCAAAGACATTCTTGCCAACCTAATAACACTAAGCTTATTTGATTCTCTATCATATTATTTGTAATAAATAATGAAATAATCCCTTTTGTAAGTAAACTTGTAAAACAAGTTGTGCAAATAAAACTCGATTATTATTATTAATAAAATAATCCGAAAAAATAATAAATTTCATAAAATATAAAATTCTTATTTTGTTCTTTATCCTAACCTTCATTCTTTCATATATAAAAAAAAGCTAAAACTGCGCAGGTTGATATGCATTCCGTATACACCATACGTCTGCACATTTTCCATCAGCTGGAAGTTGGTACCCTTCGTCTGGATCTTCTTGATGGATCCTGGAGCAAGTTTGTTTATCATCTGGCAAAGAACCACACCGTCCTTGAGAATGTCCTCGTAATTACCGGGCGGCAATTTTTCACCGAGAACATTCGCGATCCACTCGAGCAACTGGGCTTCCTGTTCCTTGTTACGGGGCTGTCTTAAAGAAAAAGTTCAAATTAATATATCGTGCGATTCGATAGCATTGACGGATCCAAGTATTGGCCAGCGCGCTCACTGTCGTTGGTAAATGGCCGAATACATTTGATTGGATACGAAGCAATAAAAAATTCTCTTTCGTTTAACCACTCGTGAAATTCGATAAAAAAAAGCCAAGCTGAAAAAATTGCTCGAAATAAAGATCGTTAATGCGCGTGACGATTTTCTTTCAACGCCTGTCCAATTTCTCCATAGGTTCGATATATAGTCTCGTATCCGTAATCCACTATCATCCAGCGAAATTTTAGATACAGGACTCGTATGCCCGCCACATACGCCTGTGCGTACGAAAATGGAACCGACAATCGGGATTTCGAAAAATAATCGCGTGTCGAAAATAAATAATGCCTGTCAGATTCTCAAGCTTGGACAAATTCGCGCAGCTGACGTTAATATGAGTCTTGCTGTTTCGATAACACAGGCGAAGAAAGTTGGATCGGATGCATCCAAGAAAACATACCTATGTTTATTTCAGTCTGCATTCTCGAAATGTTGAAAAAATAATTAGGCCCTGCTGAAAACCTTTTTTCCTTAAGGGGAGGTACCTGAGTAAACAGCAAGAAAAACCGGTGAACTTCGAGAATTTTTATCTCAAAAACTAATGTTTCTAATGGATCTGGGTTTTTTTTATTGGAAAATATGCACATTGAGATATGTTTAGGAATTTTTTTAAATAAATTCGTTGACTGGAAGCGATTCAAACGCTACTAACTGGAAACATAGTTTTTAAAGTTGGTGCCAGATGTATCTCGAAAACAGCTTGTCCGATTTTGTCCAAATTTGGATACAATATTCTTCGATAGTTTTTCTCGGTTGCCGGGTAGGGGTTTTTCATTTGATTGAACCATTGCTTTTTATGCAATGTGTATGCAATCCAAAATTGTCGGAAATTGCAAACGAAAAACAAATGTTAAATTAAAACGGTCGCAATTCCGTCAAAAGTGAAAATTACAAAAAAATCCTATTCAGCCTATTTACGTATCACCCCTCATTGTCGAATCTGCCAGTATTTGCCAGATTCTGGCTATCCAGACTTGAGTGTCACAAAACTATGTTTTTTATATCGGGACGTAGCAGAAGCTTGAACAATTTTCGTCCAATCGATTTGAAATTTTAACTGAAGCTTCTTAGATTGCTTTAACAGTCAAGGACAAGCGCTTTTTTCGATTAACCGAAAATTGTAAAAATTATATCACCTTTTATACCGTACCCCTAAAAATGAAAGAACCAGAAAATGCCTTCACTTTTAAAAGTGTTTTTTTAAAGGCTGTATCAATGTTAAAGTTAGTTGAATCAAGATGAAAAGAAAAAAAACAATTTGAAGCTTCAAGTTTGTAGTTTGAGATCTTTTGGCAAAATAAATTTGTGAGCTACGGTTATCGAGCAATCATAAAAACACTTCACCCTCTGCGAGTTGGGCTCAGGTGTTCTCAGAACCTTTACACCCTTGAAATCCCCAAACCCGTTGAGTATGATAGCATGCACGTACCTGGACTTCCGGTGTTTTCTCCTCGCCGTTCTCCTTCGGCTTCTCGCTGTCGCTATTTTCCCTGATCTTCTTCTCCTTGTAATCGGCCGCAACGGTTTTCTCGTCGATTCTTTCTTTGTCGGCCATCGTTGTCGGGATTTTTCGTCGGTGATGTGCCGGCGTCCTGACGCGTCGTCCTCGACCACCGGGCTCGTATTGTTATTCTCAGAAAAAGAAATGCACCAAAACGCAACGAAAAAAGAAGCTCCACTCTATCACACACTACTACACATTGCATGTAATTTATTTCGAACGAATGTGCGAGGTTAGAGCGCCTACTTCCGACCTGTCAAAAATCGAATTGTTTTGGAAGGAGGCGAGGCGAGGCATTTTAGACACTTTAGGCAAGTTTTCATATTCTCTGCTTGTGAATGATGAGCGTGACACCCCATGCGTGACACGGCCCTGCGGTTGGTTGCGTTTTTGGAAAAATTCTTATGTTTTATAAAATGTGAACTCTCAAACGATTTTATAGAACTCTCAAACCCTCTCTAACGATTCTCTATTATTTGTGCGACATTTTAGGCACTTTAGGCATGTTTTTATATTCTCTGCGCTTGCGAACGATGAGCAGGGTGCGCCCCATGTGTCACACGGCCCTGCGGTTGGTTGAGTTTTTGGAAAAATTCTTATATTTCGTAAAATATGAACTCTAGAATGATTTTTTCAAACTCTTAAACCCTCTCAAACGATTCTCAAGCGATTTAAAAAAAAAAAATTGTGAAAGGTCGTTTTTTACGGAGTTAAAAAAATCTGGGGGCTAACTTCACGCGAAAATTTAAATTGTTTTTTCTTGGAAAAACTATTAACTCTCAAACCATTTTTCTTTTCTCTCAAACTCTCTCAAACGATTCGCAAACGATTAACATTAATTAGAATTATTTATGACCATTTAAAAAAATCTGGGGGCTAACTTCACGCGAAAATTTAAATTGGTTTTTTTGGGAAAACTATTAACTCTCAAACGATTTTTCTTTTCTCTCAAACTCTCTCAAACGATTCTCAAACGATTAACATTAATTAGAATTATTTATGATTATATCGGGGGGCCAACTTCACGGAGGTCCGAAAAGGGGAGCCAGGGAGGCTAGAGTGGGAGGAGTCCGATCTCTTATGGAGAGAATTGAAAAAAGTGGCTACAAAAATGTGGTCATACTGGGATGGCGCCACTATTGCTAAGACGTCGAGAAGTGAGCTGCGTCTGACAGAGACCGAACAAGTAGATAGTGAGAAGTGAACTGTGCATAAGGCAGCATGATACTTGAGAAGTAGGCTGCGTGCGAGAGAGATGCAAAATGATATATAGCCAGATCGCGCGCAAAAGTTACCCCCTCTCTAGCCTCTTACGCGCCCATCACGCAATCATAGTAGCGCGCATGGAGGCTAGAGTGGGAGGAGGCCGATCTGTGCATTTCAAAGTGGCTACAAAAATGTGGTCAGACCGGGATGGCGCCACTATCTCTAAAATCTCGAGCACGAAGCTGAGTATCGATGTCGTGTAAGAGAGATGGAAGAGGATCGAATACGCATCCCAGCAAGCAGTGCAGCGAGATCGCGCGCAAAAGTTACCCCCTCTCTGGTCTCTTCCGCGCCCATCACACAATAATAGTAGCGCGTGTCCGTGAGCGAGCGACGCTCGGACATCTTCGGAAAGAGCCGAGCGCGCCGAAGTTTCCCGACCGCTCCTTCGGCAGCTACACCAACACATGGACGCCGAGCTCGTTCATGTGCGGCCAAGCCGAAACGAAGGCTTCAAGGGAAAAAGCAATGTGAGCACGACTCGCGCGTGACGTCACCCGACGGAACGCGCGAGGCTTTTAGATGATTTCGATGCTTATTTAGCTCTTGATTCTCTACGTTATCAATGTATACAAAAAAATGTATCGCGCACCCTGATTGCTTATTTTCTTAGTTTATACGTTAATTTAAATATAATTATGAATCCAAATTACAACTTATTTATCTTCTAAAAAATTGTTTACGCTTTAATCACACCCGTCCTTATGCCAAATAAATTATAATTAATAAAAGTAAGCGGAAATATATTTATATTCGTATTATTATATTAATTCTCATAATTTCATCAAACGATAAAGCATTATCCCCAAAAGCAAGCCAATCAACCATCCGGCCGCGAATCGTCAGTACCAGAAAGTGTATATTCTACAAGCGATGGGATGGTCCCGTTGGTAACGTTCCTGGCTTCGGTCCGCAGAAGCGTAGGATCGTTCCTCGCGCTCAGTGCTTTTTTTTTTTTTAATTATTATCACTATTAATTCTTGTTTGATTAGTTATTTTTATTAAGTTATCATTATTATTTTTATTAGTTATCTTTTAGTGCCGAAAAATGTATCGCACACTCCGACCGCTTATTTGATTAGTTTGTACGTTAATTTGAATGTAATAATAAATCTACATTACAACTTATGTATCTTTTAAAAAATTGTTTGCGCTTTACTCTCACCTGTCTCTATGCCAAATAAATTGTAATTCATAAAAGTAAGCGCCCTGTCATTTTGGTCAACCGGTTGTACAAGACAGTTGAGTCAACGTAAAAGTTCAACGGTTGAATTTGGACAGCTTCTCAACTGTTCATCTTTGAAAGTCGACCATCCTGCGTTTTCTGTGGATGGTTGACTCGATGGTAAACTCGGCGGTTGATTGGATGGTTGACTCGACGCAATATATTTAATGATTAATCAAATTATACTGTCTTGATAATTAAATTGATGATTTGCGGAGAATTGAGTCATCAAACACTGGGGAGGGGGGGATATCCGCAGCAGATTGTGCGACGGAGTGAGACAACCATCCAGCGAAAACAAAATGGCCGCGGTTAAACAACCGTTGAATCAACCATTAGGATTTTTTTACGGTCGACTTTATAGTTGTAAAGCTGTCCAAATTCAACCGTTGATTATTTCGGTTGACTTTGCAGTTGCCAAAATTGCTAGCGCGGAAATATATTTATAGTCGTATTATATTCATTCTCGTAAGTTACGATTCGCGGCCGGATGGATGTGGCTTGTTTTTGGGGATAATGCTTTATCGCTTGATGATAGTATATGAGAATGAATATAATAATGCGAATACAAATATATTTTCGCTTAGTTTTTTAGACGATAAATAAGTTGTAATTTAGATTT
The DNA here is from genome assembly GCA_963210295.1 of Ophion ellenae. Lineage (NCBI taxonomy): Eukaryota > Metazoa > Arthropoda > Insecta > Hymenoptera > Ichneumonidae > Ophion > Ophion ellenae. Next base: position 30,008,405 of record OY723387.1, read on the forward strand.
ATTATTAAATTAAAATTAACGTACAAACTAATCAAATAAGCGGTCGGAGTGCGCGATAAATTTTTCGACACTAAAAGATAACTAATTAAAATAATCATGATAACTAATAAAAATAACTAATCAAATAAGAATTAATGGTAATCAGAATTTTAAAAAAAGCACTGAGCGCGGGGAACGATCCCGCGCCCCTGCGGACCGAAGCCAGGAACGCTACCAACGGGACCATCTCATCGCTTGTAGAATATGCACTTTTTGGTACTGACGATTCGCGGCCAGATGAATGATTCGCTTGTTTTTGGGGATAATGCTTTATCGCTTGATGAAAGTATGAGAATTAATATAATAATACGAATATAAATATATTTCCGCTTACTTTTATGAATTATAATTTATTTGGCATAAGGATGGGTGTGAGTAGAGTGTAAACAATTTTTTAGAAGACAAATAAGTTGTAATTTGGATTTATTGTTATATTTAAATTAACGTATAAACTAAAAAAAAGCGATCAGGGTGCCCGATACATTTTTTTGTATACATTGATAACGCAGAGAATCAAGAGGTAAATAAGCATTGAAATCGTCTAAAAGCCTCGCGCGTTCCGTCGAGTGACGTCACGCGCGAGTCGTGCTCAGATTGCTTTTTCCCTCGAAGCCTTCATTTCGGCTTGGCCGCACATGAACGAGCTCGGCGTCCATGTGTTGGTGTAGCTGCCGAAGGCGCGGTCGGGAAACTTCGGCGCGTTCGGCTCTTTCCGAAGATGTCCGAGCGTCGCTCGCTCACGAACACGCGCTACTATGATTGTGTGATGGGCGCGTAAGAGGCTAGAGAGGGGGTAACTTTTGCGCGCGATCTGGCTATATATCATTTTGCATCTCTCTCGCACGCAGCCTACTTCTCAAGTATCATGCTGCCTTATGCACAGTTCACTTCTCATTATTTACTTGTTCCGTCTCTGTCACACGCAGCTCACTTCTCGACGTCTTAGCAATAGTGGCGCCATCCCGGTATGACCACATTTTTGTAGCCACTTTTTTCAAGTCTCTCCATAAGAGATCGGACTCCTCCCACTCTAGCCTCCCTGGTAGCGCGTGTTCGTGAGCGAGCGACGCTCGGACATCTTCGGAAAAAGCCGAGCGCGCCGAAGTGTCCCGACCGCGCCTTCGGCAGCTACACCAACCATGGACGCTGAGCACGTTCATGTGCGGCCAAGCCGAAACGAAGGCTTCGAGGGAAAAAGCAATCTGAGCACGACTCCGCGCGTGACGTCACTCGACCGAACGCGCGAGGCTTTTAGATGATTTCAATGCTTATTTAGCTCTTGATTCTCTGCGTTATCAATGTATACAAGAAAATGTATCGGGCACCCTGATCGCTTATTTTTTTAGTTTATACGTTAATTTAAATATAACAATAAATCCAAATTACAACTTATTCGTCTTCTAAAAAATTGTTTACACTCTACTCACACCCATCCTCATGCCAAATAAATTATAATTCATAAAAGTAAGCGGAAATATATTTATATTCGTATTATTATATTAATTCTCATGCTTTCATCAAGCGATAAAGCATTATCCCCAAAAACAAGCCACATCCATCCGGCCGCGAATCGTAACTTACGAGAATGAATATAATAATACGACTATAAATATATTTCCGCTTACTTTTATGAATTACAATTTATTTGGCATTGAGACGGGTGTGAGTAAAGCGCAAACAATTTTTTAGAATATACATAAGTTGTAATTTAGATTTATTATTACATTCAAATTAACGTACAAACTAATAAAATAAGCGGTCGGAGTGTGCGATACATTTTTCGGCACTAAAAGATAACTAATAAAAATAATAATGATAACTTAATAAAAATAATTTATCAAACAAGAATTAATAGTAATAATAATTTAAAAAAAGCACCGAGCGCGGGGAACGATCCTGCGCCCCTGCGGACCGAAGCCAGGAACGCTACCAACGGGACCATCCCATCGCTTGTAGAATATGCACTTTCTGGTACTGACGATTCGCGGCCGGATGGTTGATTGGCTTGCTTTCGGGGATAATGCTTTATCGCTTGATGAAACTATGAGAATTAATATAATAATACGAGTGTAAATATATTTCCGCTTACTTTTATTAATTATAATTTATTTGGCATAAGGATGGGTGTGAGTAAAGCGTAAACAATTTTTTAGAAGATAAATAAGTTGTAATTTGGATTCATAATTATATTTAAATTAACGTATAAACTAAAAAAATAAGCGATCAGGGTGCCCGATACATTTTTTTGTATACATTGATAACGCAGAGAATCAAGAGCTAAATAAGCATCGGAATCATCTAAAAGCCTCGCGCGTTCCGTCGGGTGACGTCACGCGCGAGTCGTGCTCACATTGCTTTTTCCCTTGAAGCCTTCGTTTCGGCTTGGCCGCAAATGAACGAGCTCGGCGTCCATGTATTGGTGTAGCTGCCGAAGGAGCGGTCGGGAAACTTCGGCGCGCTCGGCTCTTTCCGAAGATGTCCGAGCGTCGCTTGCTCACTGACACGCGCTGCTATGATTGTGTGATGGGCGCGTAAGAGACCAGAGAGGGGGTAACTTTTGCGCGCGATCTTGCTGCACTGCTTGCTGGGATGCGTATTCGATCCTCTTCCATCTCTCTTACACGACATCGATACTCAGCTTCCTGCTCGAGGTTTTAGAGATAGTGGCGCCATCCCGGTCTGACCACATTTTTGTAGCCACTTTGAAATGCACAGATCGGCCTCCTCCCACTCTAGCCTCCATGAGGGGAGCGTTGTGCATCACCCTACTAATCTCTGCGTCATATCGTAAGGTCGGATAAATATCAAAGTATGCCAAATGGCAATACCATGAAATACTAGCGATTTTGTATCAGCATCACATAATTTTTTTGTGTGAAAATGTCGAGTTTCGAGCCAAATAAGCGTCATTTGCGGGAACTCTTGCGTTTGGCATGAATCTCCCTCCAATAATGCTTGCAATTCCGCATCTTCGTTTCGGCATTCCGCTACGTTAGTTGTTTTCGACGTCCAACTCACCGTTCTTAAACTTTTGAAACCAGTCACGACAACGTATCTCACTTAAAGCAGCCCCACCATATGCTCCTACAAGCAATCGATGCGCCTCCGCTGCAGATTTCTTCAAATTAAAGAAGTAAAGAAGAGTTATAGAGTTCCCGCAAATGGCGCTTATTCGGCTCAAACCCGACATTTTCGCACGAAAAAAAATGTGATGCTGGTACAAAATCGCTAATATTTCAAGGTTATAGTTTTGCCAGCTATCCAACCTTACGATATGACGTTTTACATCTTACAATTTCAACCATAACCTCTTGGTGGGGCCATCTTTTGTCAATCGGCGGAGACTTATTTGTACTCCCAATAGAAGTGTATGTTTATTTCTGTATGAATGCTTCCGAATCGGAGTCGAAAGCGTCTCGACTCGAGTATATGAGCTGTATGCGTAAGGGGTGGCTACCCCCCCCCCCCCCTCTCACTGCACACCTCTCCTGAAGTTCAATTCAAACATATATGCATACTCAAACATAAAATTCATATTACCGATGGAATTATAGCAGTTTAACGAAACGGTTTGAAAATGTGTCGACACCGCGAATGAAATGGAATTTCGAAGGGGTAGTTTACCCTTAAAAGAAGTGTAATAAATTTGAAACATCATAGCACATTAAATTATAGGTTTTAGGAGTATTTTCAATAATCGGGAACATTTTAAATACAGAAAATACGACCGCGATGATTAAATTCATGTAAGGGGTGGTTTACTCCCGTAAGCTTTCTGTCCGGCGATTGCGCAAAAACGTCAACTGTAGTTTTGCCCCCTGTTTAAAATGATCCCGATTTTGTTCATTTCCATGCAACCCTTCGACGTGTGCGGTGAAAAAGGCACCGCACAGGGGTGGTTTACCCCTTAATTTCTTTTTGCGATAACTTTGTAGTGGATTTTTCAGCGCTTCGGATTAGAAGAATTTCCGTTTTTGTTTGATTGCGATCGGTCGACTGCTTGTGGGTAAAATTGCAATATTACCCCTTAACATACCTTTCTTCGAGGGGTGGCTTCACCCCTTAAAACCGTTTGTCCGCCGATAAAAAAAAAATACGTGTCGCTTAATTTTCAATGTTTCATAGCATAAGTATAAGTTTCAACAAATCGAAGGATGACACCTGAGGGATGTTCCTTTTCAGTGTGCTCCGTCGGTACACATCTTCTTTTTGCTAATCTCGATTAGCAGTTCAGCAAAGCCTTAGCAAATGAACGGAAAAATGTGAAATCTTCTTTCCGAGATATTTCGTTTCCCGGTAATCGATGTTGAAATATAAATAAATTGCTTAATAAATTGAAAGAAAATATTTTTAATGTCTTCAAACATTTTTTATTGGTAAATTGTACGTTGCAAAGGCGACATTGATTCCGAGTCGTCATTACATTCGCCATTGAACAGTTTCACATTAACGAAAGCTCAAATAGCAGTTTTACTTTAACGAAAGCTAAGACATCGAACGGTATTACGTTAGTGAATGCTCCAATAATTAGGCAGTGAAACGTTATTATTTTCATTGCTTAACATCGGCCAAAAAGCCCGTGTGTGCCTCGCCAAGTGGGCACGCATCCGTTTCGTGCGTGAGTATTGCTGAGCCAATGTTTAATATCACTGACGAACATTTATATTATAAAAACGAAAAACGATCTCGCGATTTCTCTCTGAATCTCCCCAACCACTCTTTTCCTTTCAAATTCGAGGCAATGGCTGATATTACAAATGATAAAAAAACATCAACGTATGAAGCGTAGTAGTAGTCGATGACTGATATTCCCATCACGAGAATCGCCTATGTTGCTTACCATAATAATAATTTTCTCGCTTGCCTTAAATGCGATCCAAATGTCACGGTAAAAAGCAGTCCTTAAGTTACGTTCTGTTGCATATTCGACGAGCCTCGTGAATAAACAGATCAGAGCACGGATCCACGACGAAATGCAAATTGTGCAATTTTCGTGACACGGGAATATGCGAGAATTATTGACTGGCCGGTTCGTAAATTGACAAATTATCGTCGTCGTTTCGAATTACCATATCGGCCATTCGCTTGTCTTTGAAAGAGTCGGAAATTCTTTGCTTGTCGTCGACCGCGAGGGAGCGCCAGTTTTCTTCGAGTTGCTCCATCAATACTTCGCGCTGTAGACGCGCGTCTTCCAGTACGGATTGATGATCTTCTCGGACCCACTGATCCCACATTGCTTTGGCCTCCTCGCTGAAAAGACAATTGACAAATAGCTTCAACCGTGTCCGCGATATTCTCATCTCGCGTGTCCTCTATTGGTGTTCCCTCGAAAAAGTGACGGGTCAAGTATTTCGCGTGACGCAAACTCGCGTCGGGGCTAAGGGTACTTTTTTTGGCAGCGACTCTTCTCGCCTACGAATTCGTACTTTCAACCTCGCCAGACTACGCGACTCTGAGTGAATCTTGTCCGTGAATCATCCGAATGGCAATGATTTCGAAACAGGCATGACGGATCCTTGGCATTGCCCTTCGACCGGATTACACGATTTCTCCACCAAATTCATTTTTAGCTGATAACGTTTGTCCTTCGTCGATCGCGTACTTTGTCGGAGGAGCTCAAACAAGGCCAAAGACAAATATTTTCATCGTATTGAGCAATACCCGTGTATCGAAACATGAAGTGGAATTCTACTGAGTTGTAGGTACGCGCGTAATTGGAACATAGAATGGAAACTCAATAGCTTATAAAAAAATTGCAGATCAATGTGTCGACAGACGAACGAACGGATGTCTTCCTTCCGGTGACTACGGAATCCTAAAAATGCGTTAGTGCCGTGTCGAAATATTTTATATCTTTGCAAAAAAATCCTTCGCGGGCGCACTTTTGGATATGGTTAACGGGTAAAGCCACTCGAGGATTTTCAAATTTTCAGAAAACAAAAGGGAATTAACAATATCAATTTGGAAGGCCAATGTGTATGGCGCTGGAATTGCAGATTAAGGGTAAGTCGAAAATTTCTATTGCTAAAGGTTAGTGCAAGCGTTAAACGAGTTTTGCTCGAAAACATGTTTTTTAAATTGGGTGGAAACGTAAATCAACCACAATGCGGCGAATAATTTGAAATGTTGAACGTATCTTCTCGGATGCATTATCCAGGGAACTACGCGCGGAATTTGCGATTGGTTATTAACTTTTTGTATAAACAATTACTCACGTCATTTTTGGCTCAAAAATGAAATGTTTCATTCAATTCAGCAGTACCTCTTTTGAAAAAGGTATTTTCTAATTTCCTAGCGCATCTCCACAGCCCTTTGCATATATTTTAAAGATTCTTTCGGTTTTTTATTCTAGGTTGAAAGCTGCAGGAAAAAATCTTTCCAGCTGTGGAACACTTTGCACGAGATGTACTCTGCGATTTTGGGCTCCGACGCCATTTTCAATTTGAAAGTAACAAAAAAAATTTTTTGTACACTTAGAGCTATGTATGATAAAGTTTTTCACTTCAATTTTTTAGTTTCCATAGTACGCGTTGAAAAATTCGTAAAATTAGCCTCTCTTGAAAAGCTGGAGTTGCTTCAGCCATTAGTTATTCTCACCTGTACATGGACGAATTAGTGCAAACTTCTTCGCGGCCTTTCAGTAACTTTTGTCTTGCCTCAATACTGGCCATACCGAGTCTCTTGACTTCCGGATCGAGCTGAAGATCGTCTCTCCTGTAGAGATTTTTCTCGCGCGCGACATCGAGACGATTTCTCATGTCTCGAAGACGAAGCGCCTCGTCCCACTGGTGTTTCGAGCACGCCTGATTTTCGCGTTTCTCGAGATTCTGTATCCGTTCCTTGAGCTCGTTATGAGTTAGATAGAGAAACATTTGCTCGGAAAGATTCTTGTCACCGGGTATCATTCGCATCCAGGGTAAGCTCTTCTCGGTCTCGAAGTGACGATGATCGGATCTACCGGCGGAGGCTTTGGCGTCGACTTCTCGATCGATGTCATGCTGCTCGTTTGCCTCGTCATTTTCCAATTGTTGTTGACGTTGATGATCATCCTCGGTCCGTTGACGATCCATCGGAGACTTGGCTCTCATCGACGACGAATCTTGATCTTCTTCATCAGCATTCTCCCGTACTTCAGTATCTTCGTGCCCCTTCTCGATCGCGTGATCCGTTTGGTCCTGCCCGTCCGTTTGATTCTGCTCGTCCACGCCTTCCTGCTCTTCCCGTTCGTCCTGCTCGGCAGCTGCGTACGACAAACGTTGCGCGGTCTTGTGCGTTTGTTCACTCGCACCACCAACGTTCGCCGCCTCGAGACTCTTGTTGGCGTAACGATCGCGAAATTTTTCACTACACGCAACGTCATGAGCGTCCGCCTGTTGGAGGGACGCATTTCCATTGCCGAGACTGAAATGCGAATCATGAAGCTTTCTCGAACGCGGACGATGCTCCTGGGTATCGATCGCGTTCGAGGGCTGGAAGTTTTCCGAATGCGTTGTTTTCTTGACCCCAACGGTACTGCGATCATCGCCGTAGAGATTTGAGGCTCTCGAGCTTCTCGAGTTCTCCTTGTACTCGTCCTTTCTCTCATTATAATTTTTCTGCTCCATCTCGTTACTCTCAGCTAGCATGGTGGTCACGACTTTGTTTCGTTCCATCTGCTCGTTCGATACGTCAACCTCTTGACGAAGATTGGTCCTCTCCATGCTGAGTCGAGAAGACGCTCGTTTCGCGTTTCGTTCGTTAAATTCCTTGAGTACGGGTCGCGAGTAATGCTGACACGTGCCGAATGCTCCGCAAAAGTATGACTGGATTCTTCGACAGGTCAGCGGTCTGTAGAGCTGATCCTCGGCTCGTTTGTCCGACAAAAGATCCAAGTTTTGTAGCCTCGACGCTTTCGCAGCTTTGGCGCGTTGATGCGCCTCGCGTGCGTACGATTCGTCCTCCTTCTCGAGGAGGTCCTTGAGTTTGCTGCGCCTCGAGGCGAGAGACTCGGCTCTCGTTGATATTGCCAAGTGCCTACTGGACGCGCTGACACCTTGCACCGTGCTCCAGGCGTCGAATTGCCTCGCTATGTTGCACTCGCGCTCGAAGTATCGCGCAATCTCGAGATTGTGATCGAACTTGATTATCGCGTCGTTGCGTTTAGCGGCGCTGAGCTGGTAACGTCTCTCACGTGGCCTTCCTAGCCTGGAACATCCGTTAAATCAGTGGTGTTGCATCGATCAAGGAGGGGTGGGAGTTACCGATGATAGTTGAAGGATACTTATTTTTATTTCGAAGATATTGATATGTCCGATACAATTAACCGTCTTCAACCGTTCAAAATCTCGTTTATTCTTAAATACATATACCCCAATCCCCCTTGATCTTTCGTAATTTTATATTTCCCTAATCGTCCTGAAATTCTACCGTTGCGCGGTAAAAGCGTTCCAGGTAGTTCGAAGAACGTCCAAACCCTGTCATTCCCTTGTATTCTCGTTTCAACGTGGCTAAGACTCAGGAAGTGGACGCGGAGACCCCTTCCGGCGAGCCTGGTCGGAGAAATTAACGGAGCCCTGTGAACCGATACAGGAAAATTGCGCGAATGTCTCCATCGTACGATGACGTGTTTCGGAAGGAAAACTCTCAGGGTCGCGAAGATGACACGCGCGCAATTGACAACATGTCGGTACGACGCGTAGCAGCATCCGGGAAGGGATGTAAGCTCGAGGGTACGGCGCGGAGTCAACGAAGAGGAGTGCATGAAATATATGGAAGAGGGAAAATAGGGAACGCGAACGATAGGGAAAGAGAGCAGTAGAATGTTGAATTATTTGCTTCGAGTTTCGTTAGGCGGTCACCGCGACGTTGGGTGTCCCAGAAGACGGCGACTTCTATTTTCATCCTCTCGCGCTCGCGGTACTCCTGACGTCGTTGGCCAAAAATATCGAGATTTTGGATGGCAATAGAGCAAGAGAGAGAGAGCGAGAGAGAGAGAGAGAGAGAGAGAGAGGGCGAGAGAGAGAGGGGGAGAGAGGGAGCCGGAGGGCCCGAGAGGGAGAGAGAGCCGGCGAGCCCGAGACGGCGAGAGAGACGGATGGGGGGGGGTGAAAGGGGGGGGGGGGGGGCTAAATACATATTACGTACGAGGAGGGGCGGGTGGAGGAAGGTGGGTGAAAGAGCACTCGCATCTCTCCGAATTTCAATCTTTTGTAGAATAGTCGGGAGGGGAAAACGCAACGATTTCCGGAAAGACTGAGAGAAGCCAACGTCAGCCAGTTGATTGACGAATACCCGCTGTACCAGGAGGATAATCCGTGTTCCGTTGATTGTTAGACAGAGGGCGAGAGAGAGAAAAAAAAGGGAAACAGTGTTAGAGGTGCCTCAATCATATTCACCGAGTCCTCCAGTGAATGTGCTCTGTATAGACGGGGAAGCCAACGCGAGGAGACCATCCTCGGGATTCCAGAGATTCGAGACTAAGTGGAGAACGGTCGTGCCAGGAACGAACGAGAGCCCAAAAGCCGCGCGTGAAAAGATGCCGGGTGCGGGCGGTCAGCAGCCCCAGAGGACGACGTTCCGACCACCCTGGGTCAAGGATGGCCCGAATCCATTACCCATGCCAGCCGCACCTTGGACGCTGAATTCAAGACGTGAATCCAAAACAACCAGCGACGAGGCACCTGCTTTCACGAAGGTCACTCTCAAGGTTGGTAACCGATTATCTTTCCCATAGAAACCTGCGTCCTATGCTATTCAACAAGCAATATATACTTGTATATTGTATCCCGATAAGCGGGGCTAAGAATGAATACGGCATCGGGTGGAATCTGAGGTTTTCGGGTGCGAGGAAACGAATTAGCGTCGACATTTGCTGCACTCATTTTGGGAATTGAGTAAGATGGGTCAGGCGTTTCACCGATGAATGTTGAAAAATACTGATTTATTTTAGACGCAGATACGTCCAGTAAAAGTATGACTTCCAAATTTCCGTAAATTCCACTACATCGTTTTCGAGAACGAAAATATATTACATTCCAGACAATCAAGTGCAGTTTTTTTGCGCGAAATCGCGGAGTGAGCAGGAGTTCACCTAATAAGTGCAATAAATGTCAACAAGAGATATCTCCTGCGGCTAAATTCACAATGTTCTATAAACAACTGCACAAAATTGATTTACTTTTGATATTTTCTATCAAAAACGATGTATCCGAGTTTCGAGGTTGAATTTTCATTGGATCTACATCTAAAGAGATCAGGATCCTTCAACATTTTTCGTTGAAATACTCGAGCCTTCCCAATCTCGACGATTTCGACCGCACAATCGCTCGATCTTTCAGTCCGCTTCACGTCGCTAATATTTTGGAAACTAGTAAGGCTTGTCCCGACTCACGAAGAATCTCTGCCGGACCCTCCTGAACTTGGAATCGCTCACGACATTGCGTAGCTCCGTAGTTTTTTTTTCGTTTCAAGATCGCGGCAACGAAAGCGAGTGGGAGCTCCGCTTGAGTTTTTATCGGACTGATGGACGCCGCGCCTCCTCGTTGTTTCTCGTCGTGTTTACAATTGAACACTCAGAACTCGATCGGCGTGTATGTTTTGGTGGATATTTATGTATGAGCGGAGAAAAAAAACACGATCCGAGGGCACCAGCGGGCACATACTAGTTACCACGGGCGAAACAGCTCAACATCGCAAATGGCACGATGCCACGTATTAATAATAAATCCACATTATTTCGTTTTATCGTTACTTTCTCAATTTCATTTGATAGGCGGATATACGCGTAATCTCGGTTTATCGAGTATTCTTTTCATTCATCTGTCTTGTCCTCTCTTTCTCTTGCTCTCTCGTCCAAATCCACGACGCTCCAAAAACAAAAAGCGAACATCTCATGCTTATCCTCATGTTCATGGTAGCTAGATTAGGTCTCCACTTGCGGCTCGGCAGAATTGCTGACTTTCTTCTATTAAGACGGAATGACACCTCATCACGGTCGGTATGGTAGAACAATTATAGATACCCAAAAATCTCTGAAACGGCTCTTCAGAGCCCGGCGAAACTTTGCCAAACGACGTCAAACAAATAGACGAACTGCTGTCTGCCCCTCATATTTTCTCAAATTCAGAAAATATGAGGGGCAGACAGCAGTTCGTCTATCTGTTTGACGTCGTTTGGCAAAGTTTCGACGGGATCTGGAGAGCCGTTTCAGAGATTTTTGGGTATCTTTAATTGTTCTACCATACCGACCGCGATGAGGTGTTATTCCGTCTTAAGGCTGCTAGACACACTTTTCACACTTTTCTAAGTTTTGTAATTAATGTTTTCTTGAAACATTCGGTATCACCTGTTTTTATTGCCGCTACGGAATCTCATAACATATCCATAAGGTGCCGTACAAATAATACGATTCTTAGAGTCGTAATTTTTCGTAAAAAGTTCAGTAACTTTGGTTGAAATTTTACCAGTATATTGGGATATATTTTAACTTGATTATAGAGGAAAATCAGGAAAGAAATACCTTAATTATATTCAGGGCAAAAGGAAATCATCATGCTCTGCGTCAGTTTCGATCTTGTACATGCCTTGCTCGTACACGGACATCTCGAATTCTTGTCAAACTTCACCCGCTTGTTACTCAATATCGTCTAGCGAAGGGCATACTAATATTTTTTCAGCCGTAGATACGTTCAATAAAAGGTCAACTTTAAAGTTGCCGTAAGACCCACGACATCGTTTTTAATGTAGAAAAATTATTAAAATCTAGACAATGTAAAACAATTTCTTATGAAAAATCGCGAATTCACCTGGAATTTGATTGTCATTAAGCACGATTAAGGTAGTACATGCAAACAATGGTGCGAGGCAGAACGTTTTGTAATTAAATACTCATCTTGTCCAGAGTATACTGCATACGTTTGTGAAATTTTAAACACATTGACAATGCCGTTATCGAGATACTCGCTCTTGACATTGGCATTTCTAGAACGCTCTACGTAGAACAAGTCCCGGAGAACATTATATTTATGTTGATAATGAAAAAATGGCGATTCAGAAGCGCATGAAAAAATATGTCAGTATGCGAGCATGCCTATACACATATTTTCTGAATGATGGCATATGCCCCGGGCAAGCTAACAGTTTGCTACCACAGACATAAAGGCCGCTCTAATACTCATTGTCAATTAATTTACTATGTCATTCCTCAACTTTTAAATAGAAAGATATTCTACGTATGTAGTTTGAAAGTCGGTAAATTCATTACTTTATCAAAATGATTTCTCGTTTGAAAACTTAAACGTGTGTTTGCTTTTCCATGGGACTGACTTTGCGTGAAAACTTCTAATTTGGCTAAAGTAAAATATATTTTTTCTGCAAAAAGCGATGCAGTGGAACTTACGATTTCGATTGTTGATAATATGAGATAAGGGATGTTGAATAAGTTCTCGCCGTTATTTAGTGAAAATTGAAGCTTTATTAAAAATAAAAATTTCCTAATGCTTTCAAACATTTCGAAACTGTTGTGTGATCAACCCCTAATGATTTTACAAGTTCAGCTAGCATCTGCCATAAGTCTTCATGTAGTAATGCCTCCAATTCAACACATTAGAATTGTTATTTTTTAAGCGCCTGAACCAATCTCTGCATGTTGTTTCCGGCAGAGCATGGTTGTCGTAAGACTCAACAAGAATTCTGTGTGCATCAGCTGCAAATTTGTTTTTAAATAAAGTAGTGCAGTAAAATTGTCCGCAAATACTCTTTTTGGCACGATATTTGACATGTATAACACTATGAAAAAACAGTTGTTTACACTTCGGCGTAATGACATACACTGCATTTTAAGCTTGCTTATAGTATTTGTTTATAGATGCGTTACCATCTTAAACTACACGCACACGGTTCTGGTAACGCCATCTGTTGAAAAATAGCGAGAACATATATTTTGTTACTAATTTTGACTTATACTCATTAGTATTGTATCCACGGTAAGGCAATCAGCATGTTGAGCTGACTTTTCCAGGTTTTTCATACAGGTTTTGCAAAAAAATCTCAGGTTTTGCAAATTACCCAGATTAGGATCAAATAAAGAGCACTTTGCTTTCATCAAATATATATTTTTTCAAGTTAAAGACCACAAGTTAAGTCTCGTTTCAACCATACTAGTTTTTGTAAACGTTACAAACTATACGGGAAAAATTATATACGTAGAAATAGCAATTAATCATTTTTGTGAAAAAAAAAAAAAACATTTTTAACCGTCTTGAAAAAACAAAGGAAATTCTCAATTCGGTCCTTCTACTGAACAATTATATTGAACTGGATAACATGATTTTTTTGAAGATCAAACATATGGAAATGTTAAAAATAGAAATAAAAATTTTAAAAATAAAAATTTGTAAAATAATTTGAACGTTGTAAAGTAAAAAATACATCAAAAGAAAATACAGAACCGGTTCCTTATTATCAACAGAAATTTTGTTGCCGGTGACAAAAAATAAATATAAACAATTATATATACAGTAGAACCTCGATTATCCGAACCAATTGGGACCGAGACTAGTTCGGATAATCAGAAGTTCGGATAATCGAAACGTGGGTTTTTTGGGACGAGATCATAAACGACACCTTTTTACATAAAAACAGTACATACATATATATTAAAATTTGACATACATATTAACGTTGATGTGCGTGCGTGCGTGCGTGAATGCGTGTGTGTGTGTGTATTTTAAATACTTGAAAAAAGTCGAATGCCTTTTTTTATATAAAAAAATAAAATCTACCAATTTAATTGACGATAGGCTGTAACGCGTTTTTGAGCGGCTAAGTCTCGCAGCCGTTTGAGAAGGAGAAGTTGCGTTGGGTTGCTCATTGTTGCTCACGGCGGTGGCAGCGAGCAACACTGTATCTTTCGCGCCAACGTTCGGATAATTGAGCGTTCGGATAAACTAAGTCATCGTTCGGATAATTGAGGGTTCGGATAATCGAGGTTCTACTGTAATAATGATGTGGTTGTGTACCGACAGATCGAATGCAAATGTATAGAGCTTTACAGTAAATTAGTTTTCAGTTTTTTAATTTTTTAACGTTTGGCACTGACAACTTTTTTTTTGTATATAATAAGAATAATATAAATATTAAAAATATACAAAAATATACAAAAATATTTATTTTTATGCTGCTCAGTTTTTTTTTGTCGGGTCGATTTCATTTTTCGTAATTCTTGCAAAAAGTTAATTCTGAGAAAATTCCAGAGAATATCCAAAATTCCCTGACGTTTCCCTGGTTATTCCAGGAGGGAAGAAATTCCCTGAGTTTCCCCACTTTTTCATATGCGTAGCGACCCTGACATCGAGATCTAGTTTCGAAGGTCTGAAAACAGGAATATATAGATCGCGAGAAGGACGATGCTCTCCGCTCCATTGTATTGCCATGTAATCTCGATACTATAATGACAAAGAAACAGAAAAATTGTGAGATCGCTCAGATGCAGAGAATATGCGCGACGGAAAAGTGGCTCGCGCATAACTTGCGCCTTTGGATCACGATTATTTCAAGACACTCGTCTATTTCAAATGTCTCCCGCGTGTTGTGCGCGCAGCTGCGTCTCTCGTCTCTTTTCTCCCACTGCTCCTCGCCCGACCTCTCCCTCTCTTTCCCTTCATCTCTCTACCCCGCTGCATCTTTATGCATCACCATTTCTAAACCGTGGAAAACGGCATTTTGAAAATAACAAAAAAAGGCGGGGGAGAAGAACAAATCGAGAAGACAAAATTGAAGACCCAGTTAATTTTTTCAATCATATGCTCTCGTACCCACGTTCTCAATGATACGAACGTTGCTCCATACATACTTTGTTTGGATTATCGCGCGACGTATTTGACTCTATGAATGTGTTCAAATTTCGCCGAGCATTTCACCCGCCATGATATTGAACTTTGCATCGTTGGGACGCCACAAAAGTTTTTTATGACAAACTCGAGCTACAAAAATCTCTCGAACGTCCTTCAGGATCCTCATTAGAGATTCACAGCCTAATTGTGCGGTGAAAAACGTTGACTGAAAATGCGAATGAAAAAGTCAGAAAATAAAAAAGAATTGTCGTCGCACTCCATCAATGCTAGCCTCAACAATCCGTCTCGGTGTGCCATCTCTGCTGGAATTGGCCGAATCGCGCAAATATGAGCTCATGAAATACAGTGAGAATAAAATATTCGTTTACAAAGCGCAGGTAATTCTTTTCTGCATATTTAACGGGTCGAACGTGTGGCCGTACGTCAGCGCACAACGGTCAACGTATCCTCACAGGGCCAGGAATAGACCGTCCCAAAATGCAAATAAGAACTAAAGAGTGAGCTAGTGCGCAGCGAGCGAGATCACACGCATTGCCGTAGCGATTCGAACCTTCGTTTCTCTCTCAATGTTATATCAGTCGAGATTTCCGGAATGGAGAAAATGAAATAACGAATGCGGAAGAAAATCTTTGATTCAGGAATTACCGAGAGCCGACTGTCGAAATGATTTTCTCTGTATTTATACCCACCTACCTACCTCTCTCTCTCTCTCTCTCTCTCTCTCTCTCTCTCTCTCTCTCTCTCTCTCTCTCTGTCGATACTTATTTAAAGACTATTCGTGATATAACGACGAGAGCCAAGACTCGCGAAAATATATTCTTTCTGTTCACTCCCTGTCACTCATCGCCCCGTTGGCAGAAGCTCTGACTTTTTTTTCGTATCTTCTTATTAGTCGTTGCACCCCGAGCCGAGCGACTCGGCCTCGTAGATCTCGATATTATTTTTCGATCCTCTATGCTCTCTAATCGTTCGGCCATATAGTGCGAGCAACTCGACCGTACCGAATGAGAAATAGGCCCTTCAACAGTGGTCGATTAGAGCGCGCGGTGTGAAATATCGTCGGTCACCCCTTGCAACTAATTGGAGAATAACGATCGAAAGTAATATTCGGTTATCACTTATGTGCCAATTTTATCGAGAGTGAGCGGCTGAAACGTTCTCGATACTTTCTCTCTGTCGATTGAGAGGCGATCAAGTACCGGGTCGAGAGAAAGACGTTGCGGAATGAACGATTATGGGTGGCTGACCGAATATTCGGCATATTTCGACGAAAATAGAATCGCGAGTTTTTTTTTAAGTTAACCCTTCGAAGGCATACGGGGGTCAGCCTCCGACCCCAATATTTCCTTGCGCGACTGTCAATTGAAGCTCGTTTTTCGACAAATTATTTTCATTTTTCATAGGCGTATCAAGTTTTTGGGTTCAATGAGGTTCAGCACAAAAGTCTACATTTTTTTCAAAAAGGTGCATAGATTTCGATATACTTGGAGCCGAAAATGGCTTGGGCGAATTTTGCCCCGTGTACACTAAAAAAATCTAAGATTTTAAAGGGCTAAACGTTTTTATCTGTCAATCAAATGAAAACCGATCGTCGATCAATAAAAGTCAATCAATTAATTGATAATTGGGATAAAACCGTCCCCAAGAATGTTGGTCCCAAAGAAGAGGCTTCAAAAGGAGGCCCGTTCATTCTGAAACAATGTTTTCTTCTTCTCCGCTAGAAAAACGGTGTATAAAAAAATCAGGACTTTCTCACACCGTTACAGCGACTATTCCCCGCAACTCCCCAAGTGCTAGTCTACTCCTCAGCGTCCTTCTCTCAGAGTGCGAAAAGCCTTGAATAATTGGCCACCGGTACATGAAAGGATGAGACAATGTATGAAGGAATAAAAACAATGTTTTTTTTCCCACAATAAATGACCGGGTTGTACAGAGCGTGCCAAAACCGGTGGAAGCAATGTCGCCACAGCCGGCTGCCGAATCGCCACCCCCTGTGAGGAAACAGAGCAAAATAACGATAATACCGTCACAACCGAAGAGCGAGAGATCCGAGAAGCCCGAGAAGAGCGGCAAATCATCCGGGACACCATCGACCGCAAAATCGGGAGAAAATGGACGCACAGTGACGACCTCGCAGAGACCTCAGCAACCCGAGCGGCAGATTCGCGTTGAGAGGTCACGCTCTCGCGGTGACAACGTATCGTTCTCGAAGAACGAAAGTACTACTGGTAAGCCCTCGAAAAAATTACGATAAAATAAACAACCCTTTCGTACTCGGAAACAACCCGACGTAAGCATAATCCTGGAAACAAATATGCCATAAAGAAAATTGAACATTTCCAATGTTTATGCTCCAATCGACAGGATATTTCCGCACTGCGAATATCAGAAACATGTTGGAGAGGTGCCTGTAATAATTGATTATTATTAGATTATTAGACAATAATAATCAAGGATATCCATTTTTAAATTGCAAATATATCAGATATACACACTCGGAATACATATTGCGAAAGTACTTGGGAGATATATCCTTCTTTCCCCATATATCTGTCGTAAGTGTCAAAATATATTTAACTTCCGGATCACGTTTTTAAATCATATATATGTCTTGAGTATTTTTAAATAAAAGCTTCGTGACTCTTCGTTGGTCTATATATCCGGTATTTGTACATTGAAAATGTCAGATACTCATCGAACAAATATTTCACGTCGCATGTTTTGCAACCATATACAAATATATGTCGCGATGTGGCAGCTGCGCTTGGTTCGGCATACCACCTATACGTGTAGAAAATATTTTATAAATCGCTCAATAAATGTGTACTTTCACCTGCACACACACAGAAACATATACACCGGGTAATGCAACAACTATTAGCAGCGGAAATATGTTCTACCCTATCAGACTTACGAGAAAACTTTTCCTGCAAACATTGCATAGGTCGTGGGGGGTCACGAATGATGGCTACGAGGTTCATCCAGGTGGAGGATCTTCGGAGATTTCAAGGCCATCTCCATTTTTAAAAATGGGACAGCTATTTTTTCGGAATTTAATCAAGGAACTCGATTAAGATTTAGTACAGTATATATTGGTCTCGAATAATTTCTGAGTTGCAATGTATGCCTTTGCGGGTTTTTACTTATTATCCTTCACAATTTAACCATTTCCTATCACTCCCACCCAGTATAGAAGGCCCTATATTCTTCTTATTATCTGGCGCATAGACTTCAACTCAAGTATCTACAGCAAGGTATCATAAGTATTGTCCATGCACATTGCTGCATAACTCGGAATGCCGCCGGAGCCGAACTCCGACCGCCCATCTACCAGTGTCGATGATCAAGATTTATTATAAAAAATCGATAAAAAAACAAAATCTCAATGTTTTTAACCTAGAATCGATTTTTAAAAAATGCACGTTTGCAATTTGATTAGCATTGATTGTATTGTCTTATTATTCATTTCATTTACAAGTACAAAAGACATTTTCTTTTCAATTGTACATGTCTTTCCAATATATGGCGTCCAAAGAAGTGCCAACTACTGCGTAAGATATGCAAGAAAGAATACTTAGAGCCTGTTGGGATTTATGACGCTGAATTTTTGCATCTTCCCTTGGAACAAAACGGAAACTAATTTTCCTCCACTTGCACAAATTTTATTTGGCCGATTTAGGCTGTGAAAATCACTCAAACGTTTCTATAAATTCTTATTAGACATTTACGACCTCAATTTGCCAAAAAAAGCTTTAAGTAACGATAAAAATAAAGAAATGAAAAATGATGAGAAAAAAATCGTTTCATTCGAACTATGTAAACTTCAACGTCATTCGTACTTTTACTGCTCAAAGGTGTTGCTACACCCAGTATACAGAACAAAAGGTAACTTTGTAGCATTCGACTTTGAGGTCCGTCCTCATAGCAGCAAGGTGTGCTGGCCAACGTTGCGTAGATTCAACAGATTCAAAATGGCTTTTCCCCATATGTGCATATACGCATATATGCATCTATGTGTATGTGTGTTTGTATGAATATCGTCAAGCGTACCCGAGATATATATCTCGCATACGGCGTATTGTTTCCACAAGGGCTACGAGGCAGAGACCAAAAGTTTATTTTAATCGTGTGCTCGTGTCCTCGTTGTGTTAACCCCGAGTGGCAAACAGGCGTACGGCCGAATCGACGATCGATGATCGATGATCGAGGAGAGCCAGCACATCGACCCCATTGGGACGTATAAAACGTTCAACGATCGCTCAACTTCCCCTTCCGTCCTAAACTACGTGCAGGTGCACCGACACTCTCGAAGAGTTCCTCAAGGGCTGCAATACCACCACCGCCACCACCGAGGCCACCACCACCACCACCTAGTAGAATCGTCCTGAAGGATCTACCGAAGCTGAACGACTCGCAACAGAGGACACTGGAGATGCTGAAGTCACGCCCGAGAAAGCGTCCCGATTGGGCGTGCATGATGAAGGAAGTCGAGAGCGGCAGGAGGCTCAAGCACGTCCAGTGCAATGACAGGAGTGCCCCACTCATCGAGAGAGTCAATAAAGTTACAGCCGATTCGGCAGGTAATATTCAGGACCATGTGTCCCTAATGCTTTTATCCTATCAGCACGTATCCATTGGATGACTTTTGATTCCCATAACATCCGGTGCGCCGCGTTTGGTGAAGACGTCTTTTCGGAATTGGCTCTCAATATCTCAGCTATTTCGCAACGGTAATTCACCGATTATGGCCGATAATTAATTGTGCTTGTATCGGGAGAGCAAGAAAGGGGGAACAACAATTAAAACATCGAATAGCATCCATTCGTGTCTGAGAATTGAAACGAAAACTGCCCCTTTGATGGGGGTCAATCATTTCACCGATCAAGGTTCAAAGGTACTGACTTTTTGGACGTATACATAACCGATGAAAGTTTACCTTCG
This sequence comes from Ophion ellenae, assembly GCA_963210295.1. Lineage (NCBI taxonomy): Eukaryota > Metazoa > Arthropoda > Insecta > Hymenoptera > Ichneumonidae > Ophion > Ophion ellenae. The sequence continues at coordinate 30,028,216 of OY723387.1, forward strand.
ATATTTTTATAATGGAAAACGAAAAAAATATCAAAATATGAATCTTTCAGCACTTCTTATGTAAAAGCAAGAATCACTGCGCTTATTGACATAAAAGTCCAGCTCAATTCGTATTTTTTAATAATAAACTCCGTATTTCTTTGTCGAGATGTTAATCCCCCCCCCCCCCCCCAACACGATGTTGGGGATTTTGCTGAAACTTTGACGTTGAATGGGGCTCATCTACGTCTAAGAAGGAACGTCGCATAAGTGTCCGCCTTGGATTTTGTTGAAACTCATATATGTGATAAAGCATTGAAAACTATGAGACACGTATTTTTTTTTGTCGGCAGAAAATCGGTTTTAACCGGCGAAACCACCCCCGAAAGAAAGCCGTGTCACACCGGAAATTAATTTTTTTTCAATACTTCTATAGTGGATTTTCCATCGCTTTACATTGAAACGATTTCGGTTTTTTTTTCAATCAGATCTGTGGACTGCTCGTGGGTAATACTGCAAAAGCACCCCGCGACATACCTTTCTTCGAGGAGTGGTTTCCCCCATCAAAACCGCTTTTCCGCGGATAAAACAAAGTCCGTGTCTAATGGCTTTCAATACTTTATCATACATATCATTTTCAACAACATCGAAGACGGACTTAAGTGATGTTCCTTGTAAGAGAAATCAGTGTTCTTCAACATTTATCGGTGAAACGCTCGACCCTCAAATATTTACTTGGGCGACAATATTTTGAAGGACCTGCGGAGTAAATTTAACGACTGTGGTAATAACCTTAATTGATGAGAATAAATTATTTTTTTTAGCACAAGGTAGGTTTTAAGGATGTACCGGCACAAGGTCCGAAGAGTCATGTCTTTGGCACAAAAAAACCACAAGCTATCCTTGAGCCATCGGCATTCTCGCGTTTTTGTTTGCGAAAGTAATGAAAATGCGCGCTCATTCGATCGTACATTTGATACAAGCTATTGCGAGCTTTAGGTCCCGCAGGGCCCCTTCAAGTCACAGATCAGAGTCGTATGTGAATCAGTCAGTAATCTGACCCAACTCGTTGCTGTACTTCATACAAATGAAAAATCATTCGAGATTCATCGGGAAGCGTTGACCCGCTGACCGCGTTAAAAAAAACTGGTTGTCTTTTAGCTTACCGATAAACAAGTATCGCGATGCCCTGTCACGTGAATAACAACGTTGTTCTCGTTGGCCCGTCGTTGTTGTATTCGGTTGTGTTCCTGACCGTGACTACTTCATCACCCCAGGCAAGGCTCACTTTGTCTTCGAGTCGGAAAAGTCGAATATGCACAATCAGCTGCTGAAACAAATTCAGTCGGGCGTGAAGTTGAAGTCGGTGAAGACGAACGATCGTTCGAGGCCGGTTCTCGCGGGATTGAGAAAGTTCCGGCGACAATTGACGATCGAGGAACAGATGCAGAAGGCGGAGATGGCACCGGTCGAAGAGGTCGTGCCCGACGAGTTGGACGACATTGATGCGGTACGTGACGACCTACAGAGCACCAAACAAATGCTCGCCCTCGAATTACGGAACAAGGAGGCTCTTGAGAGAGACAACAAGAGATTACAGGTCGGTCATCAAAGTCTCCGTTACCTTTGGGTCAGTAGTTATGTGGAATAGCGAGTCCAATGTGCAGTCGATATTCTTTTCTCATCACCAGGCGAGAATTCTTAATCTCGAGGTCGAGGTTGAGAGATCGAAATCACAAAAGAACGTTGAGGAACACAAGCAACAGGACGAAAAATTGACAGAATCGTTCAGACACGAGGCCGAGCAGGCGAGAAAGGATGCCGAGAGATTGGAGAAAGAATTCGCGCGAGTCGCCGACGAGAGGGACGAGACGAAAAACGAGCTCGAGGAAATTAAGAGGATGTACGCAGCCCTTGAAAGACGCATGAAAGCCGGTTAGTCTCGATCGACAGGGAAAAATTTTCGTTGGTTTTCGTTGCCACTATACTGCGTTCAATGAGCGAACGACACATTGCCGCGCATCTATGAGCTGCCTGTGGGTCAGGTGGTGGTAGTGAAGCTTGCTGCTCAGTAAGGCATTGGGTCCTGCATCAACGTGGCAACGTGAAAAGACTAAAGAGGGCAGCTCATTAGGCAGGATTTGATCGTCCCGGACGAATTTACGTTCGGAAACGTATCGTTCTCTCGTTGAACGCAGTATAGATAGCTTTATGGTTTCATGTCCGTCCGTCCGTCACCGTGAGTGCCCCTCTTCCGCCCTCTATTTTTCCAACCCTTTAACCCTACCAAGCTACGGAATCCTAGTTTAGTTTGCTATCCTACACATACTTCATCGCTTTTTAGTTTTTGCACTCCGACCAATTTAATCGAATGGTGTTGAAGTTTGCATGGTTGAAACTCATCGAAAAGTCTGATTTATTTCCAATGTGTAAAATCTTTACAGAGGAAATCTTTACACTTTACAGAGATTTTTTATTACCGACTGACTTTTCTTCGCATTGCCTTAACATTGTTTTTCGTTTGAATCTGCAGGGATGTTAATTTTCAGAAAAATGACGCTTGTGCCCCATCAGTCTACTTATCAACTTATAATGAGAAGTCACACAATCGCAAAAATCATGAAAAATTACGACGCTTATCGCTGATTAAGTTACTTCGCTGTCTCACGCTTATTCTACTGCGCTGTTCGCTAATCAACTGCGTTTTGACTAACGCTTCGCTTTCTCGTTCTCTCTCTCTCTCTCGATTAACGCTTGCAGAATATTGGGAGAGCATAGAGATCGGCGATCCGATAATACTGTTTCCGGACGAGAACGTCGACGCATCGTGGTACGATGTTTCAGGAATGGCGCTCGCCGGTTGCCCGAGTGCGAAGGATGTCGCGAGAATCGCCTCGCAAAAGAGCATGGACAAGGCCGAGAAGAGTCAGACTGGCAGCGGCCCGCAAGCCGAGGATGACGAGGAGGACGAGGAAGAGGACGAGAGCACCGAGGACGACGAGGAAGAGGAGGACTCCGAAGCAGCCGCCGACAAACGTCTCGTTCGGGAATTTAAATTGCTCAAGACAAAGATAAAAAATTTCAAGTACGTTTCCCTATGTGCTTGCTAGTTTGGAAGACAAATACTATCGAGGGACTAAACTTGAGGGTTTATTTCTTCGAAATATACGAATCTTTTGAAATGCTCTTCCTGATCACCTTCGTATGATGAATTTTCAATTCCATATTCCAATTACGTGCGTCTCTAGCGAGACGGTGTTGAAGTTTGCATCGTTGGAACGCAACGAAAGTTCTCTTGTGCATTTTGATTTCCTGATTTTTGTCAAGATCTATTATCAAACTTGTTTGCTGATTTAGATCATAGATCTCTAAATGAGCATCGCAAAAAATCATTGCGGGACTCATAAAGGTGAAAGATGCCAAGAGAAATTCAAACAGCTCGGAAAAAAATCCCGCATTCCAACGTCGCATAGGTCTATCGTATTGAGAGCTCTCATTGATTTTTAAGACGGAATATACATTTACACAGGAACAAAATAAGCAATATTGAGAGATTCTTTATACTAAGAAATAATTATTCTACAATTATCAAACTTTAGGTATACTTTAATAGTATATTTAAGTATACGAAACAATTTTTAAAAATTAATGCATCATCAAAATGGCGGAGCTGTGGCAGAGTGGGACAGCAAGGTCGCCGCGAGAGTTGCGAATCAGCGTATAGTCTAGCTCGCCGTAGAATTTGATTTGCAAAAAAGATCAAACATTTTTTCAGTTCGAACATGTATAGTTTCTATGTGACGGTAATTAAAATGAAGAAAATGCAAATTTGAGAAAATGGTACGCATTTACGAAAAAAATCAACATTTCACGCAACATTTCTGTAAAATGTGGATTAAAAAAGTAGTTTTTTTTCAATTTATCAAAAACAATTTTCGTCAAGTAGAATGTACCAATATTTCTATCAAGTTTCAACTCAATCGGCTTAAGGTCTTATATACGCAAAAAATTGCAAAATTTTTCATTTTTTAATTATTTTTGATTCCATTAGCCTGACCAGTTAGGAACATTTTAAGCTTTACAGGATTGAAAAATTCAAACAATTATTAAATTCAAACAATTATTAAAGCATTTAGAGCGTAAAAACTTTTGTTTTTTTCGGTTCGGCACGAGCATAAAACCAGGAGGAGGAAGTGAAATTATTTAGTCCGAATTGAGACATTGTAGAGGCAAGACGAAATTGTGAACTGAGGGAGTTATATTTTAACATGAGCGATTGTGAAGAAACCCATACTAGTTTGGATAGGAAGGGTTCACGATTTATGGAAGGCCGCCCAGGCAATCGTAAAAAACGTCTTTTTCACGGCGATCAGTATACGAAAAAATCGGAAGCCGAACTGAACACAAGTTCGTCTGCAAAAAAATTAAAAGTGTCGATAGCACTCGGTGTTATTGACCGCGCACATGGCTATGTAATCGTAAATTTTCTATTCGTGTTCACTGCAATTGCTTCTCTCGTAAAGTGCAAAACTTGTAACAGTGACATCAAGTTCTCTGAAACACGAGTTACAGGATTGGGATTTACCTCAGTTATCAAGTGCGAGAAGTGCGAGCAAAAGGAGATAAGTTCGAGTCCTTCGCCTAATAGTTATTGTTACGAAATCAATCGCAGCTTCACGTTGGCTATACGAATGTTAGGTTTTGGATTTACGGGAATGAACATTTTCTGCGGTATTATGAATCTCCCAAAATGCTTCAGTCAAACGCTCGCCGACAAAATTTCCAAACAAATACGAGATGCAGCCAAAGAAGTTGCAAATTCGTCTATGCGAATGGCAGCTGACGAAGAAAAAAAAATAACGGCAGAAAACGAGAACACTAAAGACGCTAATAGAATCGCCGTCCCCGGGGATGGTTCTTGGAGAAAAAGAGGTTCTTCTTCGCTGCAGGGTGTTGCGAAACTTATCGGAATTTTGTCTGGGAAAGTTGTCGACATTATCGTCAAGTCTTCATTTTGTAAGGCCTGCCAATCGTGGAGTGAAAAGAGGGAACAAAAGAATATGAAGAATGGTACGCAGAACATGAAGATAAATGCACAAGTAACCACGAAGGAAGTTCTGGAAAGATGGAGGTAGATGGAATGGTTGAAATGTTCAGCAGATCTGAAGATTTACACAATACAATATATTTGTATAATGTTGGAGATGGCAATGCAAAAACATTCAAGAGCATAACAGAAGCCCATCCGTATGGAGAGAGCATTATGATACGTAAACGAGAATGCATTGGTCATGTTCAAAAACGAATGGGCAGTAGACTACGCAACGTCAAGAAACAAACAAAAGGTCTCGGAGGAAGAGGCCAATTGACTGCAATTTGATTCACGAATTGACAGTCTTTTATGGATTGGCTGTGAGAAATAATTGCACGTCTATCGATGACATGAAGAAAGGAATCTGGGCAGCATATTATCACAAGTGCTCAACCGATGAAAATCCTCAGCATGACAACTGTCCTTCTGGCAAAGAAAGTTGGTGCACGTGGCGACAAGCCGAAGCCGCAAACACGCTCGACTCATATACCCATAAGCCTGCACTCGATAAAACTGTGGCAGAAGCAATCAAATCGGCGTATGATGCACTTAGTAACAACGAGTTGCTGGAGAGATGTTTAGGAGGCTTCACACGAAATAATAACGAGTGTTTGAATTCTAAGATTTGGAAAATTGCTCCGAAAAATTCATGGATTGGGTTAACGATTGTTGAAATCGCAGCATATGTTTCGGCTAGCACTTTTAACAACGGAACAGTCGCCTTTCTCCGAATTATGAAAAACCTTGGTATTACGATTGGGCCGAACGCGATGGAGACTTGCAAACATCTAAACGAATTACGCCTCACTGCCACTGGAATTCAATCTGAAAAGGCAACAAAAGAAGCAAGGATTGCCGCCAGAAACGACAAAATCATGCTGGAGACGTTTTAGATGCCGAGGAAGACCCCACATATAGCGCAGGATGCTATTGAATAAGGTAAGATTGCATTTATAATAGATACCGCGTGGCGCGCCCGACCGCCAACTTCAAAGCCGTTTTTCCACGATTCACTTTTTTGAACCTTGTGAAAGTTCTAACTCTTGAACGAAGGTTCAGATCGCTTTGAAATTTTTACAACATACTCTTGGTATCATCACCTATCATGTGAACCACGGAAACAAAAATTTCAATTACACAAAAAATATAAAAAATAAAATACCGACAAAAAATGGAGTAAAAAAATTTTAAGTTTCGAATTTTTATTATAATAGTTTTTTTTTTAAATAATATTCTTGATGCACACTGAAGATACATTCATTATGCAATTATAAATATGTTCATTTTTTTCAGACACCCACATCGATGCCGAGAACTTTCACCATCAACGCGCTCGCAAAAAAAATACATTACTTTATTATGTTATATCTCCGCCATTTGTTAACATTTCTGATTTTTTTTACATATACTTAACCATGTGCATAAATGCTCTGTAAAAAATGTTGTCAATATATGGGTCATTTTTTTTAACCGCGTCTAGAAAAGTACCTTCGAAAATCGGCGAAATCGCGTATATAAGTCCTTAATAGTTTTTGAGTTTTCGCGCACGCCAATTTCGATAATGCAGTTTTAAGAAAGACGCGTTTTTCAGTTCATGCCTGTTCCGCCTGCTCCGAATCAGAGCAGTGCGGCACAGCGTTGACGTGCTGTAACGTTTGAAGTTTTTCGAATTCCTCTTTGAAACTTTGGGAAAATATTCTACATATATAGTTCTTTCGTTTAAAGAAAAAAAGAAAAAAAATAGATTTTTTGATCGTTGTAAATGTATATCCCGCCTTAATTGCGCAGGGACAAATCGATCAACGCGAAGAAAGAGAGGCACGCTCTGAGGGAGCAGATAAAGCAGCAAAACAAGCTGCTCAAGGAGGAGAAAAAGAAGTTCAAGCAATTGCAAAAGGAGGTTGACAAAATGGCAAAACTCATGGGAGACACCGATGAAGAGGACGAGGAGCACGACCAAGAAAACGAGCAGGACGAGGAGGATGACGACGAAGAAACAGAATCCGAGGAGGAGTCGGAAACCGACGATTCGGAACTCGACGATGTCTGGGACTCTGACGACGAAGACGATCCGCCGGAGAAACGACGCGTCAAGCTACAGGTTTGTAACCTCGATGCTTCATTCTGAAATACCTTTCTCAAATGAATCTCTATGGCCCACGGGATGCTAAAAAGATAGGAACGTCTGTCAATCAAAGACATCAAACAGTGGGGTGTTTTGCGATCAGTTTTTCTTGCGATAACGAATATTTTCATGCTTCATCAACAATAGGGCCTCAGCTATGATGAAATTTGTAGGTAGGACGATTTGCCCTTTCGTCTTTAGGATACTTTTCCTCAAAGAATCAGCTGCGGTTGATACCAGCTAGATTCCGACATATTGAGAGCCGTTTTGAGCTTCGCACCGATACGCCCTGATCAACCTATTTTCTCTCTCTCTATCCCCAGGGAACGGTGAAGAAGCACGAGGGGCGTCTGGCCGCCTTGAAGAAGGGCAATTACCTGCTGAAAGCTCAGGTGGACCGGCTCAAGGACGACTTGATCAAACAGAGGGAGGAGAGTATTTCTCTCCAGGAAGACTTGGACTCTGTACTGGCCGAGCTCGGCTAGCGAGCCGGCTAACATTCGCGTCGCTATAGTCAAATACACGATACTCCCCATCCACACTTATACATCGACACTCAAGCTACGCAACGATGAAACACAATTTATATTTATATTGATAGTACACGTGCTACACACGAGGACGAGAACAATCGAGAATATTTTTTGGGCCCCCTCGAGAACGATAAAGAAAAATTTCCTTGCCGAACTTTCCGCTGAGTTCCAGCTCAACGTACATTCTCGATGCCCCTTTTCCTCGGTATTGTAAAATGCGCTAAGCTACAGAGGTACACTTCACTATGACGGTGAAGTTTGCATAAATGAACTACAACGATTTTTGTTTCGTTCCTTTTTCATGTTTATTTTTCTTCGAAATCTTTTTTTTTCAACGCGCGGTCGTAAAACTGTAATAATAAAATACGTTAAAACGTTCGAATGATTTTTATAGCCTTAATCGACCAAAAAGATATTCTACCAATGAAAAATAATCAATTTTCGGTGCTTTCCGACTATGCAAACTTCAAGATCATGCTTCACTACAGCAGTTAGCAATTTCGCTGAGAAAGCTTGGTATTGGGCAGCAAACGTCATTTGCGGTTCGAGCTATTCAGTTACGATTGCCAAAAGATACTGATTTTTTTGCAGGTTTAGACGCATCCGATAAGAGTTCAAGTTAGTAATTTCCAGAAGTTCTACCGCATTGTTGAGATAAAAAAATATTGTTGGACTGTATCGCGAGTTAAGTTGGCATTTCATTCTTGACAAGCTTTTGCCTGTGGCTTTACTTGTATGTGTGTAGAAAATTTTGGACGTTCCTGACATACACATATCAGGAATAGATATTGGAGTCGTATCGTATCAACGATATTGAAGTTTGAATGGTTGAAGCGCAACGAAAATACCTTTTCCTTAAGAGCCTACATTCGTTTGGGCAAACTTTCGACTGAGAAAATAACTCAAACTGTTTTTAGAACCCTCACTAGAGATCTACATCCTGAATTTGCAACAAAAATATATTCAATCATACTGAGAGTGAAGAAATCGACAAAAGTAAAACGAATTTTCGTTGCATTCGAATGATACAATCTGCAAGATCGTTCGTATTAAGAGTTACATAGGAAGGCTAATATGAAAAACACGTTTTCTATAGTGTTAAAAAAAAAACAATTTTCTATATAGCGTAATCACATCACCAGAAGAATAAAAAAAAGTAGCGTTGGATAATGATTAAATCTAATGAAACTGTTTCTCATCAAGTTTTTATAATGTTGAAGTTTGCATCGTTAGAATGCAACGAATGTTAATTTTTCCTCCATTGCTCACGTTTTTTCGCAGATTCAGGATCCGAAAATCACTCAAGCGGGTTTTCTTATCCTCATAAAAGATCCACGATCTTAATTTATTTTAAAAAAATCATCGATTGTAATGAAAATGAAGAATTAAAACAAATTGAAGAAAACTTTCGTTGCGTTCCAACGGTGCGAAGTTCAACGCCATGAGTATTTACTAAGAGGCGGTCCATATATTACGTAATCGATTTTTGCTGATTTTTTATCCCCACACCCTGAAATCATCCTATCGTTCCTATCGTGATAATCCGATTATCGTGACTGCAATCAAACTACCAGACCCTCTCCCCTATTTGAATATGACGTAATTTATGGACGGCTCCTAAAGAACTTCCTTATAATCACGAAAGGGTATGGTGTTGAAGTTCGCAACTTTGGAATGCAACGGAAATTCTTTCTAATATTTTTATTTTCTGATTGTTATTGTACAAAATGTTTTTTTTTTTGTAGATTTATATTACGAATCGGTAACCCGGTGCGTTGGTCTAGTGGTTAACGTGTTGGCCAGCGGATCGTGAGGTCGCGGGTTCGAAACCCAGTCGCGTACTTTCGTCGTGAAATGTTTTTCTTCGACATTTTTCGGCGAAAAACGACTAGTTCGTGGCTGGGAAGCGAACTTGTGATCGGCTGTATCGGTATAGATTTTCCGCAGTTTCCCTATGCCCATGGCAGATATGTCATGGTGAATACGATACAGAGGGGGAAGTCGGCTGCGGCCGCGGTCAAAAGGAATTGAATAGTATCTTTAAACATTCGGTGCCCCCCCCCCCCCTCCTGTTTTATTGTCGGTACGGATTATTTACAATTGTTTACTTCCGTAGAGCAGTTTATATCAGACATCTAGAGTTATTTAGTGTTATAATTATTAGATAGAAATGTGGCCAGCGTGTCATCCCCATAAACTGCCGTATAAATGAGACGATATTTAGAGTCGTAATTTTTCATTCAAAGTTCGGTAACTTGGCTTGAAATGTTATTAGTATACTGAGATGTAAGAGTAGCAGTTCTTCATTTCCAAGTATACCCTTGCGGGTTTTTTTTACACAGTTCCCCCCTCTGTACATTGATATGCTTTCACACGTTTCCTTTTTTTGTTTATTAACGTTTTTCGTCCTTTTTCTCTCTTATGCTTCCTTTTTTACCACGGATTCGAAGGCTCTCGCATGATAGCACAACTCTTTGATCGGTATCCCTTTCATTTCGTTATTAATTTTTCCTTTTAGTGTTTCCCCCTTGTAGCCTCTTCGCCACGTTTCCAAACCATCTACCACTTCCTTATTAATTTTTTATTTTATTTTCTCACATTCAAGAATTTGTTCCATACTTTCATTTTTTTGTACATATAGCGTATAGCTCTTTCGATTAGTTTTTTTACTCCTTCCATATCTTTGTCTCTTATCCTTAACCGTATTGCTCCTACCCCTACTTCCTGCATGACCCTCTTTATTTCCAGTCCGCATTTTGATGAGTTTGCATTTGCTATCGCTCTGGCTTCTGCTTTTAAACACTTTTTCGACCACCTATCTTCCGGCATTTTCATTACCCCACATAAGTAGTTTGCTTCTCTTTTCCATGCTTCTATTCCTGTGCCCCTTATTCCTGCCTCCATTCTCTGTGTGTAGCTAGCCATATTATCATTTATGCCCATTGCCATTTAAACATATTTACCCTGTAATGTTTCTATTTGCTGCCTCCTCTTACATCGCCATGACTCCATTCTCTACAACATCCCACTCTCTGCTTTCGCCTGCATGGCGCATGAGTTTCCGCCTTAAACTAGCAACTTTTGTCCTTTTGCATATACCCCATGCTGCTTTTATGTCTTATCGAATGTTTCCCGCTATTATTTTCATGTGTTTCTCAAAGGTATTCCTGTTGAGAACTACACTCCCAGGTACTTTTATTCCTTTACTATTTCCAATCCTACCCCTTTGTATTTCCACATTTGCCACCTCTTCTGTCTTTCTCTCTTTTTGAAGATCATGATTGTTATTTTATCGATATTGACAGTCAGCTTGTTTGTTCCACGTATTTCTCCAGTGAGGCTATACATCTTCCTTAGCTGTTCTTCCTGCTCCGCTATTAATATTATGTCGTCTGAAAATTTTTATACAAACATTTTCTTCCCGATAACCGCTCCACCCTCATTCTTTGTTGTCTAAATTTCATCCATATCTTCTAAAAAGATACTGAAAAGTGTAGGACTGGGAGCAACCCTGTCGTACTCCTCTCTTGGTTCTAAATTTCTCTATTACTCCTTTCTGCATTATAAGCTCACTTTCTGTTGTTTCGTATATTTTGACGATCATTTTATGCAATCTTCCTTTCGTCCTAAAATTTTTCGTTTTTCTCAGTAATGTTGTCCTATCTATAGCGTCGAAAGCTGCTTTAAAATCTACAAATGCTGTGAATAGCTTTCCTCTCGTTTCCTCCAATTTATTGGTTACCAATGCGTATACATGGATGTTTTTTTTATACAATGATAGACGAATTATCAGTTGATTGTTAAATATTCAGGTGCGTAAAAGGAATACCTCAACTTTTTATCACTCAATTTTTATGGCAGTTTTGGCTACAAGAATTACGTAAACGCTTTTTGGGATAATTTGGAAGTTTTAAAACTTAAGTGCTGCAAGAAAAAATTGTGAGTAATCAGTAAACAAAAAAATTCATTTTGCTCCAACCATGCACATTTCAAGACGATCATATTTCAAAAAGTGATAAATATTTTCTCAGCATCGCACTCTTCCTAACCAGCTCAATTTCATCTGTTATAAATAAATGTACACACGGTTCTGACAACTTTATACATCTAGTAAGACGAGCATGTTGATGTTGGTGAGAAACATTATCTGCAGATAAATAATTTCATCTAAATTTACCTTTCTCTGTAAGAAAATGGTAATTCTAAATTTACAGATATCCACAAGAGAATGGTAATTTTACATCCTTTTTCTAAATGTATAATTCTCCATAAGAGAATTTTAATTCTGAATTCTTCAAAATGTACCATTCTCTTACGGAGAATTCTAAATAGTAAATTAACGTGTTCCCTCAGCCACACCATTGAATTGCCAAAATTCAAAGATTTTTACCCACGGTACAGCGTGGGAGCTTCCAGAAACTTCTAAGTTGAATTTGAATTAGCCATTGTCACATTCATAAAAAACTTAACATTTGTCGCTGAAACATTCATGCCTTCCCAAACTGAGTTGATTGTGCACTGCTGTTCCCTTCGAGTGCGCCAATCCCTGCACAGGTACCTTACGTTTTCATGCAACTAACATTCACGACCGAACAGTTGAATATTCGAAAGCGAACAACATTTTTCAAAGCAATGTATTTGAGGCCAGTAATTCGGGTCAAGAGGATTCGACGGCACTCGAAGGATTAAAAAAGGTCCTCGAGAACCTCCCTATCGCAAATGTAATATGTAAGATACTTTTTAATAAATACTTCAATTAATATACGTAAATATTAGTGATACTTGCGTACGATTAGGGCGAGAACACGACAATTTGTAGGTTATGTTAGCGCGGCCGGCCGGTCTTTTACGACGTAACGAGAAGAGCGTATATATCGCATAGACGGAGTGAATGTACAAATATAGCGACGAATTCGTTACTCACATCTTACGAGGATCCTCAACGCGCAGGTGCTTCCAATTTTTTACTGTTTCCGTGGAAATCGATAAAGTTCAAGCGAATAACGCAGCTCGTCCGCTCCCGTCACGCGTACAGACGACGAAGTTATCCGGCGATTGATTTTTTTTATTCATGCTTCGTTTCTTGCCCTTGTTGTTTTTTGCGCTGTCCTGCGGTTCGGCACTGCGTAGTTCGTAACACAAGGCGTCCCTCGTCTTTGTTCTGCAGACGGTTGACGCTTTTTCAAATAATCGTCCGGAGCCACTACTACGTGAGTTAAAAAGTCTATAAAAGCGTATAACGCGTGGTCTTTTCAACTGGATCTTGTAATTTACACAGCGCCGATGCCGCTACATCGTACAATGCGCGTTCACCCAATTTTGTAAATTGTTATTCACTTATTATTTGAGTAGTCGATCGAGAGAGATACGGAGAATATTGTATAATCTCAATATGACGTACGTAGTCACTGGTTAGCAACCGTTTCTCGATCCTAGCGTTCTTTGTTCCAGCCAAAATTCATTATTTATTTAGTCTTCAATCAAAATTTTAAAGAAATCAGAAATCTTTATTTCTTTTAGAAAGTAGCTTGGAAAATCATTTCCGGTGCATTTCTGATTTGGCGAATCGAAATTTGCATTCTTATAGACCCTTTAATGTCCGAACTTCAAATTCCAATTGCCAGTGTCCATTACCGCGACGTTCCAGGGGTAACGAAAGCCAACAAAATGACGACAATGATTGAATTTCGAAGCGAAAATCTCTCAGGGAGTATAAAAATGACCGCACACAACGAGTAAAGCCATCCAAGGATTTCCAAATTTTCAAAAGTGAAAAGGTAGAGAACAATGCTAAGTTGGAAGGCCAGATGTATGAGGGTGGCATTGCAGAATGAAGGTGAATCGAAATTTTTTATTGATATATGTTATTTCAATCTTTAACTGCGTGCGAAATTTGCGATTGGTTATTAACTTTATTTATAAACTATTACTCATGTAAAATTTTGCTCAAAAATGAAAGTTTTCATTCAAATCTGCACTTTTTTTTTAAAAAGGGTATTTTTTAATTTCCGTACGCAGTTTCATAGCTTTTTGTATATATTTTAAAGGACTTTTTGGTTTTTTGTTCTGGGTTGAAAACTACGGAAGAAATCTTTCCGACCGCGAAGCACTTTGTACGAAATATACTCTGCGGTCTTGGATTCTGGCGGCCATTTTCATTCGAAAAATCGCGGAATTTTTTTTGTAAACTTCAAGTATTCCTTTCGCAAACCGGAATATTCAACAATTAACTGATTTTCGTCTATCATCAAGTAAAAATACAGCTCAGTATACCGGTAAAATGTCAAACTAAGTTACCGAATTTTCACGAAAAATTACGACTAAAAATCGTCTCATTTATATGGCACTTTATGGTGAGGGACACGCTGGCCACATTTCTATCTTATAATTAATTCACTAAGTCTCGATGCCTGATATAAACCGGTGAGTGCGTATGGAAAATTCTAAAGATTCCGCAACAATAATAAAAACAGAGGGTGATTAAATATTTAAAGAAAATAAAAAAAAAACCTTTATAAAATGTGACTAGTAGAATTTTCGTAGCCGCGACTTTTCAGAGACAATGTAAAAATGTCTAAATCTACTAATATTTGCGCGATATTGTTTATTCCGGTCTATCGTTGGGTATAATAATTGACTCTGACTTATTTTCATTAAGCGCCACTGTAATGCACTAATGATTGGAAAAGGCCCTCCGCCAGAGGAATACCTTAAGACTATTTATGATGAAGTTTTCCAATTTAATTTTTCAATGCTATAATTGTATCGGTAGAAAAAAAATCGTAAAATTTTTGAAATTTTCCATCCTTTTTTTTACAGCTCGACTGGCTTCAGTCCTCATTGGACTCAGAGGTACCAAAATAGTGAAAATGATTACGAATCATCTTAAAATTAAAAATTATATTCTGAAATGAGAATATCTATTATTTTACGTGATTCAGATACATACAGTAAAACTCTAGTTGTACCACAACGTTTCCGGATGTATCGCGGCTGTGTCGGCAACTTATCCTCGAAACGCCGTTTCGATTGAACGGAAAGAACAAAACTGAATATCAACTACGAATGGACATGCTAATATTTCGCTCATCCTGTATTGCCCGCGTATTCGGAGCAGCGAAAAGCTTGTGACTCCTCGTAATCACAGTTGCAATTATAACTACAGATCAGACTGAAAATTGAAGAGAAACGCGCTTTCGGATGGGACAGCACAAGCTTTAAAATTCGTGTGGACGATCATTCACGAAACACGCACGCATTGAAATGTTGCTTGCTTCTCGTCGATTCGAGACGCCACGTCTCGACGTTCGACGGTCACGTCCGAATTACTTAGACTCTCTACAAGTATATAATACCCGCGATTTTTTTGTAAATGTTAGCAAATGTTATTGTAATCTAATACAATTTCGAAAGACGTTCGCGAAGATACGATTTCTCAGGCATCGTATCCCCGAGCTGGATTATATCTAGAGGGAAATATCGTATAGTTATAGCTACCGAAGAGGATATAAATCGAGACTGAGGATCGCGCGTTTCATCGATTAATATTGAAGGATACTGAATTTTCGTGACGCAGAAACGTCCGATAAAAATTCAACGGTGCAGTTTCGATAAGTTCTACGTTTACAAGAGAAAAAATCTAATCTCAACACATTAGCACCGTTCCTTACTTCACAAAATCGATTCAGCACCTCTATGACAATTGAATTCCAGCTTAATACGCGCGTCTCCAGTAAAACCTGCATGAAATTTTCCAGACTATGTTGCTCCCGACAGTGTACTGTAATTTACGAAAACTCCCAAATTGAACTCTGATTGAGGGTATCCAAATCTAAAAAGAGGACTAGTATCCTTCAACATTGGACGGCGAAACACTCGAGCATGCGCGAGTAACAAAAATTAAAAACAAAAGGGAGAGAGAGAGAGAGAGAGAACTGTAACCCTCGGGGTTCGTGCAAGTAAGCGACGATTCTCTCTTCATCCAAGAATAAATAACAAGTTAAATAAATTTCCACGACGAACATAGCTCGTTGACGTCTCGCGATAACAATAATGTCGATAATCAAAAAGAATAATAACATTAGAATCGATAGTCCCATCAGCAGGTACAGAGACGGAGAAGTGTCGATGAATTTCGGCTCGTCGATGATCTCACGTGATTCGAGCCTCGTGTTTGCGCCTCTTCTCCTGGACGAGCTTTACGTCGGTCACGTGAAGATTGTGCATACTACGTGCGGCAAATTTGATGACACTCTGAGTTGAGACTTGGGTCGTGTGCCGTAGATCGAGACGCTTGAGGGCTTTGCATCTTGCGAGATGATCCAGACTCGTTTCCGTCAGGAGGCGACAACTCGCGAGATTCAACGAGACCAAATTGGTGATCGCGTGAGCCGGTGGTGTGGTAAGTTGTGCGACTCCGGCATCGGTCAAACGACCGCACGAAGAAAGATCCAGCGATTCGATGTGCGCGAGATGTTGAGCGATATAACGTAGTGCCACGTCGGTCACGTCACAGCCGGCTAGCGCGAGGGTCTTGAGATACTTGAGCCTGGAGGTTTTGTCGATGAGACCGGGTCGCGAATCGGTCGGTGGACTGAGCATCTCTCGTAGGCTGAAATCATTCAGGCCCGAGACGTGGCTCAAGTCGAGATTGAGCAGAGGCGGACAGATGCAGGATCGGAGAACGGATACGTTCGACCAGGCGCAACCCTGCAACGAGAGATTGCGCAATTGCGTCAATCTGCCGAGAAGCCAGGCCAATTGACGCTTCGTCACGTCCGACCAATCGAGACACAGACTCTCCGGTTGTCGACGCGCTATTCCCGTTAGATGCGACACCGTAAGATGGACGTGAGACATGTCCAGTCGTCGCCAGAGACTCGGCTCTATGCTGTACTGCGCCCACGCGCGACACACGAGGGCGCATCGCGCGAGATCCTGCCGACTCAAATATCGAAATATACCGAGGATCGTGCTCTTGTCGTGGATCAACGGTTGGCCAGCGTTGTCCGTACGCTGTACCGGCAGTTGAGCCGGACGCACCACCACGTGGGGTCTCTTCAGGACTTTGTTGCTCGAGCCGATCAATTGAACCGCGAGTTGACTGCGCATGGCGTTTCTGTGCTCACCCTCGGCTGGCTCGCGCTCGTTCCACCTCTGTAATTTTAGTTTTTTTTTTCAGTTAATGCGCGAGCGTCAGAAACAAAAAGAGAAAGAGATAGGCGGAAAAAGATGGGTGGGGAGGGAGCAAGACAGAGAAAGAGGGAGATTAGATTGAGTCTAATGCTTTATTAGATTATATTGTATTTATTACGTCTTGATTGTACCTTGAGAAAATTACCAACATACAGAATACCGTAACGAAATACTATGCTGTTCATGTCAGATTACGATGTAAATAATGCCTGAAGAAAATCACCAGGCAAAAAAATAGTACGGGCGATAAAGTAGCTTAAAAAATAAGCAATTCATTTCAATGGTACAACATTTTTTTTCATTCTATAATAATAGTAATAACAAATAATATTTCAGTAAAAAGAAAATAACAACAAATAATATTGTTGGTATGATTAAAAAATAACGTAACAATAGCGATAACGAATAATATTGTTGACAAGACATTCGTAGTAATAACAAAATAATATTAACAAATAACACGTCGGTATTATTCTAACAGTAACGACATAATACTAATAAATAATATTTTCGACCAGATAATTGTACTATTAACAGAATAACAATAATGACAAGTAATATTGCCGGCATCATTTTGGAAATAAACCAATATTAACCCTTTGCACTCGAGGCCTTTTTCGCTCGGATAGAAAGTGGTGATGAAGAGTCACCTCTCGAGTGCAAAGGGTTAATAACAATTTCATGGAAAAATAATTGCGGTAGCAAAAAGACTCCGGTAACGAAATAATTGCGATAAATCATAACAGGAAACAAAAATAAGATAACACTTACAACTGAATCGAAGGGAAGTGAACGATACCCACTACCGTGGCTACTTGTAATGCAGATCCGTTCACTTTTTCAAATAGAGCCGGAGCCGGTTTCGGTACATGCTTCAAAGTATGTGATATTGACAAGGAAAAAGTAGAGAAAATGGCAATAAAATAAAATTTTTAAAAAATTGTCAAATTGAAGGAAATAGAGAAAAAGTTGAACGACGTAGGAGAGACGTAAGGTCCGAGTAATTTCGTCGTTCCAGTCTTCTAGCAAACTTCTCTTTCCGTCTTCTAGCAAATATGACGATGATTACTCGACTGCATTAATTTAAATCGAGAGGAATAAATAAGTAAGCGCTTCTTCTTGAATTGCATTAATAGATCAAAAAGTGCCCTCACACCGCCCCAGTCTCCGATAATTCATGACTCTGAACGAACCTCGTTTGGATCAGGCCGTGGTCTTTTGCTTGGTGTCGTAGCCCGTTCGGAGTCGGTCGTCGGAGCGGACGAGGCGGCGCTCGAAACCGACACCTTCCGGGCGCGACCTTTCGCCTGGCGTGATCGGGGGTCTAGATTTCTACCGGTCTCGCAGCATTCCGGACACTCCCAGCTGTTGGGAAGGTCCTCGCTGACGGCGATACTCTGTGAGTCCACACCGACGCACTCGGGATGGGCGATATCGAAGCAGACCGAGCACTCCATGAGGCTCGAAGGAGTGCCGGGCGTAGGTTTTCCTAAATGAAATTCGATTTTTTTAATGAAAACTCCATATCGTACTCCAATCGTACTGTACATGGACAGAAATGTGCACGAATTTTCCGGACAAGCCAATACAATTTAAAGGCGAACAAAAAAATGTTTTAACACAAAGAGGGGATACGTATATGCACACATTTCCGAAATAAGTCTCGCAAAAAAAAAGAATATTTTACGGATCTTTTTATGTGGCAGCGTAGTTCAAATATCAGTACCGAACATAAATTTCTATATAAACAATTGAATGGAATAAATGTTAATGAAAACATGCAGAAAATGTGCAGAAAAAATGTACGATGTTGAAATTTGCATCGTTGGAATGCAACGAATTTTTTTATGTTGCCCAACACTTTTGCATCGCACATGGGGTGCGTTTGACTTGGGTGCCTATAAACTTATAGAGCTCACGCTTATTAGAGGTGCTGTGGTAGCTTCAAGTTGAACTGTGCGCGTTTCGACGAGCTTGTGCTTTCAAGTTATAAGTATCAAGATGGCAGACGCAGCAGAAGCATTTGTTGGTTTTCAACCTGTTGACGAGTTGTTAAAAATAATTTACGACAAAACTGATAGTTATGAAGATTACGATCTGATAGAAAATAGTAGTGGTGAAGCGATGAGATTGGAAAACTTTTCCCAGTTTTTGGATATCGCCCTTAAAAGAAATCCCGTATTTTGTATCAGAAACTATGTTGAAGTATAATATTAGAAATAGAGTCCCCTAAATTGACTGAAAACAGTGATTGTAAAGCTGTTGCTGCCATTTTTCCGAATTTTTCGAACAGAACTGGTACCCCAAGTAGTAATTTTCACAAAGTTGTCCAAAAGTCGGTCAAAAGTGTACGAAAAGTTCGCCTGCAGGTTACCTTCGAGCTGACAACGATCTCAAAAGATAACTATTGGACACATGATAACTTATAGGTAGCTTCTAAGCCAGCATTTGGTACCCATTTAGACAACTTCTGGACAACTATTTGAAAATTGCTACCTGGTAATGCTACCACAAAACCATTGTGTTTCAGCAAAATAAAGGCGCTTTTGACGGTCACGCTTTTGCTGCTCTACCTCGCTGGAAAGAGCGTTCGTAAGCACAATATCGCAGCGGTAATCACGTCGGCCCCGATGTCATAAATGCTTCTGTAAGCTTCATAATGCACAGCGCCAAGTCGAACGACGTGAGCGATGCTCATGAATGCTGAAAGCGCATAAGCCCCCAAGTCAAACGCACCCATAGCCTCTAAATATATTGAGCTATGAAAATCACTGAAACGTTTTTTATGGTCCGTATTAAAGATCTATAACCTAAATGTGTAGGAAAAAGGTTTGGATAGTAATAAAAATGTTAAATTGGGAAATAAAACATTTAAAAAAAATTAATTCCATTCCAACGATGCGAACTTCTTTTACCCACTGCGAGGACGGAAACTTTCTGATAATTTCATTTTTCCATGAATGATTCGATTCAGTTTCACCGAGATGATTTTTATTTGGCTGACGATTTTTCGTTTCAATGTCGAGATCGAGAGGAGAATTCTCCGCCCCTCGATCTCTTGCGAAGCAAACATGGCTGGAAAGAGCATTCCCAAATAAGAACGTTTGCCGAATTACCCATGAGAGAAGCTGGCTGTTGTCCCCAGCCGTCAAGTCGGCAAACTTTGCAGGCGGCGGTGACCGGTAACATCGGCCTGAGGCACTGTCGCATCAGGCATGTCTGCTTCGCCCGACCGCTGCCACCGAACTTCACCATGTCCTGACAGTAGGCGCACTCGCTGCAGTCCGTTCGGGTGCAAGCCTCGCATTTCTTGCAGCGCGTTCTTCGCCTTCGCGGAAAGCTTGACTTTCCACCCTCGCCCTTTTCACCCGGGCTGCTTATTGCCTTTGTGTAACTTTTCTTTGTGCCGGTTCTGAGACGTTCCTGCAAACGAGACCGCAAAATGGTTTGAGACGACGGTAACGTACGGGAGGACTCAATGATTTCGGACGTCCACCGGACGACTGCGAATTCGCGAACTTACGCGTTCGGCGATCGTCAGCGGTGGTGGCGGTGGCAAAATGGGCGTTCCCGTGACCGCGGCTTCGGGACTGTCGTGCCTGTGTTGCTCAACGAGACAACGAACGTCGTGTATCAACGCTACCGGATCTCGTATCAGCTCTGGAACGTTTTTCTTCGTCGAGGGCAACGAGTGAAGATACATGACTATCGACTTCAGGCCGTGAAGCTCGAACGGCGTCAGATGAAGATGCGTGTGCGACTTCGTGTCATGGGTCGTGTGTTGCCTCTGATTTTCCGGTATGTCCAAGTGACTGCGACCCAACAACACGTGAACGTATCTCTCGAGGACGTACCTGAGGGAACAACCACAGGAGTATCCATTAGTGGTTGAATAATAGGAACTGAGGGTTAACATTACACGTCGGCTCCAAATTAAAACGACCTTTTTTCCTTGAACGTCTAGATGATCCTCTTAAGAAAAATATCCTATGGGCTTTAAGTTAAAATGATAGCCGACTGAGGTATCATAAAAATTCTATTTCGTTATGGGAAAAAACCGAAACGTCAAATGCGTTTTTCTGAAAATCACTTTTTTCAAATATGTTTCAACGGTGGAATTAAAAGTTTTAAAAATGTTTATCCGATTAACTTGAAGCTTTTGTGTAAGATTTTTTGGTACAGTTTCTTAGAAAAATGCTCAAGATTGTTGTGAAAGTTTAAAAAATCTTTTTGCATCAAACATTTTTATACAAAAATTTATGTTCTTGATAAGCTGCAAGGGTAGGTGATTAAAAAAATATATATATTTCCGAAGTTTTTAGAAAAATGCCCAAGAATTTTGTGAAATTTTGAAAAATCCTTTTGTTTTGAATATTTTTTTGAACTTCTTTTTATTGATGAAATGCAAGGGTAGGTAATTTCTTAAAAAATAAATAATTGCGTACAATTCTTGGTACTTTTAAGGTACATTATATCCATGTTTAAAAAAAACCCCAAAATTCTGCCACGGAGCTTTTTAGCAAAAAAGGTCGTGCTGAAGTTTGCATCTTTCAACGTAACAGAAGTTCTTTTTAATATTTTGACACAATCTTTTCGTATAAGTTACATTTAATAATACAAAAAACGTTTTTTTTTTACAGATTTAGATTGAAGATCTCTAAAAAGTCATCTCATAAGATGACCGCAGGATTTTTGTACGCCAAATATGCCAAAAGAAATGTAGCCAATCGAAAATTTATCATTTTTGTTCTACCCCTCGAAGGAAAGGAAAAAAACACCTCGTTACTCAACTCACCAGAGCATCTCGGTGAAGAAAGGATATCGAAACTTTTGCGGTACTTTCGTTTGCTCCTCGACCTGAGCGACTTTCAATTGTTTCTCGATGCCAAAACTGTGGAGAAAATTGCCACCGAAAACGAGAGAATCCTGCGGCGTGTAGACTGCGTGAATCCAACCGGTCGGAATGAACAAGGTCATACCTGCGGTCAAGCTTATTCTCCCGCAACGATCTACCATGTCACCGAAAAATACATCCGATTGCTTGCCACTGAGGACCCATTCCTGATAGAGCGCGAGATTCTTCTCGGTCGGTGGTATGAGCCAAAAAATTTTACCGCCTCGCAAAATATGATACCAAACGCTCGTGCCACCGAAGTCAACGTGAAAATCGGTGTAACATCCTTTGACCGACATCAGACAGTACTTCTGTACTTTAGGATACATCATGTCCTCGAGAAGATTGGTCGCTTCGACCTGTGCCTCCTTGAGGTGCCTTGGCCATACTACATCCACCCAATCCACCTGTCTCACGACAGCCGGTGACTGCACGTAATTCTCGAGCTTCGTGTGACTGAATTCCAAGGATATGACATTCAGGAGACGATCCTTGTTGAAGTCCTCGTAATATCTTTGCCACTCCTTCATACTCATGTCCTCGTTCTTCTGAGTATTAACGTCCATAACGTCTAAAATTCTTTTGGAGCCTGCAATCATTGTGTTCGACATTTCCGAGTCACGCGATACAAAAGTTTTTATATAACTAGCCCTTCAACGGCACACATGGTCATTTGGACTGTAACATTTACTCTTACAGGTTCGAATTTCCTTCATACGCTTTTGGAATTAAGGGCTCTGCATAGGCTTGAGGTGCAAAAAAATTGATTTTTTTATTCCAAAGTTTTATAGCCTAGAATCTTAAAATTAATTTGCGACGAGACTTTTGTAGAACGTCCAAAAACTGACCAAGTTGTGACAATCTTTGTGAAGGGTCAGATCTCCTTGTGCACTACGTTGAACCGCCCCACTACGATTTACGTTTTTCTTTTGCGTTTTTCTCGAAACTATGTTTTACGATACAGTGTAAGTCTAAATCACTACGGACAGAGCATAGTTTATAAAATTTTCTATCATATGACAATGATTTTTTCATACGTTTTTGCATTTGTTATAAACGAATAATTAAAAATGTTATTTTCGTCGAAAATCGAACTTTATTTTTTAGCGCTTGCCAATTTCGTTACTTTGAAAAATTTCCAAAAAGTATCTGGTCGTATGAAAGCTTTATTATTATACTAAAAGTAAGTGTGGAATGTTGAACGGAGTGGAGACGTGGGGATGGCAGGGGAGAGAGCAAATGGATAAACTACAGGTTAAATATATTAAATTGGCATTGGATATGAATGACAATACACCTAGTTACATATGGAGAATGGAGGCGCGAATAAGCAGCATAGGAATAGAAGCACGGAAAAGAGCAACAAAGTACCTATGTGAGATAATGAAAATGCCGGCCGAGGTAAGGAAGATAGACGGCTGAAAAAGTGCTTGAAAGAAGAAGCCAGAGCGACATTAAACGAAACCCATCGAAATGGGGACTGGAAATGACAGAAGCCATGGAGGAGGTAGGAGAGGGAACAATTCGGCAAAGGATTCGTGACTGGAGGGGTAAGAAAAATAATCTAAAGAGCTATATGAATGAAACCGACCTGTACAACAAGACTGAAACAAATTTGAGAATTCGATGTATTGTAGGGAATAGAAAATTAAAAAACAATATAAAGAAATGGAAGAGTACTGGGAAGAGAGGGCATACAGAGAAGAACTAAAGTAACGTGGGCCAAATTGAGATGCGTAAATGTAGGAAAAGGAGGAAAAATGATAGGAAAAATTAATAAAGAAATAAAAAGGAAACCGCATAAAGAATTGTGCCAGTATGTGAGAGCCTTCGAATGGATAGTCAGAAAGGAAGCATAAAGGAGAAAAAGGTCTAAAGATAAATGTTAACAAAAAAAGGAAACGGTTGATAGAGTATGAATGTACAGAGGGGGAACTGTGTAAAAACCTGCAAGGGTAAACTAGAAAATAAAGAACTATACTATACAATACTAAAAGTAAATTTTTCATGTCAGATCACCCTATGAAGACCACCTATACCGATTGGCCATGCAAAAGTTGGGGCACTTTCTTTAAATAACAACAACTCCATTGTATATCAATATGTCCTATTTTAAAAAAACTCAAACTTGAAACGACTATTTATGAATTGTGTGTAAGATCTCGACCTCGTCATCCTGATACTCTGATCAGGAAAAATGATTGAAAATGGACCAGTTCTTCGCGCCCCAAGTTAACATTGACCCGTTAAATCCTTAAATATCCTAAATGAACAGCTACTGTGGTTTTTTTTTCCCTTAGGTACACGCTTTTCGCGTTTGTTACCTATTCTTTCCTCTCCTTGTGCCCATTTCTTTCCTCTACTGTTTAACTCCTTTTTTTTTCTCCATCATTCTCCCTGTTCCCCCCTCTTGCGGCCGCAGCCGGCTTTCCCCTCTGTATTATATTCATCACGACATTTCTGTCATGGGTATAGGGAAACTGCGGAAAACCTACACCAATACAGTCGGTCATCGAAGTTCGCTCCCGAATCGTGGAACTGGTCTTATTTCGCCGCGAAATGCCGAAGAAAAACATTTCACGATGAAATGTACACGACTCGGATTCGAACCCGGGACCTCCCGGTCCGCCAGTTTAGTGGCGAGCACACTAACCACTAGACCACCGCACGGGTTCAATGAACAGCTACTGTTCTGTGCTATAATAATTATCCACACACGCATTGATACAAAGTAACATCACTGCCACCATGGCAGCTGTCCACAATTCACTCTCACATTCCCTAGTGCGTTCATCACAACATTGGTAAACTCCGACCCATACACGCACTGTCGGCTCTTTGTCTTCTACTCGTTGATACTCCCCTGAGGCGGCGGAAACCCGATGGCCTTACGTTCCATCAACGAATGGCTGAACTAAGTTTGGTATAACACGCAGGAAGAAAGAAAGAAGATAGAAAATCGTGATAATCACCTACGCAAGTCCTCACGTCATTGACGCTGAAATTAGAACTGGGAACTCTTAGACCAAGACCGGCCTTGTCCCTAAAGAGGAGTGGTATGGCAAGGCCGTGTTTCTGAAGAAATGCGAGGTTAAGCTCCGATCCGTTCATCTCGCGGAAGAGGCCAGCGAAGTTCTCGAGGTTGTATCGCTCGCATTCGATCTTCTCGTCGAGCTGAAAACTTCTTCTCCCCTCGATATCTTCGTCACCGAGTGTCCAGTCATCCGTGTACAATTTGCGCGTACGCTCGCGCTGCAGAATTCAAAATTTCCATACACAATCTCACGATCAAAGTGTGTCATCGGCAGTAGAGAAAAGACGAAAAAAAAGAAGATTGATACGAGTTTTGTGTGAATGAGGTTATAGTCGCGATCGTATCCGCGATTATAGGTTATAAGTAATTCTTTGTAAAAGTTATCTTTGTTTACCAATTGACGCCTTCTGGGCGCCGCGGGAGAATCATCGGCCATTGCGTGCACGCTGTCAGAAACGTATCGGAAACACGCACTCGCTCACTTTATCCGAGAGGCACGTACGTTTTGTTTGCTTTTTTCGTCAAACAACTACTCCTGTGAAACACCGCATGGAATCCTCGGGCCCGAGTTATTCTATTTCGTTGGTAAGGACGACATGTCAAACGGATCTTGGGTACATTTATTTATAGCCGGGGGAGTTTTAACTTGATCGCACTTTCTCGTAGCAGCCGAGGGTAAACTGTGTCGCCATTTTTTTTTCTTTTTTTTCTCTTCGGCCATGGAGGCTAGAGTGGGAGGAGGCCGATCTGTGCATTTCAAAGTGGCTACAAAAATGTGGTCAGACCGGGATGGCGCCACTATCTCTAAGACTATGGAGACAGGCTCCACAGGAAAAAGAGTAATAATACGTGTGGCTACTTATCAAGATAGTATTTAATGCCGATGGCTTAAGGGTACATCACAAGATCAGAATCACAAAAGAGACGCGCGTCCGTGCTACTCGAAGTGGCGCCCAAAACGTGTCAACAGGTACCACGGAAAAGGAACTCGCTATATATAAACTAGAGTCGGATCAGTACGATGCCCGAGGCTCGAGAGTTTGCTTTCTCGCCCGTCTGGGCGCTAGTGTCGCTTGGCCATCGCCTGTTTTCCCGGCGGGTCTCGAAGTGGCAGGTTGGACGCCACATCCACTCCCCCCTCAGTACCCTGACTAGGTAAGGAAGGGAACGACACTTGTTTGGTAGATCTAGAGTAGGTTTTTAAGGGTCGATCCATGGTTGTCGACCACGGCTCCGAAGGTACTTTTTGGACTACAGGCTGCGATGATGTAGATTGCTGCGGTTCAGCTCGGTTGGGGACATCGTCGTCTCTTTTTGCGATGAATGCCGGCTTGAGACGATCCACGGAGATGGCCTTATCGGCTCCATTGATCCGGATGACAAAGACACGGTCGTCCACTCGATTGATGACCTCGTGGGGACCGGTGTATGGAGGGTCTAACGGGCGTTTGACCGCGTCCACCCTGACGAAGACATGCGAGCAGCTGTACAAGTCCTTGAGAATGAAGCAGCGCGATTTGGTGTGGTGCGCCGTTGGCATTGGACGAACCTGGCGGATATGTTCCCGAAACTTCTCGAGGAAGAAACTCGGGTTAGCAGAGATCTTCGGTGATAAAAAATTCACCAGGAATCCTCAGCTCCGTGCCGTACAAGAGTTGTGCTGGTGAAGCGTTGAGATCCTCTTTTATGCACGTGCGCAGTCCCAGTAGAACGGAAGGTAGTAGTTCTGGCCACGGAGTCGCAGCGTTGCACATGAGCGCAGCCTTAACAGTTCGATGCCATCTTTCGATTAGGCCGTTGGACTAGGGATGATACGGCGTCGTGTGTATCTTATTGGCGCCTACCATTCGCGCGAGAGCCGTGAACAGACGGGATTCGAACTGGCTTCCCTGATCTGTCGTGATGGTGAGGGGCGTGCCAAATTGCGCGATCCAATGGGTGTAGAAAGCGGTTGCACATGTGTCAGCCTCCATGTCAGCCAGCGGTACAGCGACTGTCCATCGAGAGAACCTGTCAATCATCGTGAAACAGTAACGAAGGTTCTTTACCCGCGGTAATTCGATGAGGTCCAGGTGGACATGGTCAAATCGGTTGTCTGGTACGTCGATGTGCCTGGGCTCGACACGGTTGTGTCGAGAGACCTTCGATCGCTGACAGGGAATACATTCCCGCGACCAGCGAATAGCGTCCTTTTGGATACCGGGCCAGACGAACTTGTCTCGGAGGTGACGTGCAGTCACTCGACCACTCGGATGGGCTAGGCCGTGGACAACGTCGAAGGCGCGTTGACGGAGACTGGCAGGTAAATATGGCCGCAGCCAGCCCGTTGAGACGTCGCAGTAGACGTCGTGTCTCTCAACGTTGATCTCCTGAAGATCAAGAGACGAGTGTCGAAGCAGCAACTCTAGCTCGGCATCGGTTGATTGAGCTTGCCGTATGGTTTCAGAGTCCAGGATGCTTGGCATGTTCACTGCGTTTACACGAGAGAGAGCATCTGCCACTACATTGTCCTCGCCTCTGATATGGACAATGGTGGTGTTGAACTGCGATATAAAATCAAGCTGCCGTAGTTGGCGTGGCGAAGCTTTGTCCATTCTTTGAGCGAAGGCGGTGATTAGCGGGCGATGGTCAGTCTTGATCGTGAACTCACGTCCCTCGAGGATGTGCCGGAAAAACTTCATACTCGCGAAGATTGCGAGAAGCTCCCTGTCGTAGGCGCTATATTTGGTTTCGGCTGGAGAGTTTCCGTGAAAAGAAACCAAGTGGCTTCCAGGAACCATCCTCGAATTGTTCCAACGAAGCACCAATAGCGGAGTCAGAGGCATCCGTCGAGAGTGCGAGTGGTGCCGACGGCGAGAGAAAAGCTGTCCGAATAGCAGAGGCTATGCTGTGCTTGCACTGTTCGAAAGCGCGTTCGGCCTCTGGTGTCCACGGAACCTTGCGCTTGTCTCGTTTCTTCGCGTCCTTCAAGAACTCATTGAGAGGAGCTTGGAGATCCGCCGCGTGAGGTACGCAGCGCCGGTAGTAGTTGATAATCCCCAGGAACCCCCGCAAGTCCGATATCGTTTCCGGTTTCGGAAACGATTGGATTGCCTGGATTCTCGTTGCCGGTGGCGTGAATCCGTTGGCATCGAGCGAGTAGCCGAGATAGGTCACCTCACTCTTGCCAAATTGGCATTTGCTCGGATTAATAGTGAGGCTGTTGTCATGAAGGATCTTGAAGATCTGCTCCAGATTCTGCTGATGGGCGGTCTCATTTTTCGAGAAAACGATAAGATCATCGATGAAGCAGGCGACACCGTTGACGTTACGCAGTAGGTTATCCATGTGGCGTTGGAAGGTTTGGGTTGCGTCGTAACAGCGGTCTTCGGAATGTCCTCGACAGCAACAGGTATTTGGTGATATGCTCGCGCCAAATCTATTGTGGAGAAGATGCTACTCCCATGACAGCGTTGGAGGATGTCCTCAATGTGTGGAACTGGGTAGCGATCCGGCACAGTTTGCTGATTAAGCTTGCGATAGTCGCCAGTTGAACGCCAGCCACCCAGCTTCTTCGGCACCATGTGGATAGGACTGGCCCATTGGCTGGCTGAGGGTCGAATGACACCGTAGTGCAGCAGTGTTTCGAAGTCAGCCTTCGCGGCCTCGAGTTTGTCGCCAGAGAGGTGGCGTGTGCGCTCTGCGACTGGTGGACCTGTTGTGACAATGTGGTGTGCGACTGGATTTTCTGTTCGAGTAGAGATTGGCGCTGGCTTGGTAATACCAATATACTTACAGAGTAGTTGCCTGTAAGCAGGCTGCAGCGCCGAAGAAGTCTCGTCGATCGAGCTGATCGTGGAGATAGTGTGGACAGCCGCTTGAGCAAGCTTACAGCTAGCGGTAAGCAGCGTCTCGCGATCTATGAGACGACGCCCCTTAAGGTCAATGAGGAGACCGTGTCGATGGAGAAGGTCAGCTCCGATGATCGCTGTCGTGACATTGGCGATGATAAAAGTCCAACGGATGTCGCGTCGTATGCCAATGTTCAGCCTGAGGGTGTGTTGTCCATAGGTACTGATGACCGTATTGTTGGCTGCATACAACTTGTAGTCCGTAGGCTTCGCATGGCGAAACGAACCAAGTCTGGGAATGATCGAGATGATAGAACCTGAGTCAATCAGGAACTCGAGGTTTAAGTTTCGATCATGAATGAGCAGGCGGCACTCAGTAGGAACAGCGTTATTGTTGCCATCCTCTACCGCCTGGATAGAAGATAGCACGCTTAGTTTCCCGAATGGCTAGCTGCGCTACTCATGTAAGAGCATGGCGCCTGGCAATGGCGCGCGTTGGCCCCGTGCTTCCTATGGTAAAAACACACGCCGGAGGATGAGCTTGCAGCGGCAGGCGTCAGTGATCGTGGTCTGGAACGTCCTCGGCTCCTGTGGCTGTTCTTGTTGACTGCGGTAAGGACACTCTTGTTGAGCGCAATAAGCTGCGACAGCTGCTCTCGAATCTCTCTCAGCTCGAAGGTGACAGCGTCAGGGTGTGAGGAAGGAGCTCGAACCGGTGAATGACTCGGTCAAGAGTTCGGTGCTACGGCCATCACCGAGTGGCAAAGTCCATTTTCCAAGAAGGTGTCAGCACCTTTGGTGAGGTCGTCCAATGGAGATGAGGCCTGGAATACTCTCAGGAGACTCTGTAGCGTTGGTGGAAGGAGCGGAAGTCATCGCACACGTAGCACGTCCTCCGAGGCTTTGTCGCCAGCCAGAGATCGCATTGTTCGGAGGAGCTCGGTAGGCCTTTTAGACCCAAGCTCGAGCTCGGCGAGGCATTTGTGAAGCTGCCTGTCAGCCGACTCAGAGAGTCTGTTTATCAGATGAGTCTTGAGGTTCTCGTACCTGTTCGTCAGAGGTGGTGACTCTGTAGCGTTGGTGGAAGGAGCGCAAGCCATCGCACACGTAGCACGTCCTCCGAGGCTTTGTCGCCAGCCAGAGATCGCATTGTTCGGAGGAGCTCGGTAGGCCTTTTAGACCCAAGCTCGAGCTCGGCGAGGCATTTGTGAAGCTGCCTGTCAGCCGGCTCAGAGAGTCTGTTTATCAGATGAGTCTTGAGGTTCTCGTACCTGTTCGTCAGAAGTGGCGCCCAAAACGTGTCAACAGGTACCACGGAAAAGGAACTCGCTATATATAAACTAGAGTCGGATCAGTACGATGCCCGAGGCTCGAGAGTTTGCTTTCTCGCCCGTCTGGGCGCTAGTGTCGCTTGGCCATCGCCTGTTTTACCGGCGAGTCTCGCAAGTGGCAGGTTGGACGCCACAAGACTTCGAGCAGGAAGCTGATTATCGATGTCGTGTAAGAGAGATGGAAGAGGATCGAATACGCATGTGGCGGCCATGCCACAGACGGCGACATTACCGACCGAGCGGAGGGAGCCCAGGGACGCCGCACAACAGCGCCAGCGGAGAAAACAGGTACTGGTCCACCGACGCTGTCAGGAATAGCGTACGGCGGCCTATCTGATCGCTACCTAGCTAGCGGAGAAGACGATCCTACAATTCAATAATTCGGTCCACGCGGTAAACTTATATAAAGCTCCCAGGAGAGGTAAAAAGACTATTATAGAACAATAAACGAAAAGACTGTGAAATACCCTTACCTGTCATTGTGAGTGATTCATTTGTGGAACCACAATTCCCAAATCTGGTGACCCCGACGTGATCAGAGACGATCCGAAAAGTGCCGCGTGGGTCAGCACCCGGTGCCACGTGCTTCGAGACAAGCCGGCGTGGATAAGCGTGTGAGCCCGCGGAAGGAAAAAGACGAGCGTGGCGATGTCGCTGGCGCACACACCGAAGCGACCAGGTTATCCGGAGGACGAACAGGCGAGTCAATCCTCAACTTCGGGCGCGACGGCAAACGACTCAACGATGGGAACGCCGACGACTACGGAGAACCGCGTCGAAGAAATTTCGACATTCAAGATCCCGCCATTTTGGTCAAATGTGCCGGATTTGTGGTTTACGCACGTGGAGGCGGCATTCCACAACCGACGGATTCGAGACGACCTTAAGAAGTACAACTACGTGCTGGAATCGCTCGACTCGTCGGTGATGCAACAAATCTCGGATTTCCTCAGGAGACCGCCAGAATCGGATAAGTACCTTACCCTTAAAAGCACGCTCATCGCGCGCCTGACCGACTCGAAGGAAAGGCAGATCCAAAAATTTCTGAGCGAAATACAGCTAGGTGATAAAAAACCCACCCAGCTTCTTCGCGAGATCAAAGAGCTCGGTGGGGACATAGTGCACGATGATTTTGTACAGTCGCGGTTCATTCAGTGCATGCCAACGAACATCCGAGGGTTCTTAGTTGGTAGTACCGATTTATCGCTGGAAAAGCTGGCGGAGACAGCCGACAGGCTCATCAAGAGCTGCGGTAGCTCATTTGTGATGGCCGTAGCTGAGCGAAAAGCCCCTGAGGCGACCCCCGACACAGTTTGCACTCTAGAAGGGCGACTAAGCGCTGTCGAAAAAAATGTAGGGGCGTTCCAGAACACCATGGCGTCGCTAACGTCGGTGCTGGAGAAACTAATGCTAAAAATGAACAGCGAGACGACGGGGAATGTCCGACACAACGCCCCGGGCACATCGAACAGGCAGCGACGACCCAGGTCAACGAGCCGACCCTCGCAAAATCAAAGTGGCATGTGCTTCTACCACTCGAGGTACGGTCAGGACTCCTATCGCTGTGTCCAGCCCTGTAACTTCGCGACGACGGCGGAGACGGGAAACTAACGGTGCTGTCTTCGGTGCAGGCGGTGGAAGATAGCACGCGATACTGCAGTGGGGAAATCCGTCTATTCATACACGACAAAAAAACTAATCTTAAGTTTCTAGTCGATACAGGGTCCTTAGTAACCATACTACCCCGAAGCGCGTTCAACGAGAAGATACCGGGAGGCGCGTTCAAGCTATACGCAGCTAATCAGACGGAGATCCGCACGTACGGAACAAAGGTGCTCACGCTTGACCTGGGAATCCGGCGACCGCTTAGATGGCCGTTCATCATAGCGGGCGTACAGTCCGCAATCATCGGAGCCGACTTCCTTGCACATTTCGGTCTGCTTCCAGATCTTCGGAACAAGTGGCTGGTCGACATGACCACGAAGCTCGCTTGCCCAGGCACGGTAGCGCAAGCAACGATCCACAGCGTGTCGACGGTAAATCCGCGAGGCGCGTACACGGAGATGCTCGAGAGATTCATCGCTATAACGAAACCTACAACGCTCCCGATTCGGCAATCTTCGGGGTTGGTGGAGCACTTCATCGAGACGACGGGACCACCAGTGGCGCAGCGACCTGGGCGGATAGTTGGGGACAAGCTCAAGGCGCTCCGAGAGGAAGTGGAATACCTTCTCGAGAACGACTGGATAAGGCCCTCCAAAAGCGCTTGGGCAAGCCCAATACATCTTCAGCCCAAACAAGCCGGGGGATGGCGACTCTGCGGCGACTTTAGAGCGCTAAACGCAAAAACGATCCCGGACAGATACCCGACAGCTCATAGTCACGATCTGTTTCAGAGGCTACACGGGAAGAAGATTTTCTCGACACTCGATCTCTCACGCGCGTACTACCAGATCCCAATGGCGAAACATGATATTCCGAAAACACCGATCACTACGCCAATAGGCATGTTTGAGTTCGTGGTCATGCCGTTCGGACTCCGCAATGCGTCGCAGACCTTCCAGCGGTTCATGGATATGGTATTTCGGGGAATTGACTTCGTGATTGTATATATTGACGACATTCTCGTAGCTTCGGAGAGCCCGGAACAGCATCGCCAACACCTGGAGATCGTGTTTGAGCGGCTAATCAAACACGCATTGAAGATAAATACCGACAAATGTGTCCTCGGGCAACCGGAAGTGACCTTCCTAGGCTACGTTGTCGATAAGGAAGGGTACAAACCTCCAAGCGAGCGAGTTCGGGCGATCGTCGAATTTTCGAAACCGGAGACTATCACGGATCTTCGCCGTTTTCTAGGTCTGGTCAATTACTACAGACGATGCATCCCGGACGCTGCAAAACACCAGGCCCCGCTAAACGACATGCTGAAAGACGGAAGAAAAAACGACAAGAGACGGGTACCATGGACACCCGACGCAGAAACGGCTCTCGAAAACTGCAAACAGGGAGTGGCGTCGGCAACGCTCACGAGGTTCCTCTCGTCCAAGGCTCCGCTATCTCTCACAACAGATGCGTCGAACACAGCCATCGGAGCCACCCTCGAGCAGCTCGAAAATAACGAATGGCAGCCGGTTGGGTTCTTTTCAAAGAAATTGGATACAACTCAAAAGAGGTACAGCACCTACGACCGAGAGCTGCTGGCGATATTCGAGGCCGTGAGATTCTTCCACCACATTCTTGACGGGCGGCACTTCGTGGTGAGGACAGACCACAAGCCGCTGACGTACGCGTTTCGGCAAAAGTCGGAGAAAGTCGCGCAGCGACAACTTCGACAGCTAGATTTTATCTCGCAGTACACAACAGAAATAGTCTATGTCAAGGGAGATGAGAACGTGGTAGCGGACGCGCTGTCTAGAGTCGAACAAGTGAGTCGAATTGACATGCCAAAGGCCATCTCTGCACACGACATCGAAGAAGCTCAACACGCGGACCGAGAACTACGGGAGATCCTGGAAAAGAAGTCGGCGTTAACCCTACAGCTGCTATCCGTCGAGCCAGAGGTGATGATCTTCTGCAATATCGCGTCGGGAGTGGTGCGCCCATACATCCCGGACAGCCTACGAAAAAAAGCGTTTGACTCGGTACACGCACTCTCCCATCCAAGCGGTAGAAGTACGTGCCGACTGCTACGGCAGAAGTATATCTGGCCTGGAATTAAAAAAGACGCTCTGGAGTGGTCGCGACAGTGCGAACCATGCCAACGGTCCAAAGTGCACAGACACAACCGACTGCTTCCAAGTCCAATAGACGTGCCGGATGCGCGCTTCAACCACGTCCACATCGACATAATAGAGCTTCCGGTGGTCAACGGATACCGTTACTGTCTAACAGCAATCGATCGTTTTTCTAGATGGCCGGAAGCGATACCATTGAAGGACATAACAGCAGACTCCGTCGCGACAGCCTTCTACTATCACTGGGTCTGTTGGTTCGGCAGTCCGCTCTCCATCACCACGGACCAAGGAAGACAGTTCGAGTCATCACTGTTTACAGCACTGGGACGCCTGGTGGGAGCCAAAAGGATACGGACGACGCCGTACCATCCAGCATCGAATGGCCTGAAAGAGCGATGGCACCGGTCGCTCAAGGCGGCGCTAATGTGCAACAGACAGCTTTTAAAGAGGACCTCGGGGCGTCATGCGCGGAAATGTTGTATGGCACAACATTGCGCGTACCGGGCGAATTCTTCATCGGGCAGGACATGTCAGCCGATCCACAAATGTTCGTGGAAAAATTCCGCGAACACATCCGAGGGGTGCGGCCAACTCCAACGGCACATCACAGCAAGGTGCGGGTCTTCGTACTGAAGACGCCGTAAAGCCGCCTCTGGAGCCTCCATATGCAGGACCATACAAGGTCACGAAGCGACTCGACGACCGACGATTTGTAGTTGACGTAGGAGGAGAAGAAAAAACGCTGTCAGTCGATAGGCTGAAGCCGGCTTACGTCGAAAAAGACGTTCAGAGCCAATGGACGCTAGACGAGAAGGAAGACACTCAGCCGCACCAATGGGGCTCCACCATAGATAAGCCCAGAAAGACGTACGGAAAGAAAAAAGCGGTATCGTTCCCTATTGACCCTGTCAAGGTCACTGGCGGGGGAGTAGCTGTGGCGGCCATGCCACAGGCGGCGACATTACCGACCGAGCGGAGGGAGCCCAGGGACGCCGCACAACAGCGCCAGCGGAGAAAACAGGTACTGGTCCACCGACGCTGTCAGGAATAGCGTACGGCGGCTTATCTGATCGCTACCTAGCTAGCGGAGAAGACGATCCTACAATTCAATAATTCGGTCCACGCGGTAAACTTATATAAAGCTCCCAGGAGAGGTAAAAAGACTATTATAGAACAATAAACGAAAAGACTGTGAAATACCCTTACCTGTCATTGTGAGTGATTCATTTGTGGAACCACAATTCCCAAGCGCATCCCAGCAAGCAGTGCAGCGAGATCGCGCGCAAAAGTTACCCCCTCACTGCTCTCTTACGCGCCCGTCAGACAATCATAGTAGCGCGTGTCCGTGAGCAAGCGACGCTCGGACATCTTCGGAAAGAGCCGAGCGCGCCGAAGTTTCCCGACCGCTCCTTCGGCAGCTACACCAATGCATGGACGCCGAGCTTGTTCATATGCGGCCAAGCCGAAACGAAGGCTTCGAGGGAAAAAGCAATCTGAGCACGACTCGCGCGTGACGTCACCCGACGGAATGCGCGAGGCTTGATTTCGATGCTTATTTAGCTCTTCATTCTCTGCGTTATGAATGTATACAAAAAAATTTATCGCGCACCCTGATCGCTTATTTTTTTAGTTTATACGTTAATTTAAATATAATTATGAATCCAAATTACAACTCATTTATCTTCTAAAAAATTGTTTACGCTTTACTCACACCCGTCCTTATGCCAAATAAATTATAATTAATAAAAGTAAGCGGAAATATATTTACATTCGTATTATTATATTAATTCTCATAGTTTCATCAAGCGATAAAGCATTATCCCCAAAAGCAAGCCAATCAACCATCCGGCCGCGAATCGTCAGTACCAGAAAGGGCATATTCTACAAGCGATGGGATGGTCCCGTTGGTAGCGTTCCTGGCTTTGGTCCGCAGGGGCGCAGGTTCGTTCCCCGCGCTCAGTGCTTTTTTAAAAATTATTATTACTATTAATTCTTGTTTGATTAGTTATTTTTATTAAGTTATCATTATTATTTTTATTAGTTATCTTTTAGTGCCGAAAAATTTATCGCACACTCCCACCGCTTATTTTATTAGTTTGTACGTTAAGTTGAATGTAATAATAAATCTAAATTACAACTTATGTATCTTCTAAAAAATTGTTTGCGCTTTACTCACACCCGTCTCTATGCCAAATAAATTGTAATTCATAAAAGTAAGCGGAAATATATTTATAGTCGTATTATTATATTCATTCTCGTAAGTTACGATTCGCGGCCGGATGGATGTGGCTTGTTTTTGGGGATAATGCTTTATCGCTTGATGATAGTATATGAGAATGAATATAATAATGCGAATATAAATATATTTTCGGTTACTTTTTATGAATTACAATTTATTTCGCATAGGGACGGGTGTGAGTAAAGCGCAAACAATTTTTTAGACGATAAATAAGTTGTAATTTAGATTTATTATTACATTAAAATTAACGTACAAACTAATCAAATAAGCGTTCAGAGTGCGCGATACATTTTTCGACACTAAAAGATAACTAATTAAAATAATAATGATAACTAATAAAAATAACTAATCAAATAAGAATTAATGGTAATCAGAATTTAAAAAAAAGCATTGAGCGCGGGCAACGATCTCGCGCCCCTGCGGACCGAAGCCAGGAACGCTACCAACGGGACCATCTCATCGCTTGTAGAATATGCACTTTCTAGTACTCACGATTCGCGGCCAGATGAATGATTCGCTTGTTTTTGGGGATAATGCTTTATCGCTTGATGAAAGTATGAGAATTAATATAATAATACGAATATAAATATATTTCCGCTTACTTTTATGAATTATAATTTATTTTGCATAAGGATGGGTATGAGCAGAGTGTAAACAATTTTGTAGAAGACAAATAAGTTGTAATTTGGTTTTATTGTTATATTTAAATTAACGTATAAACGAAAAATTAGCGTTCAGGGTGCCCGACACATTTTTTTGTATACATTGATAACGCAGAGAATCAAGAGCTAAATAAGCATTGAAATCATCTAAAAGCCTCGCGCCTTCCGTCGAGTGACGTCACGCGCGAGTCGTGCTGTCGATATCAATCACGAGTTTTTATTTTTATTTTTATTTCTTTTCAATTTTTAGTCAGACTGAGAAGACAAAATAGCGATTTTTCATTTAAAAAATTGGAACCCTTAGTATTGCAAAATGAATTAAAATGATAAAAACAATCGACAGCGTTACCTCAAGAAACTTATTAAATAATACGATCTTGTTGAATTTTTTTTCGGGCGATCCAGTGGTGAGTTATGCAGTTCACCGCAATGTAACTTTTGTGGCCTCTGAGAAGATTTCCTGTCACTGGCTCATTTCTGCACAATTATTAACGAAAATTTCACAGAATATTCTTCAAATGTCCTTTTATTTTATACTAATTATATAAATAAATATATACAAACAGTACGTCAACAAAAAATATCGAAAATATGCTTTTTTATAGCAAATTAACCTTCCACCCCCCCCCCCCGCCCTTAATGATTCTGCGCTTTTCAATACAGCGCATTCATGTTATACGATGATTCAATTTTTTCATATATAGTAGACGACATGTCACACATTAATATATCCTTTACATTTCCTATACATCCTATACATCCTATATTTCCTATACATCCTATACATCCTATATTTCCTATACATCCTATACATCCTATATTTCCTATACATCCTATACATCCTATATTTCCTATACATCCTATACATTTAATAAAAAAATATATCTGACATGCACTGTTCTTTGGCATTAAGTATTTGAACAACATGGATAATAATAATGTGGACGTTTCAATCTGTAATGAAAGGAACATATATGAGGAATATTGACAACAATATTATTTCCAATCGTTTCATGATATTAATTTCTTGTAACTGCATATGCGATATTTTTGATGATTAAAAAGTTGATTATAAAATTTAGACTTTGCACGATGATTTTTACGAATAAACCAAGAGCCACAAGAAACGAAATTCAGAACAAAATTAAACATCCTCTTGAAGAACATTATCCTATATTCAACGGCAACGAAAAACTGTCCAACTGTACGAGGCCACCAGTTTTTCTTTCACACGATTATTATATAAGTTTTCAGATCTCTTAGTATTGCTTATCGTTATTCTCAAGTACTCGAAAATGACGATTTTTCCCGAATTATGGAAGAATTAAAATTTTAAGAGACGAAATATATGTTCGTGGCATTATTAAAGAATAAAGTTATAACAAAATGCCGCTCGTGAAACTTCTATTCAGAATCAGTCAATAAACTAGAGAACTGACAGAGCGGGTAGTCGTACATGCGAAAACATTTTGCTCGTATATTTCTCGTTCCCGAGTATGGGTGATTCGAAAAAAGTACAGCCGCTAGGAAATGTAAGTTGAGCACGCTGCGCTGTGCAGGGAGGACTCGGTGGCGAACTGACACAGGGCAGCGAATCGCCCGGCCCGAATCTGGAGAGTGGGGATACGCGAGCGTCGGGGAAATGTCGAGCTGCTACAGCCGTCGATTTGGCTCGGTGGCGAACTGCCCGCTTCGTCGAATTGAACAGTGGCGGGCTGACTCGGTGTCGAGCTGCACTGTGCAGAACTGAGACCCTGCCGAGTAGTGGAGCCTTGTAAAAAGTCGAAAAGGCTGTGCAAGTAAAACTTGAAAAAAATATATTAATCATGGAGAAACAATAATTTGGGCAAAAAATATATTAATCATGAAAATACAATAATTTGTTCAAAAATAACATTCAACAAATAACGATATAAATTTTTTTTTATTTATGATTGTGGTAATAAAATTAATTGCTCCTATAATTGAGGATAATCCTGCGAGATTAAGAGAGAAAATTGCTATATCTAATGATATTCCTTCATCATATAAATTTAATGAAAGAGGTTTCTTATTAATAATCAATTAATAGAAGAAGGTAAAAGTCAAAATAGCAAATAATTTATGCGTGGAAATGATATATCTGGGACGGCTAATATTAAGGGAATTATTCAATTCCTAAATCCTCCAATTATAATAGGTATAACTATAAAAAAATATGATGAATGCATGACGTGTAATGATGGAATTATATAATTGATAATTATTAATGAAGTAACCAGGATTACCGAATTCTGTACGAATTGATAAACTTAATGAAGATCCTATTATACCAGATAATATTCCCAAAATAGAATAAAGAATTCCAATATCATTATGATTAGTTGAAAAAAATCGTTTAGAATGATTTTTTAGTTAAAGAAATTATTGCAAATTTAGAGACATATTAGTTATAAAACTTTAAGTAATGTGTCCGATTTAAGTAATACATTGTAAATTCATTCGAAAGATGAATTCTTTACTGATATACACTGATAAATAAAGTTATGAATAAATTGTTTATATTATTAATATTAAAACTTTATAATATAGATTAATTTTTAAGATCATTTTTTCATAAGCCTAAAGAAAGAATAATACCTGTGTAAAATAAAAATAAGATTGATATAATTATTGAAATTATTAAGATAACAAATGTAATTTATTGTTAATTAAAATATTAATTGAAGATCAAGAAATTAAAAAACGGTTGGGGCCACGGCTTAATTTTTATTCCTTATCATAAATAAAAAATTCATATTTTAGTATATCAATGTTTTATTGATATATCTAATTAACAAATTGATATACAGCGGCATTTCTAGAATTCCTATCGCTCATTTTCTGGTTCAGTCTGTGCCGAAGAGCCGGGGCGCTGTCAGGTGAAAAACTCAGTCCCCATGGATTTCGTGCGAAAGGAAATATAGCCGGTAGCGAAGTCTTTACAATCCGACAATTTAGCTATATATACTAGGCTGCCGAAAATACCCGTTCGACTTTCGGAGACCGTCGGCCCAAGCACGTGCAGCGCGCCAGCAAGAGAGTAGGGGCGGTTAGTCACCAGTGGTCTTCAATCTCCCCGATTTCGTCGCGCGCGCGTTTATAGCATTGGTGTGAATTGGTTTTTCTAAATTTACGGCTAAACTATTGGAGATAGAGAAAATAATCGAATACACCTACAAGGTAAAATCTTCCATTCTACAACTTTTGTTCGAAACTTTTTCGCGATTTCCTCTTCGTTCTCGAAATAATGCACATTTTTCAGTATTCAACCCTTTTCTTCACTGTTAATAGTTAAAATTCCTAGAAATTCGGATTCTCCGGGTCGATTAAAATAGGAATACGTGTTTCACTAAGCGGTCGAAAAAATTTTCGACTTTGGCCACTTTTGACTGGACTACGTGCCACGGTCTTACATACAGGCCTTGAAACTCTGGTGGTGGGGGTATGTCCTCGGATTGAAGCACCGGCCGTTTCGCCTAGTGACCACGAGTGTCGCTGCGATAGAGTGATGCAGGCTGTGCGAGAGAGAGAGCTGCATAAACTTAGCCGCCGACTATGGAAATATCGAATTTTTTCGACGCCAATCGATTGTTAGTCGTTTGTTAGTGTTTGTTAGACAAAACCCAGCGTTTGTTAGACTTCATTTATTGAATAAAACGAAAAACAAATTTATGCCAAAGTTAGCCCCAGAAAATAGTTTTCTGGTGAATTCGAACTTTTCTTCGTAACCAGTCGATTGTTAGTCGTTTGTTGGTGATTGTTAGTCACTTTATATCGTTGGTTAGAGCTCAATTATTATTACGATTAATGAAAAACTTTTCGACCCTAGAGCGCGCTACAAGCCAAGTGAAGATGGCAGCATCGTCGCGACAGCTGCTTCCGGCTGTGCACATGTGACTCGAAAATTTCAGCAAAACGTTGATTCTTGTCATTCTATTAGATTGTTAGACGATCACTAGTGATTGTTAGTTAATTTTCATCGTTTGTTACATCTCCATTTTTATTTAATCGCCGAAAAACTTTTCGGCGCGAGAGCGCACTGCATGTCGCGAAGGTTGGCAGCATCGCCGCGACAGCTGCTTACGACTTTGCACATGTAACTCGTCAATATCAGCAAAACGTTGATTTTTGACATTCTATTAGATTGTTAGACGAATGCTAGTGATTGTTAGTTAATTTTCATCGTTTGTTAGATCTCCATTTTTATTTAATTGCTGAAAAACTTTTCGGCGCGAGAGCGCGCTGCATGTCGCGAAGGTTGGCAGCATCGTCGCGACAGCTGCTTCCGGCTTTGCACATGTATCTCGTCAATTTCAGCAAAACGTTGATTCTTGTCATTCTATTAGATTGTTAGACGATCGCTAGTGATTGTTAGTTAACTTTCATCGTTTGTTAGAGCTCCATTTTTATTTGATCGCCAAAAACTTTTCGGCGCGAGAGCGCGCTGCATGTCGCGAAGGTTGGCAGCATCGTCGCGACAGCTACTTCCGGCTTTGCACATGTAACTCGTCAATTTCAGCAAAACGTTGATTCTAGACATTCTATTAGATTGTTAGACGATCGCTAGTGATTGTTACAGGAAGACTAGAGGTAAGGGGTACCAACGCCTGTGGCGAGCCCGATCCAAAAGCGTCCGTCAAACTGTGGATTTTAGTAGTTAGTGTTTTCACGGCGTGCGTCGCTATTGTTCGACCGCACCGAAGTGAACTAAGCGACAAGATCACAACTGACGTCATGTGTCATCGATGATTCCCGCTCGTCGTCCGTGTTGGCATAAAGCATGTAGTGGCTAACCAATTTTGCGAATTGTGTTAGATGTAAAAAAAAAATAATTGTGTCTCGGTATAAAATATATTTGGTGATCTGCGGCGAAAACAATCAATCATAGGTAAAAAAATAGTACTTACATTCGCAAAAAGAATGGTTTCGTTTTATCGTACCATTATCGTACCGAGTGAAATAAAAATTATCACAAACGCGCTTTTGCGAAACAAATTATGCACGTTTTGTCTCATGTCTCGAAAATAAACCAAATGTTTATTTTCGAGGCGTGAAAATGAGTATGTGCGTACGTACGTACGTGGGATGCCAAGCACATAACGAAGAGCTCACGAAGAGAGTGATAAACTATTATCTCGTCATGCGAGGACATTTTCTAGCGCGATCGGTCAACGAAAATAATCACGCAAGGAAAATCAAAACGAAAGACAATAGGAAAAAAATCAAAACTGTAAGTTCGATTTATCTGTACAGAATGTCATAATGTGCAAATATGATGTGTGATAATTTGTAAATCTATTGTTTGAATTCAAAATTCTTATGAATTGTCTTGTGTCTATGTTTTTA
This sequence comes from Ophion ellenae, assembly GCA_963210295.1. Taxonomy (NCBI): domain Eukaryota; kingdom Metazoa; phylum Arthropoda; class Insecta; order Hymenoptera; family Ichneumonidae; genus Ophion; species Ophion ellenae. Next base: position 30,070,234 of record OY723387.1, read on the forward strand.
CTGCTTCCGCAACGAAAAAAGAACATTGACTTAATACCTGTATTTCGTTATTATTCTTTATCTGTACAGCGCATCATAATGTGTAAATATAATATGTGAGAATTTGAAAAATTGTTATGAATTTTCTTGTGTCTATAAATAAATTTTGTTTGTTACGGTTTCTGCAAGGAAAAAAAACTGACTTAATTTCTGTATTTCGGTATTATTCTTAATCTGTACAGCGTGTCATAATCTGTAAATTTTTTGTCTGGATGACAATTTATTATGACTTTCCTTGTGTCTATAAATAAATTTCGTTTGTCACTGCTCTCGCAACAAAAAAAAACATTGACTTAATTACAGTATTTCGGTATTCCCCAAAACTATGTATCTATGAGAATTCTGTCTATCTATATAGAAATTGCCTTCATCAACTGGTTGTACAATTTATTTGATGAAATGATCGCTCCATATGAAGTAGCAAAGGGTGCTCTTCGCATATCGTACGGCACTGCCTTTACAATTCATTTGATCAAATTATAGCTCCATATGAGGGAGCGTATCGTACGGCACTTGTTTGTTACTGACTTTACTTCGGTTCGGTAGGAGAGCAGCGCCGCCCTTCGCGTCCTCGCTTTTGCCGACGTTTCGACAACACGGCGTTCGTACTCCTTACCTCTAGTCTTCCTGGATTGTTAGTTAATTTTCATCGTTTGTTAGAGCTCCATTTTTATTTAATCGCTGAAAAACTTTTCGGCGCGAGAGCGCGCTGCATGTCCCGAAGGTTGGCAGCATCGCCGCGACAGCTGCTTACGACTGTGCACATGTATCTCGTCAATTTCAGCAAAACGTTGATTCTTGTCATTCTATTAGATTGTTAGACGATCGCTAGGGATTGTTAGGTAACTTTCATCGTCTGTAAGAGCTCCATTTATATTTAATCGCTGAAAAACTTTTCGGCGCTAGAGCGCGCTGCTTGTCGCGAAGGTTGGCAGCATCGTCGCGACAGCTGCTTCCGGCTTTGCACATGCAACTCGTCAATTTCAGAAAACCGTTGATTGTTGTCATTCTATTAGATTGTTAGACGTTCGCTAGTGATTGTTAGTTAAATTTCATCGTTTGTTAGATCTCCATTTTTATTTAATCGCTAAAAACTTTTCGGCGCGAGAGCGCGCTGCATGTCACGAAGGTTGGCAGCATCGTCCCGACAGCTACTTCCGGCTTTGCACATGTAACTCGTCAATTTCAGCAAAACGTTGATTCTAGACATTCTATTAGATTGTTAGAAGACCGCTAATGATTGTTAGTTAATTTTCATCGTTTGTTAGAGCTCCATTTTTATTTAATCGCTGAAAAACTTTTCGGCGCGAGAGCGCGCTGCATGTCCCGAAGGTTGGCAGCATCGCCGCGACAGCTGCTTACGACTTTGCTCATGTATCTCGTCAATTTCAGCAAAACGTTGATTCTTGTCATTCTATTAGATTGTTAGACGATCGCTAGTGATTGTTAGGTAACTTTCATCGATTGTAAGAGCTCCATTTATATTTAATCGCTGAAAAACTTTTCGGCGCTAGAGCGCGCTGCTTGTCGCGAAGGTTGGCAGCATCGCCGCAACAGCTGCTTACGACTTTGCACATGTAACTCGTCAATATCAGCAAAACGTTGATTCTTGTCATTCTATTAGATTGTTAGACGATCGCTAGTGATTGTTAGGTAACTTTCATCGTTTGTAAGACCTCTATTTATATTTAATCGCTGAAAAACTTTTCGGCGCTAGAGCGCGCTGCTTGTCGCGAAAGTTGGCAGCATCGTCGCGACAGCTGCTTCCTGCTTTGCACATGTAACTCGTCAATTTCAGAAAAACGTTGATTCTTGTCATTCTATTAGATTGTTAGACGATCGCTAGTGATTGTTAGTTAATTTTCATCGTTTGTTAGATCTCCATTTTTATTTAATCGCCAAAAACTTTTCGGCGCGAGAGCGCGCTGCATGTCGCGAAGGTTGGCAGCATCGTCGCGACAGTTACTTCCGGCTTTGCACATGTAACTCGTCAATTTCAGAAAAACGTTGATTCTTGACGTTCTATTAGATTGTTAGACGATCGCTAGTGATTGTTAGTTAATTTTCATCGTTTGTTAGAGCTCCATTTTTATTTAATCGCTGAAAAACTTTTCGGCGCTAGAGCGCGCTGCTTGTCGCGAAGGTTGGCAGCATCGTCGCGACAGCTGCTTCCGGCTTTGCACATGTAACTCGTCAATTTCAGAAAAACGTTGATTCTTGTCATTCTATTAGATTGTTAGACGATCGCTAGTGATTGTTAGTTAATTTTCATCGTTTGTTAGATCTCCATTTTTATTTAATCGCCAAAAACTTTTCGGCGCGAGAGCGCGCTGCATGTCGCGAAGGTTGGCAGCATCGTCGCGACAGCTACTTCCGGCTTTGCACATGTAACTCGTCAATTTCAGAAAAACGTTGATTCTTGACGTTCTATTAGATTGTTAGACGATCGCTAGTGATTGTTAGTTAATTTTCATCGTTTGTTAGAGCTCCATTTTTATTTAATCGCTGAAAAAATTTTCGGCGCGAGAGCGCGCTGCATGTCGCAAAGGTTGGCAGCATCGCCGCGACAGCTGCTTACGACTTTGCACATGTAACTCGTCAATATCAGCAAAACGTTGATTCTTGACATTCTATTAGATTGTTAGACGAATGCAAGTGATTGTTAGTTCATTTTCATCGTTTGTTAGATCTCCATTTTTATTTAATCGCCAAAAACATTTCGGCGCGAGAGCGCGCTGCATGTCGCGAAGGTTGGCAGCATCGTCGCGACAGCTACTTCCGGCTTTGCACATGTAACTCGTCAATTTCAGAAAAACGTTGATTCTTGACGTTCTATTAGATTGTTAGACGATCGCTAGTGATTGTTAGTTAATTTTCATCGTTTGTTAGAGCTCCATTTTTATTTAATCGCTGAAAAAATTTTCGGCGCGAGAGCGCGCTGCATGTCGCAAAGGTTGGCAGCATCGCCGCGACAGCTGCTTACGACTTTGCACATGTAACTCGTCAATATCAGCAAAACGTTGATTCTTGACATTCTATTAGATTGTTAGACGAATGCAAATGATTGTTAGTTAATATTCATCGTTTGTTCGATCTCCATTTTTATTTAATCGCCGAAAAACCTTTCGCCGCAAGAGCGTGCTGCATGTCGCGAAGGTTGGCAGCATCGTCGCGACAGCTGCTACCGGCTTTGCACATGTATCTCGTCAATTTCAGCAAAACGTTGATTCTTGTCATTCTATTAGATTGTTAGACGAATGCTAGTGATTGTTAGTTAATTTTCATCGTTTGTTAGATCTCCATTTTTATTTAATCGCCGAAAAACCTTTCGGCGCGAGAGCGTGCTGCATGTCGCACAGTAGGAGAAAAGCCCAAAAACCTGGCCAAAACCCCAAAAAATAAATTTTCGAAATAGGGTCAGTTGAGTAGTCATTCAGGTAGAGGACTAGTAACTGCATTCTATTGTGGAAGGGAAAGCCCTTTAAGTGTATACCTGCGCCGCAGCGTCAGTTGGCAGTGAGTGTTCGTGAAGAGTGTACGTGTCACGCGCTGAACAGACGAAAATAACGCTGACCTCAAAAACCCATAACTTTAAAGTGACGGGTTTAATTTCAATTCTGCAACATGGATACGACTTCTGGAGGTATGTAGAACATGTTTTTACATCGGTTGAATCGAAAGTTTATGTATAAATGATTGAAATGTAGTATAGCCTTCGGCATAAATAAAATTGAATAATTTTGGAAACTTATATTTTCAACGGTCCGAAAAGTTATATATTTTGTCACATTTTGCAAAGCTCCTAGTCTCGGCCTTTAGTTTAATGTGCACTGTGCACATGTATCTCGTCAATTTCAGCAAAACGTTGATTCTTGTCATTCTATTAGATTGTTAGACGATCGCTAGTGATTGTTAGGTAACTTTCATCGTCTGTAAGAGCTCCATTTATATTTAATCGCTGAAAAACTTTTCGGCGCTAGAGCGCGCTGCTTGTCGCGAAGGTTGGCAGCATCCTCGCGACAGCTGCTTCCGGCTTTGCACATGCAACTCGTCAATTTCAGAAAACCGTTGATTGTTGTCATTCTATTAGATTGTTAGACGTTCGCTAGTGATTGTTAGTTAAATTTCATCGTTTGTTAGATCTCCATTTTTATTTAATCGCCAAAAACTTTTCGGCGCGAGAGCGCGCTGCATGTCGCGAAGGTTGGCAGCATCGTCCCGACAGCTACTTCCGGCTTTGCACATGTAACTCGTCAATTTCAGCAAAACGTTGATTCTTGACATTCTATTAGATTGTTAGAAGACCGCTAGTGATTGTTAGGTAACTTTCATCGATTGTAAGAGCTCCATTTATATTTAATCGCTGAAAAACTTTTCGGCGCTAGAGCGCGCTGCTTGTCGCGAAGGTTGGCAGCATCGCCGCAACAGCTGCTTACGACTTTGCACATGTAACTCGTCAATTTCAGCAAAACGTTGATTCTTGTCATTCTATTAGATTGTTAGACGATCGCTAGTGATTGTTAGGTAACTTTCATCGATTGTAAGAGCTCCATTTATATTTAATCGCTGAAAAACTTTTCGGCGCTAGAGCGCGCTGCTTGTCGCGAAGGTTGGCAGCATCGCCGCAACAGCTGCTTACGACTTTGCACATGTAACTCGTCAATATCAGCAAAACGTTGATTCTTGTCATTCTATTAGATTGTTAGACGATCGCTAGTGATTGTTAGGTAACTTTCATCGTTTGTAAGACCTCTATTTATATTTAATCGCTGAAAAACTTTTCGGCGCTAGAGCGCGCTGCTTGTCGCGAAGGTTGGCAGCATCGTCGCGACAGCTGCTTCCTGCTTTGCACATGTAACTCGTCAATTTCAGAAAAACGTTGATTCTTGTCATTCTATTAGATTGTTAGACGATCGCTAGTGATTGTTAGTTAATTTTCATCGTTTGTTAGATCTCCATTTTTATTTAATCGCCAAAAACTTTTCGGCGCGAGAGCGCGCTGCATGTCGCGAAGGTTGGCAGCATCGTCGCGACAGCTACTTCCGGCTTTGCACATGTAACTCGTCAATTTCAGAAAAACGTTGATTCTTGACGTTCTATTAGATTGTTAGACGATCGCTAGTGATTGTTAGTTAATTTTCATCGTTTGTTAGAGCACCATTTTTATTTAATCGCTGAAAAACTTTTCGGCGCTAGAGCGCGCTGCTTGTCGCGAAGGTTGGCAGCATCGTCGCGACAGCTGCTTCCTGCTTTGCACATGTAACTCGTCAATTTCAGAAAAACGTTGATTCTTGTCATTCTATTAGATTGTTAGACGATCGCTAGTGATTGCTAGTTAATTTTCATCGTTTGTTAGATCTCCATTTTTATTTAATCGCCAAAAACTTTTCGGCGCGAGAGCGCGCTGCATGTCGCGAAGGTTGGCAGCATCGTCGCGACAGCTACTTCCGGCTTTGCACATGTAACTCGTCAATTTCAGAAAAACGTTGATTCTTGACGTTCTATTAGATTGTTAGACGATCGCTAGTGATTGTTAGTTAATTTTCATCGTTTGTTAGAGCTCCATTTTTATTTAATCGCTGAAAAAATTTTCGGCGCGAGAGCGCGCTGCATGTCGCAAAGGTTGGCAGCATCGCCGCGACAGCTGCTTACGACTTTGCACATGTAACTCGTCAATATCAGCAAAACGTTGGTTCTTGACATTCTATTAGATTGTTAGACGATCGCTAGTGATTGTTAGTTAATTTCATCGTTTGTTAGATCTCCATTTTTATTTAATCGCCAAAAACTTTTCGGCGCGAGAGCGCGCTGCATGTCGCGAAGGTTGGCAGCATCGTCGCGACAGCTCCGTCCGGCTTTGCACATGTAACTCGTCAATTTCAGAAAAACGTTGATTCTTGAGGTTCTATTAGATTGTTAGACGATCGCTAGTGATTGTTAGTTAATTTTCATCGTTTGTTAGAGCTCCATTTTTATTTAATCGCTGAAAAAATTTTCGGCGCGAGAGCGCGCTGCATGTGGCAAAGGCTGGCAGCATCGCCGCGACAGCTGTTTACGACTTTGCACATGTAACTCGTCAATATCAGCAAAACGTTGATTCTTGACATTCTATTAGATTGTTAGACGAATGCAAGTGATTGTTAGTTAATTTTCATCGTTTGTTAGATCTCCATTTTTATTTAATCGCCAAAAACTTTTCGGCGCGAGAGCGCGCTGCATGTCGCGAAGGTTGGCAGCATCGTCGCGACAGCTACTTCCGGCTTTGCACATGTAACTCGTCAATTTCAGCAAAACGTTGATTCTTGACGTTCTATTAGATTGTTAGACGATCGCTAGTGATTGTTAGTTAATTTTCATCGTTTGTTAGAGTTCCATTTTTATTTAATCGCTGAAAAAATTTTCGGCGCGAGAGCGCGCTGCATGTCGCAAAGGTTGGCAGCATCGCCGCGACAGCTGCTTACGACTTTGCACATGTAACTCGTCAATATCAGCAAAACGTTGATTCTTGACATTCTATTAGATTGTTAGACGAATGCAAATGATTGTTAGTTAATATTCATCGTTTGTTAGATCTCCATTTTTATTTAATCGCCGAAAAACCTTTCGGCGCAAGAGCGTGCTGCATGTCGCGAAGGTTGGCAGCATCGTCGCGACAGCTGCTTCCGGCTTTGCACATGTATCTCGTCAATTTCAGCAAAACGTTGATTCTTGTCATTCTATTAGATTGTTAGACGAATGCTAGTGATTGTTAGTTAACATTCATCGTTTGTTAGATCTCCATTTTTATTTAATCGCCGAAAAACCTTTCGGCGCAAGAGCGTGCTGCATGTCGCGAAGGTTGGCAGCATCGTCGCGACAGCTGCTTCCGGCTTTGCACATGTATCTCGTCAATTTCAGCAAAACGTTGATTCTTGTCATTCTATTAGATTGTTAGACGAATGCTAGTGATTGTTAGTTAATTTTCATCGTTTGTTAGATCTCCATTTTTATTTAATCGCCGAAAAACCTTTCGGCGCGAGAGCGTGCTGCATGTCGCACAGTAGGAGAAAAGCCCAAAAACCTGGCCAAAACCCCAAAAAATAAATTTTCGAAATAGGGTCAGTTGAGTAGTCATTCAGGTAGAGGACTAGTAACTGCATTCTATTGTGGAAGGGAAAGCCCTTTAAGTGTATACCTGCGCCGCAGCGTCAGTTGGCAGTGAGTGTTCGTGAAGAGTGTACGTGTCACGCGCTGAACAGACGAAAATAACGCTGACTTCAAAAACCCATAACTTTAAAGTGACGGGTTTAATTTCAATTCTGCAACATGGATACGACTTCTGGAGGTATGTAGAACATGTTTTTACATCGGTTGAATCGAAAGTTTATGTATAAATGATTGAAATGTAGTATAGCCTTCGGCATAAATAAAATTGAATAATTTTGGAAACTTATATTTTCAACGGTCCGAAAAGTTATATATTTTGTCACATTTTGCAAAGCTCCTAGTCTCGGCCTTTAGTTTAATGTATAAGCTTTCGAAATTTACAAGAGTTACCTGCGGAAAACGTGCGTCTTGTCCGTTATGATTTTTTTCGCATCGTGCGGTAGCCGAGCGTGCACGCGGCACTATTGAGCAGCCGCTGCGCCTCTACCTGAGAATGGGTGAAGTAGCATCATAACGGACAAGACGGCTGTTATACGCTTGAAATAAATTATTTTAATATATATGTATGTGTATATATATATATATATAAATTTTCTGTGATTTAATTATGATATATACGTATGCATATATATATATACATATTAAAATCAACCACATAAAAATTTCTTAAATATGAATGAAATGTTATAACATTCGAATAAAATATTTGAATATATATATATTATATAGTAAGCAAAGCTTTCTTTTAACCAAATCCATGTCAATATTTTCTGTCTAATTTTCTTAAAATTATTTCAATTATTGCGGTTATTTATTTGGTAAAATAATGTACATTGTTCAAGTTTTTGTATTAATTGAAAATTTTATCTTTTCCTTTAACACCAATTTTCTACAATTTTATGTCTTTATTACAGGATCCGGTTACAAAGAATTGGTGCTGACAAGGAAAGAAGTATTTCTGATAATCAGCGAGCATTTATCCGATAAATTCGCTTCCTTGATCGAATTTATGGTAGAAAAAATTTCCAAGGACACCGGACGTACAGTTGTAGTGCCTGAGGACTCGAAACAGACTTTTTCGATACTCTTCAATCAAATGAGAACGAGGTGGCAACAAGCTCACAGAAAATCCTGTGTATTTTTCAAGAATAACGGTGAATGGCTTAGCAAGCAGGTATGTTTTGCCGCACCTACAGACACTGTAGTAACAAGCCCGGGTAATACGGGCGGCCGCCCGTCCCTTGAATTTACAATGTCCAGTGAAAGATCTAAACGAAGGAAGACCCAAGATATTCGTACATCGTTCAACTCGGTCGAGTTAGCATACGCTACTCAGATGAGCCTTCGCTCTTCAGGACAATCCGACGCCGCAAAAGTTATTAAGGACGTAACAATGACGAGTCCTTTAAGAGCTTCCAAGTATCGTTAAGCTTACTCAGCAACACATGAAATTACTTTATCCGAAGAGGCTGCACTTTCCGCTATGATTGAATATAAATTCTCCAAGAGTACTTACCAGGGAATGAGAAGATTAGGGAAGGAAAATAACTGTAAGCTATATCCGTCTTACGAAAAAGTGATGAAAGCAAAAAAGCGTTGTTATCCACCATGTGATGCAATCAGGATTACAGAGAGTAGTGCAGAAGTCCAACTACAGGCACTATTAGATCATACAGTTGAACGTATTTTACTCGTCCAAAATGTAGTCATTCAAAGATTGACTCCAGATAATGTTCGTAAAATGGACTTGATTTGCAAGTGGGGTTGCGATGGAAGTTCTGGGCAAAGTGAATATAAGCAGACGTTCAGTGATGACAGCAAATCTGATGCGCATGTATTCTTTACTTCAGTCGTGCCATTACAACTCGTGTGTTATGATCAACAATCGAAGGAAGAAATAGTTGTTTGGAAGAACCCCAGACCCTCGTCTCCACGATTTTGTAGACCGCTTAGACTACTGTTTCTACGCGAAGACACAGAGTCAACACTTAATGAAGTCCAAATTGTTGAAGAACAAATAAAGTCACTTCGTCCATTCGAAAGTGTAATAGATGGAAAAGAAATCTCCGTAATGTACAAGTTGTTGTTCACCATGATAGATGGTAAAGTTTGCAACGCTGTATCATTGACGAAATCTGCTCAACGGTGCTATTTGTGTGGAGCAACCAGCAAAGATTTTAATGCCATCGACACTGTATTGCAAAGGGAAATCAATGAAACAAATTTGAAGTTCGGATTGTCGACGCTGTATGCGTGGATACGGTGCTTCGAGTATTGCTTACACGTGTCTTACAAACTCGGCATTAAAAAATGGCAAGCTCAAAGTGCCGAAGAAAAAAAAATTACCCAGGAACGCAAGAGGGCCATTCAAGAAGAATTCAAGAAGCAATTGGGTCTAAATATCGATCGCCCAAAGCCTGGATACGGCAGCAGCAATGATGGCAACACAGCTCGGCGATTCTTTGAAAATTCGACGGTTTCCGCTGCGATAACGGGGGTCAACGAAGAAGTTATTAAACGCTTGTACGTAATCCTACAAGTTATATCGTGTGGCCACGAGATAAACTGTGAAAGATTTGAACAGTATGCTATTGAAACGGCAAGAAAGACCGTTGCATTATACCCTTGGTACTCCATGCCTACTTCGGTGCACAAACTATTAATTCATGGTCCAGTGATAATAACTCATGCTCTATTACCAATCGGCCAATTATCCGAAGATGCTCAGGAAGCTCGAAACAAAGACATCAAACGATATCGAGAAGATTTTGCGCGAAAAAGTTCCAGGGTTAAAACTATGGAAGATGTTTTTCATCGGCTCTTAGTTACTTCTGATCCGTACATTTCAAGTGTCAGAAGACTACCACAGAAGAAGCTGAAGAGTTTGTCGCCGGAAGCTGTAGCGATGTTGATCGCTCCTAAAGTGACTGCTGCAGCAGACGAATTTTGCGCCGAGATTGAAGCCGTGCCGGGAGTTGTAATAGATACAAACTCGGATAATGATTCTGACTCCGACTCCGACTCCGATTACGATTTTGATTAAGAATAAAATTTTCTATTTTTGAAACGTTCCGTATGTATTTTGGAAATAAAAATAATAATTGCGTAGAATACACTGTTCACGTTTATTTTATTATGATGATTTTTTTAAATATATTAATTTATCTATTTAGCAGGATACTCGGCCATTTTGTTTATAACAATTTGCTGTAAGCTCTTTGTTGCAAGTTATAAACAATAGATATCGGATTGGTAATCAGCGACCTTGAAAACCCGTATATACCAATTTTTGTCAACATCTGGTAACTTTTTAACGTTCATGTCGGCCATATTGGATCGGCCATTTTTTTTACGATAATTTGGCTTGCGGATTCGTAATCAGCGACCTTGAAAACCCGTAAATACCAATTTTTGTCGACATCTGGCAACTTTTTAACATTCATGTCAGCCATATTGGATCGGCCATTTTGTTTACGATAATTTGGCTTTCAGATTCGTAATCAGCGACCTTGAAAACCCCTGTAAGCCAATTTTCATTCCCGTCAAAGGTCATTTGAGGTTTTGGCCAGGTTTTTGGGCTTTTCTCCTACTGTGTGTCGCGAAGGGTGGCAGCATCATCGCGACAGCTGCTTCCGGCTTTACACATGTATCTCGTCAATTTCAGCAAAACGTTGATTCTTGTCATTCTATTAGATTGTTAGACGATTGCTAGTGATTGTTAGTTAACTTTCATCGTTTGTAAGAGCTCCACTTTTATTTAATCGCCGAAAAACTTTTCGGCGCGAGAGCGCGCTGCATGTCGCGAAGGTTGGCAGTATCGTCGCGACAGCTACTTCCGGCTTTGCACATGTATCTCGTAAATTTCAGCAAAACGTTGATTCTTGACATTCCATTAGATTGTTAGAAGATTGCTAATGATTGTTAGTTAATTTTCATCGTTTGTTAAAGCTCCATTTTTATTTAATCGCTGAAAAACTTTTCGGCGCGAGAGCGCGCTGCATGTCCCGAAGGTTGGCAGCATCGCCGCGACAGCTGCTTACGACTTTGCACATGTAACTCGTCAATATCAGCAAAACGTTGATTCTTGTCATTCTATTAGATTGTTAGACGAATGCAAGTGATTGTTAGTTAATGTTCATCGTTTGTTAGATCTCCATTTTTATTTAATCGCCGAAAACCTTTCGGCGCAAGAGCGTGCTGCATGTCGCGAAGGTTGGCAGCATCGTCGCGACAGCTGCTTCCGGCTTTGCACATGTATCTCGTCAATTTCAGCAAAACGTTGATTCTTGTCATTCTATTAGATTGTTAGACGAATGCTAGTGATTGTTAGTTAATTTTCATCGTTTGTTAGATCTCCATTTTTATTTAATCGCCGAAAAACCTTTCGGCGCGAGAGCGTGCTGCATGTCGCGAAGGTTGGCAGCATCGTCGCGACAGCTGCTTCCGGCTTTACACATGTATCTCGTAAATTTCAGCAAAACGTTGATTCTTGTCATTCTATTAGATTGTTAGACGATTGCTAGTGATTGTTAGTTAACCTTCATCGTTTGTTGGAGCTCCATTTTTATTTAATCGCCGAAAAACTTTTCGGCGCGAGAGCGCGCTGCATGTCGCGAAGGTTGGCAGTATCTTCGCGACAGCTACTTCCGGCTTTGCACATGTATCTCGTAAATTTCAGCAAAACGTTGATTCTTGTCATCCTATTAGATTGTTAGACGATCGCTAGTGATTGTTGGTTAATTTTCTTCGTTCGTTAGAGCTCCATTTATATTTAATCGCTGAAAAACTTTTCGGCGCGAGAGCGCGCTGCTTGACGCGAAGGTTGGCAGCATCGCCGCGACGGCTGCTTACGGCTTTGCACATGTAACTCGTCAATTTCAGCAAAACGTTGATTCTTGACATTCTATTAGATTGTTAGACGAATGCTAGTGATTGTTAGTTCATTTTCATCGTTTGTTAGATCTCCATTTTTATTTAATCGCCAAAAAGCTTTTCGACGCGAGAGCGCGCTGCATGTCACGAAGGTTGGCAGCATCGCCACGATGGCCGCGATGAACGTATATAATTTTAATTAAAAATGGGAAATCGGTGCAAATGATCGACGATTAAAAAAAAGTATAGAATTAGAAAAATAGAGAATTAAAAAAAAGCGTGTACATCTCATACCTCGATCTGATCATGAGCCTTTTTTGCTCGATATTCCAAATTGTGCGTCCTGGTCGAACTTCCATAAAGTGAATCCAGATTTAAAATTTAATTCTGAGAATTTGTGAGCACGCTGCCGGCTTTTTAGCCGGCAACCTTCTTGCCGGCAACCTTGCTGCCAACCTTCGCGACATGCAGCGCGCTCTCGCGCCGAAAAGTTTTTCGGCGATTGAGTAAACATGGAGATCTAACAAACGATGAAAATTAACTAACAATCACTAGCATTCGTCTAACAATCTAATAGAATGTCAAGAATCAACGTTTTGCTGAAATTGACGAGTTACAAGTGCAAAGTCGTATGCAGCTGTCGCGGCGATGCTGCCAACCTTCGCGACAAGCAGCGTGCTCTAGCGCCGAAAAGTTTTTCGCGATTAAATATAAATGGAGCTCTAACAACCGATGAAAATGAACTAACAATCACTAGCGATCGTCTAACAATCTAATAGAATTACAAGAATCAACGTTTTGCTGAAATTGACGAGTTACGTGGTCAAAGCCGGAAGCAGCTGTCGCGACGATGCTGCGAACCTTCGCGACATGCAGCGCGCTCTCGCGCCGAAAAGTTTTTCGGCCATTGAATAAAAATGGAGATCTAACAAACGATGAAAATTAACTAACAATCACTAGCGATCGTCTAACAATCTAATAGAATGACAAGAATCAACGTTCTGCTGAAATTGACGAGATACATGTGCAAAGCCGTGTGCAGCTGTCGCGGCGATGCTGCCAACCTTCGCGACAAGCAGCGCACTCTAGCGCCGAAAAGTTTTTCACCGATTAAATATGAATGGAGCTGTAACAAACAATGAAAATGATCTAACAATCACTAGCAATCGTCTAACAATCTAATAGAAGGACAAGAATCAACGTTTTGTTGAAATCGACGAGATACATGTGCAAAGCCGGAAGCAGCTGTCGCGACGATGCTGCCAACCTTCGCGACATGCAGCACGCTCGGGCGCCGAAAGGTTTTTCGGCGATTAAATAAAAATGGGGATCTAACAAACGATGAAAATTAACTAACAATCACTAGCATTCGTCTAACAATTTAATAGAATGTCAAGAATCAACGTTTTCCTGAAATTGACGAGTTACATGTGCAAAGTCGTAAGCAGCTGTCGCGGCGACGCTGCCAACCTTCGCGACAAGCAGCGCACTCTAGCGCCGAAAAGTTTTTCACCGATTAAATATAAATGGAGCTGTAACAAACAATGAAAATGATCTAACAATCACTAGCAATCGTCTAACAATCTAATAGAAGGACAAGAATCAACGTTTTGTTGAAATCGACGAGATACATGTGCAAAGCCGGAAGCAGCTGTCGCGACGATGCTGCCAACCTTCGCGACATGCAGCACGCTCGGGCGCCGAAAGGTTTTTCGGCGATTAAATAAAAATGGGGATCTAACAAACGATGAAAATTAACTAACAATCACTAGCATTCGTCTATCAATCTAATAGAATGTCAAGAATCAACGTTTTGCCGAAATTGACGAGTTACATGTGCAAAGTCGTAAGCAGCTGTCGCGGCGACGCTGCCAACCTTCGCGCCATGTGAAAAACTTTTGGTTGTTGAGCTCCATTTTTATTTAATCGCATGAAAAACGTTTTTCAGCGATTAAATAAAAATGGAGCTCTAACAAACGATGAAAATTAACTAACAATCACTAGTGATCGTCTAACAATCTAATAGAATTACAAGAATCAACGTTTTTCTGAAATTGACGAGTTACATGTGCAAAGCCGGAAGCAGCTGTCGCGACGACGCTGCCAACATTCGCGACAAGCAGCGCGCTATAGCGCCGAAAAGTTTTTCAGCGATTAAATAAAAATGGAGCTCTAACAAACGATGAAAATGAACTAACAATCACTAGCGATCGTCTATCAATCGAATAGAATGGCAAGAATCAACGTTTTTCTAAAATTGACGAGATTCATGTGCAAAGCCGTAAGCAGCTGTCGCGGCGATGCTGCCAACCTTCGCGACAAGCAGCGTGCTCTAGCGCCGAAAAGTTTTTCAGCGATTAAATAAAAATGGGGATCTAACAAACGATGAAAATTAACTAACAATCACTAGCATTCGTCTAGCAATCTAATAGAATGTCAAGAATCAACGTTTTGCTGAAATTGACGAGTTACATGTGCAAAGTCGTAAGCAGCTGTCGCGGCGACGCTGCCAACCTTCGCGCCATGTGAAAACTTTTGGTTGTTGAGCTCCATTTTTATTTAATCGCATGAAAAACGTTTTTCAGCGATTAAATAAAAATGGAGCTCTAACAAACGATGAAAATTAACTAACAATCACTAGTGATCGTCTAACAATCTAATAGAATTACAAGAATCAACGTTTTTCTGAAATTGACGAGTTACATGTGCAAAGCCGGAAGCAGCTGTCGCGACGATGCTGCCAACATTCGCGAAAGGCAGCGCGCTCTAGCGCCGAAAAGTTTTTCAGCGATAAAATATAAATGAAGCTCTAACAAACGATGAAAATGAACTAACAACCACTAGCAATCGGCTAACAATTTAATAGAATGACAAGAATCAACGTTTTGCTGAAATTGACGAGATACATGTGCAAAGTCGTACGCAGCTGTCGCGGCGATGCTGCCAACCTTCGCGAAATGCAGCGCGCTCTCGCGCCGAAAGGTTTTTCGGCGATTAAATATAAATGGAGCTCTAACAAACGAAGAAAATTAACCAACAATCACTAGCGATCGTCTAACAATCTAATAGGATGACAAGAATCAACGTTTTGCTGAAATTTACGAGATACATGTGCAAAGCCGGAAGTAGCTGTCGCGAAGATACTGCCAACCTTCGCGACATGCAGCGCGCTCTCGCGCCGAAAAGTTTTTCGGCGATTAAATAAAAATGGAGCTCCAACAAACGATGAAAGTTAACTAACAATCACTAGCAATCGTCTAACAATCTAATAGAATGACAAGAATCAACGTTTTGCTGAAATAGACGAGATACAAGTGTAAAGCCGGAAGCAGCTGTCGCGACGATGCTGCCAACCTTCGCGACATGCAGCACGCTCTCGCGCCGAAAGGTTTTTCGGCGATTAAATAAAAATGGAGATCTAACAAACGATGAAAATTAACTAACAATCACTAGCATTCGTCTAACAATCTAATAGAATGACAAGCATCAACGTTTTGCTGAAATTGACGAGATACATGTGCAAAGCCGGAAGCAGCTGTCGCGACGATGCTGCCAACCTTCGCGACATGCAGCACGCTCTTGCGCCGAAAGGTTTTTCGGTTATTAAATAAAAATGGAGATCTAACAAACGATGAACATTAACTAACAATCACTTGCATTCGTCTAACAATCTAATAGAATGTCAAGAATCAACGTTTTGCTGATATTGACGAGTTACATGTGCAAAGTCGTAAGCAGCTGTCGCGGCGATGCTGCCAACCTTTGCGACATGCAGCGCGCTCTCGCGCCGAAAGGTTTTTCGGCGATTAAATAAAAATGGAGATCTAACAAACGATGAAAATTAACTAACAATCACTAGCATTCGTCTAACAATCTAATAGAATGACAAGAATCACCGTTTTGCTGAAATTGACGAGATACATGTGCAAAGCCGGAAGCAGCTGTCGCGACGATGCTGCCAACCTTCGCGACATGCAGCACGCTCTTGCGCCGAAAGGTTTTTCGGCGATTAAATAAAAATGGAGATCTAACAAACGATGAACATTAACTAACAATTACTTGCATTCGTCTAACAATCTAATAGAATGTCAACAATCAACGTTTTGCTGATATTGACGAGTTACATGTGCAAAGTCGTAAGCAGCTGTCGCGGCGATGCTGCCAACCTTTGCGAAATGCAGCGCGCTCTCGCAGCTGGGTAAAGTTAGCGCCATGACTTTCGAATTTCGGATTTGTTTTGGTTCTAATCGTTTGTAAGTCGTTTGTAGGTGATTGTAAGAACAATCCGAACGTTTGTAAGATCGCCGTTTGGTTAAAAAATAGAAATAAAAAATTAGCGTGAAGTTAGCGCCAACAGTTTTCTTGGGAATTTTTTTTGGTTCCAATCGTTTGTAAGTCGTTTGTAGGTGATTGTTAGAACAATTCGAACGTTTGTTAGATCGCCGTTCGGTTAAAAAATAGAAAAAAAATTACCGTGAAGTTAGCGCCAACATTTTTATTTATTTTGCCATTGACATTCTTTGGGGGGTCTTTCGATCCGGACTCATTTGTAGGTGACGAATATTTAAATTCATACGTTTGTTAGATCATCGTTTAAAAAAAAAACGGTAAATACCGTATGTGGTAACTTCCCTACACATAGTCATATTACCCGATGAAGATGGCGCCAAAAATTTCATTAATACTGTATATCTACATAATAAATGGATTAATCGGTGTGGAATCGTTTGTAAGTGACGAATATTCAAATTAAAACGTTTGTTAGATCATCGTTTCTGAAAAATAAACCAAAATACCATATGTGGCAAGTTCTCCATGCATCGTCATATTACCCGATAAAGTTGGCGCCGAAAAATGCATTACTACGGTATTTCTACATAATACATGGATTAATCGGTGTGAAATCGTTTGTAAGTGATTGTTAGATCAATTCGAACGTTTGTTAGATCATCGTTTGGTTAAAAATAGAAATAAAAAATGACCGTGAATTAGCGCCAACACTTTTATTTATTTTTCCATTGACATTCTTTGGGGGGCCTTTCGATCCGGAATCGTTTGTAGGTGACGAATATTCAAATTAAAACGTTTGTTAGATCATCGTATCTTTAAAAAGCGGTAAATACCATATGGGGTAAGTTCCCTACACATAGTCATATTACCCGATGAAGTTGGCGCCGAAAAATTCATTACTACGGTATTTCTACATAATAAATGGATTAATCGGTGTGAAATTGTTTGTAAGTGATGGATATTCAAATTAAAATGTTTGTTAGATCATCGATTCTGAAAAATAAACTCAAATACCATATGTGGTAAGTTCTCCTCGCATCGTCATATCGTTCGATGAAGTAACTACCAAAAAATTCATTACTACGGAATTTCTACATAATAAATGGCATTATCGGCGTGAAATCGTTTGTAGGTGATTATTAGATCAATTCGAACGTTTGTTAGATCACCGTTTGGTTAAAAAATAGAAATAGAAAATTACCGTGAAGTTAGCGCCAACATTTTTATTTGGAATTTTGTTTGGTTCCAATCGTTTGTAAGTTGTTTGTAAGTGATTGTTAGAACAATTCGAACGTTTGTAAGATCGCCGGTCGGTTAAAAAATAGAAAAAAAATGACCGTGAAGTTAGCGCCAACATTTTTATTTATTTTGCCATTGACATTCTTTGGGGGGTCTTTCGATCCTTAATCGTTTGCAGGTGACGAATATTCAAATTAAAACGTTTGTTAGATCATCGTTTCTGAAAAAAAAAACGGTAAATACCACATGTGGTAACTTGCCTACGCATAGTCATATTACCCGATGAAGTTGGCGCCGAAAAATTCATTACTACGGTATTTCTACATAATAAATGGATTAATCCCTGTAAAATCGTTTGTAAGTGATTGTTAGATCAATTCGAACGTTAGTTAGATCATTGTTTGGTTAAAAAATAGAAACAAAAAATGACCGTGAATTAGCGCCAATACGTTTATTTATTTTTCCATTGACATTCTTCGGGGGGCCTTTCGATCCGGAATCGGTTGTAGGTGACGAATATTAAAGTTAAAACGTTTGTTAGATCATCGTTTCTGAAAAAAACGGTAAATACCATATGGGGTACCTTCCCTATGCATAGTCATATTACCCGATGAAGTTGGCGCCGAAAAATTCATTACTACGGTATTTCTGCATAATAAATGGATTAATCGGTGTGAAATCGTTTGTAAGTGATTGTTAGATCAATTCGAACGTTTGTCAGATCACCGTTTGGTTAAAAATAGAAATAAAAATGACCGTGAAGTTAGCGCCAACATTTTTATTTGGAATTATGTTTGGTTCCAATCGTTTCTAAGTCGTTTGTAAGTGATTGTCAGAACAATTCGAACGTTTGTTAGATCGCCGTTCGGTTAAAAAATAGAAAAAAAATGACCGTGAAGTTAGCGCCAACATTTTTATTTATTTTGCCATTGACATTCTTTGGGGGGTCTTTCGATCCGGAATCGTTTGTAGGTGACAAATATTCAAATTAAAACGTTTGTTAGATCATCGTTTCTGAAGAAAAACGGTAAATACCACATGTGGTAACTTCCCTACGCATAGTCATATTACCCGATGAAGTTGGCGCCGAAAAATTCATTACTACGGTATTTCTACATAATAAATGGATTAATCCCTGTAAAATCGTTTGTAAGTGATTGTTAGATCAATTCGAACGTTAGTTAGATCATTGTTTGGTTAAAAAATAGAAACAAAAAATGACCGTGAATTAGCGCCAATACGTTTATTTATTTTTCCATTGACATTCTTTGGGGGGCCTTTCGATCCGGAATCGTTTGTAGGTGACGAATATTAAAGTTAAAACGTTTGTTAGATCATCGTTTCTGAAAAAAACGGTAAATACCATATGGGGTACCTTCCCTATGCATAGTCATATTACCCGATGAAGTTGGCGCCGAAAAATTCATTACTACGGTATTTCTGCATAATAAATGGATTAATCGGTGTGAAATCGTTTGTAAGTGATTGTTAGATCAATTCGAACGTTTGTCAGATCACCGTTTGGTTAAAAATAGAAATAAAAATGACCGTGAAGTTAGCGCCAACATTTTTATTTGGAATTATGTTTGGTTCCAATCGTTTGTAAGTCGTTTGTAAGTGATTGTCAGAACAATTCGAACGTTTGTTAGATCGCCGTTCGGTTAAAAAATAGAAAAAAAATGACCGTGAAGTTAGCGCCAACATTTTTATTTATTTTGCCATTGACATTCTTTGGGGGGTCTTTCGATCCGGAATCGTTTGTAGGCGACAAATATTCAAATTAAAACGTTTGTTAGATCATCGTTTCTGAAGAAAAACGATAAATACCACATGTGGTAACTTCCCTACGCATAGTCATATTACCCGATGAAGTTGGCGCCGAAAAATTCATTACTACGGTATTTCTACATAATAAATGGATTAATCGGTGTGAAATCGTTTGTAAGTGATTGTTGGATCAATTCGAACATTTGTTAGATCATCGTTTGGTTAAAAAATAGAAACAAAAAATGACCGTGGATTAGCGCCAACACGTTTATTTATTTTTCCATTGACATTCTTTGGGGCGCCTTTCGATCCGGAATCGTTTGTAGGTGACGAATATTAAAGTTAAAACGTTTGTTAGATCATCGTTCATGAAAAAAAACGTTAAACACCATATGTTGTAACTTCCCTACGCATAGTCATATTACCCGATGAAGTTAGCGCCGAAAAATTCATTACTACGGTATTTCTACATAATAAATGGATTAATCGGTGTGAAATCGTTTGTAAGTGGTGAATATTCGAATAAAAACG
Organism: Ophion ellenae; assembly: GCA_963210295.1. NCBI lineage: Eukaryota > Metazoa > Arthropoda > Insecta > Hymenoptera > Ichneumonidae > Ophion > Ophion ellenae. Next base: position 30,090,118 of record OY723387.1, read on the forward strand.
TTTGTTAGATCATCGTTTCTGAAAAAAAGGGAAGTACCATATGTGGTAACTTCTCCACGCATCGTCATATCGCTTGATGAAGTAACTACCAAAAAATTCATTACTACGGTATTCCTACATAATAAATGGCCTAATCGGCGTGAAATCGTTTGTCGGTGACGTTTATTCTAATTCAAAAGTTTGTTAGATCAACGTTTCTGAATATAAATGTAAATACCATTTCTCCCATCCACTAGAAAAATGTCATAATGGCCGCTGCACAAGTGCGCGACTCGCGATGAGTGATATCTAATGGGAGTTCAGGTATTCCGGAAACGCCCTAGGAGAGTGAAGCTTCCATTGGATATCGCTCATCGCTTGTCGCTGATCGCGCGCAGTGTGCAGAGACCATAACACAAAAAAGCTGTTTTGACACGGACGCATTTTAATTTTTTTCTTACATTCGTGAGGCCACTGTGATGTCAATATTTGTCTAAATTAGCTTGTAATAGTTTTATTTATTGTAAAATTGATTTACTTTTTCGAGGGTTATGAATAATATGTAGCCAATTGCAATAAACGATTTATCTGTGGTGATTCTGTGATATATCCCTGATATCGCCTCTGTACACTGCGCGCGATTTGCGACGAGCGATGGGCGATATCCAATGGGAGCTTCACTTTCCCAGGGGGTATTTCTGGAATACCTGAGCTCCCATTGCATATCGCTCATCGCTCATCGCGAATCGTGCACAGTGCGCAGAGGCCAATAGACAAAGGTGCTGTGAAAATTCACATGTCATCATTATAGCTGCAGGAGGACAGTGTACGGCGGCACACCGTGACACCAATATCCTGTCTTTTGCTTACGCATTAAGTTGCAAATTTGCGCCACAGTGTGTGGTTTGGCGAAATAAATGTGTGATGCCAAGACGGCAAGTTTGCAGCAAACATACGCAGCAATTACCTGCTTCAATAACGGTACTAATGCAGCAAGCTCCAGATTTGGAGTGATGTCATCTTTATATCACGTTTTAGTCATAAATGAACCACGCTGTGACGCTCCGTTGCCGGTATGAACGAGGCAAGTTATCGCGACATTGAGACGGAAAATTTGGAATACGTTATTCCGGCAAGGTTAGGGCACATTGGCAGCACGCTGTGGCGTTCCATTGCCGGCAAAAACAAGGTACACGATTATAACCATAGGCAGATTCGCTACGACAAATTTCATGATCCTACAATTAGTTATATAAGTTGAACCAGCTGGATGGTCGAGCGGTTAGCGTGCTTGCCTTTCTAAACCAGCCCATCGTGAAGTTGCGGGTTCGAATCCCAGCCTCGTACTGTCGGAAAAAAAATGTTACGGGCGTAACGCGTAGCCGTTAGCAATACGCGTGCGTCGCATACACGAGCCGGTACGTGTGTGCGATTGTATTCAATACAAATGATTTATTTTGCCCTCCTTTTATTTCAACCTGTCTAGCTACCGGTAACGCAGAACCCCATTTAGCCGGTCACAACACCGCAATAGCGGGCGTCGTTTATGCTGACGAAGGAGCGTTACGTTGTGTTCTGAATATGCCGGCAACGGGAGGCCACAGGATGCCGCCAATGTGCCCTTAACTTGCCGCATAGCGTATGCCAAATTTTCCGTCTCAATGCCGCGATAACGTGCTTCGTTTCTACTGGCAATGGAGCGTCACAACGTACCTCCAATGTGCCCCCAGCTTTCTGAAATAACGCATTCCGAATTTTCTGTCGCAATGCTGCAATGATCTTGCAATAATCCAGCAATGGACGTGCTCCGAATGTACCACCAATATTCTGTATTTTCGTACTGCAATATTAACACCCGCATTCACGCGAGGATGCGCAATGCTGTGCTGCTAGAACACAGCTTAATGCGGCGGCAAAGGATGCCATTTTTCCGTCACAACTTGCTCTCGCTTGGCGTGGTGTTGTCAATGTGTTGTCGCCAAATTTCTTACTGGGGTGTTATGTTCTCCAACAGTTGTCTATTACCCGAGAATATAAGCCCAAAAAAAGATTTGTATGGTATCTCTGTATAATAATCAACGCGTAATCGTATTCAGGTTATGAATATTCGAACTAATTCGTTTCTGAAAAAAGATTTTCAGATTCAGAAAGATTTGTACATCACATTTTCGAAAAACAAAGTTAAATACCACATGTGGTAAGTTCTCCACCCGTCGTTATATTACTCGATAAAGTAAGCGCCGAAAAATTCATTACTACCGTTTCTGCATAATAAATGGCTTAATCATCATGAAATCATTCCTAAGTAACGATACGTTGAAGATTTTACAGTCATAATACATTGCAATTTGAGGTTTTATTGAATTTATAGATTATTTATTTTTAATTTATAATTTCATAGTTATTGGATATTTCTTATTGGAACGCGGCAGTGAGGGGCAGGTATAGAGGGGAGATCCCTTTGCCCAATACAAATAGGTAGAAGAGCTAAGAGTCGCGTGTGCCGGGTGGCCCGCGTACATTGGGTGTGTTCGTTTCAGCTATACTTTCTACACTTTCACCAGACAGTAATAGAAAATCCACAGAAGACGTCAGAAGTGTAGCCAAATTAACAGAGCCATTATGAGTACGCTTGACTTGATGGCTGCAACCATCGCGAGCGCTTGTCTGTCTCTATCGCTCTCATATATCCGCCATTTTATGTCCCTCCCGTACGAACGCTCGCAATCTTTGCAGCTGTTAAGTGGAACGTGCCTTATGGGGTAAGATCACGTAGTTGGATGCCATCAGAAGATTTGTCTGCGATAACCGGGTCTGATCCACAAGCGTCGAAGCTGCGACAGGTAATAATTGTGCTATTCAAACAAGAATTGATTTATAAATGTAGATTGAACGAAGGTTTTCTTCATTTTTATTTACGGAGTTACGTGCTCCGAAAATATGCTGTTCAAAGCAACGGACTCCGAAAAAAAATGGAGCAGGGCGGTCATTTAACAGAATTTTTCACAGAATAAAAAAAATCACTTATTATCAGTATTTAAAATACTAATAAATATTGGCGGAATAAGGAAAACGGTGCTTATGAGTGCAATGGTAATTCACCAAACAATTTGAGGGCATGTACAAGATCGATATAACCTCACAGATTTTCGAACAGCTTGCACGCAGATGGTTCAATTTTTCACTGATCTACTGTTCAGCGTACTCTTAAAAAGTCTTAAGCGCAAAGAAAAATCATCTGTATGCAGCATATTTATAACAAGCCTCGAATTTCCAGTTGAAAGTGATTGGTTTAATAGTTGTTTCACCTGTATTTGTTTATGTTTGTTTCGTTTTCAGTTTCAATATTTGACTTCATCAGTAAAAAAGGCTTGAGAATGAATATACTGCCTACCTCACGATTACCGCAATTTTCGAGCTGCTCAATTGTATCGAGAGTTTCCATACAGTTCAGTCAAAGTGTATGGAAAACTTGATAAGAACATAAGTCGAACTTCAGGATGTTACAATTAATCACACTATAATTATGCAGTGAATATTCAGGAAATTTTTCAAAATATTTCATACCATGTCACAAACATTTAAGGTTGTGATGATCATACAAAAAACATGTACTAGCAAACCGTGGCGCACAAGGAGGCTTCACCCTCAGCAAGCAGATAATTAGATAATGTGAAACTCGTGCAATTCACAAAACATTAATTCATAAGTCCAGAGTAACTTTTATTTAAATGTCAGGTGATTTTTTGATCAGTGCTGAATAATCGGGTAAGGTATTATGAAGCATGCAGTAGTGCGATAGAAAGAGCTGTCATTTACACGATGGGCATTCTCGAATGTGGTTGAATTTTCATGAAAGAGACATATGTGACAATATTTTATGGCTATCGTGTACTTGTATGGAGCATGAGTTTGTTATTTTTTTCCAAGTAATAATCCTGTTCGAACAGCATTCGTGCCTCACCTCAAATTGATTCTGTGTCTAGATTACATTTGCATAATTTTTTAACAGGCTTATCATATTTCCTTTCAGATTCTTGCAGCAATAAGAAGAGGAGGATACTCTCACGAGAAGAAACTGCTAACCTGTGAACACAATGGCTACATTTATTCGTATCCGTCGAGTGTGTTTCAAACATGTCCGACACAAACGTGAGCAAAATACATTCACTAATGTCTTAGAAGAGAGCTGCGGGCTATGAAAAAAAAAACTGTCTAATGCAACTACGGCTATGGGATGAACTAGTATTAACCCTTTGCACTCGAGAGGTGACTTGCTCACCACTTACTATCCGAGGAAAAGAGGCCTCGAATGCAAAGGGTTGAAAAAATCTACTTTAAAAATATTCTGCAGTTCCAATCCAGACCCCTCGCCCTAATTTATCGAACTTCATACTGCAAATGGTAACAGATTTTCACATATGTGTTGACTCGTTGGTTATACACGAACAAATGACACTGAACCTATCAGCTTACATTTAAGTTTCAAAGCACATAGGACAAACCCATCTGGCCTCCTTTGTCCGTGTTACTGAGTTGACGATATATTCCACCAGCTTTACTCCGCAAGAACATTGTCAGATATTAACCGAGTACCGTAGACAGGGGATATCGGACAGAATTGTCCTGTAAGCTATGAGAATTAAATGCAAGAATATACATCCAGCATAGTCTATCTGTAGGCAGCAAAATAATAAATCAATAAAAAAATCTATTACAATCTGCAGTATAAAATTTAATAAATTCTAAGATCTAAATCACGCCTTACATTTCAGTTGAAGAGTAAATTCTTTTAACCCTGGGTCTTTTCAAATAACAGCAATTGCATTCAACCTCACAATTATTGAAACTTCAGAATGTGCCAAGTCTTCCATCGTTAGGACATGAGTTTTTATTTCATATACGTTTCAATTGAACAAAATATAAACTCAAATCTTTTTTTTTCATGCTCTGTCATGTTTGTTGCTAATATTAACGATCAACGAATTTTTCCATAAAATATTTGTATAACCAATCATTTGCAAATCTTTGCTAGCGAGGTTAGGGATCAAAAACAAACATTTTCGTATAAAGTTTGCTCTATCAAGGCTGGGCCTGTCGGCAGATTATCGTTGATGTATCAGTAAATTTTCGGCCGTTAGATAGTATCTGCAATGAAAATTTATCGCGACAATAGCGATAAAATAATGACCAACTTTTTTTCGATTTTCATTACAGAAATCGCCAATGTTTCTCACTTCCATACACATAACAATCGTACATTAAAATAACTTTTCTTTTTTTATATTTAGAATTTTAGTTCAATATTGTTCATCACGCGAGTCCTGTCTCTATCCGAACGTTTTAATTGTTATTCTTATTTCTTTATTGTTCGATCTCAATTATCACTAGGAACAGAGAATGATATGAAGTTTCAAGTTTCATCCACACAGCGACTAGTTATATATGTCGCTTCTTCTCTGGCTTCTTTCTCTTCCTCTGTGTGCTGTTGACTTTATGATTGGTCAGAATGATTATACCATTCGGATCCAGTGGCATTAAAGCTACACAAAGTTTTAAACCCAGGCTCGGTATATATGTAGATATTTTTCCCTCGCAATTTAGACCGTTTCTTTCGGTATCCAATTTATAGACTGCGTGTAAACGAATTGGAAAACAAGAACAATTTTGATAAGCTGTGAAGGTAAAAGTGAAATTTAAAACTGTTTCTATTTTGTTGTTTCACACGCATTGTGTATCATAAAACTTTTGTTCTATACACTTGTAAAATTCGGCAGAAAAAATTTTTTGCCAGAGAGGTTAAGATTCGACACAAATTAATACATAGTGATATATTTGATGATCAATTTTCTTCAATAACTATTTTGTGTATCAAGTATATCTCTTTAAGGTTAATTTTACATTCAAGTTGATAAAGGCCTCAGAACAACACGGATTTAAAAAATAATGGACGAGAAAAATACATATTAGTGATTAAAAATAAAGTTGATATGTAATTGTTACTAAATTCTCGTTCATTCTTTATCTTTAATATCTATTCGAATGAATTGACCGAAACGAACTAATTCCTTAATTTGAACGCTTTTTCCACAGAAATACGGGTACGAAATGCCACGGGTGTGTGCTGTACCTGTGGCAACTGCTGTGTCTGTCGTGAAGAAATTCATCGAGCACTTCCGCACGAATGATTTTCCTTGTTGGTCCCATGATGTTTGGAAGGAAATGGCGGCAACTTTCAACAATCTTGGGCACGATTGGAATTTCAAAACAGTATACATAAATGTAGTGCAAAACAGGCGCAACATTTTGTCCGAGGCCAGAAAACAAATGGGAGTAGTGCTGCAGCGGCGTGAGGAAAACAACAACGTATACAGTGATTCAGAGCAGCAGGATCAATCAGACACGAGCAAAGAAGAAAGTAACTGCTCTGAGAGTTCGTGCTTTGGACTGAGACCTGAAAACCAATCTATCAAGAACATGATTTTGACTGAAGACGAATGGGACCTAATAAAACCAGCCGGTACGAATAATAATCTGAAGTTAACACCCAAAGAGTGGACCAATATCGTTGCATCCGCCTTCTGGCTACAATATCGAATGCCATGTGCTTTTGTATTCAAGCAAGGACGAATCCGTTATTCGGCAGAAAAGGAAAGCTATTTGATTAAATTCTGTGGTACTTGCAAAAGCAGAGGCTGTAAGAATTCGATAAGAGGTGTAGGAGAAAAAAAAATAAACGAAAAAGGAGTAACGTTCGCTATCGAAACTCGCGACACGCGTCATGAAAGACACGAAATTGTAAAACGACCATTCAATGGAAAGAAAAGGGAAGCCGCCTTCAAAAAATTGAAAACCGACGGTTGCGCTAAGTACAGAAAGCAGGAGGCGCGGGACTATATGTCACCAGGAGATGTTGAGCCACCGATTATACCAAGTCTTGATGTTCTTCGGCAAGCAAAAAAGGAAGGGATTGACGCCAATCTTGGTATAAAGAAATGCGACGGTCGTGATGTCGTAAAGACAATAGAGGACATGTGCCTAAGTCCGCAATATAGCGGATTAATTCACGAAGTGGGAGGACTACCTTTTCGGGTCTTATATGGAGCCGGCGTACAATTTCGTATCTACCAAGAATATAAACGGATAAACAAAGGTCGGGCAACAATCTGTGTGGATGCCACTGGAGGTCTGGTAACAAAACTACATAGAACGAATGGTACGAAGTCAGGTCATATCTTTCTGTACGTTATTACGATAAATTTCAGCGGCACGACGGCCTGTGTCTACCAAATGCTATCTGAGCGCCATGATTCCATAACCATCACGATGTGGCTGTTGAGATGGATACAGAATGGAGCTACCATCCCAAAGGAGGCCATTTGTGACTATTCTCGGGCCCTGTTAATGGCCCTGAGTATGGCGTTTACCAAACGGCCAATCAAAGAATATATTGATGACCGCTTCAGAGCATTGATGGATTCCCATGGAATGTCAAAAGAGCCTACTACTTTCATTCGTGTTGATGTCGCACATTTTACACACATGATATGTCGTTGGCAGTGTTTCAAGCTCGTTCGACAAGGTGTCATCAAGGACTTTTTCGTACGCTGTATAACGTTGATGGTGGAGTCTAAGACGGTTTCACAATTTAAAAAACTGTTCTTACTTACCTGCGCCGTTGCTCTGCACACGCATGAAGATTCTGTGATCGATTCCCGAGATGTCTACACACCCAGAGATGCTAGAAAGCAATTGGAAAATTACATTTCAGAGGGAAACGTCACTGAAAAGTTGAAAGAATATGAGGAAGAAAAAAGACGAAATACGCCCTTTTGTCAAGATTCCGCAAGTGCCGAGGAAGATATCAACAGTGAGGAGGAAATCGAAGCTTCGAATGAATCGGGTGTTTGTATTCGACAATGGATTGGTAATCTAATCATCGAAGCAAAAAAAACACTTCAATTCGGCGAGAATCTGAATGCATTTTATCTTCCGGACTTCATTAAGCAGTTCGCGAGAGTAGCCAAAGAATTTCCGCTGTGGACATCAGTCGGAATGCCTTCGGATACAAAACGTGCAACCTCCAGTTACATCGAAGGGTACTTCAACGACCTTAAAACGCGCACTCTCAAACACTACAAACTTCCCATTTCTGTCAACAAATTTATAAGGGAACATATTACGGACATAGAAGAAATCTGTTGCATAGTTTCTGGACAGATAGTTCACTACAACAATGAACGGCTGCATGAAAACAGAGTTGAGGAAGTGCTAAACGCGATTGAGTCCGTAAAAAAGATTACGACTACAAAGATGGAAATCGTCGAAGAAAAAACAGATTGTGTGGGGAAACCGTCGGGGAATCTGACAGAGAACGATTCGGACTTTTTCGCCGTAGAGAACTGGGGCGGCAAAGGAGCCGCGCTGTCTATTGATCACCATCAACACGTTGCGGGTGTACTTGAAACCGGTTGGGATATAGTCGTCGATGGATTAACTACAACTGAGAAAATCCCTGCTGCGACCGTTCGCATTGGGCCGACAGATGAAATGGATTATCTCTGCAACAAAGATAATGATGAACCGCCCATCACTGACCACGCCGAGTTCAAGCTAGTGGATTACAACAAAATTACTTACAACAGTTTTGAGTCCGATTTGATACAACGCGGCTGCGTTTCATCGCCCATAAAGAAAACGATTCCACAACTACAAAACAAACCGGTTACGTCTACCAGCAAGTATTACAAACCGTACCCAGACATACGTCAAGACAATGCTCTCGTCGCAGACAGAAAGAATATGCATCGTAAAAGGATAACATTGTTACCAAACGGCTCACGTTGTTCTGCCATAGATTTGAAAGGTTGTTCCTACTTCATCAGAAACACTTGTGCTTTTGACTCGATAATACAAATATTAGCTACAGCTGGAACTGATAACATTGAGTATTACGAATTTTTGGAACATACTTTGAATAAGACCTTAAAACTCGTGCTTGATTTTATCACAAGTGGCGTATCAAAGAGTATTTTGACTGAAAGAGCCGAAATTTTATCTACTCTTTACACGCCAACAGTTCAAGCAGTATCGAATGACAAAGTCATCACGTACAAAATTAATGCGGAGAACAATATCGCGGAAACAATCCAAAAATGTATATCTCCCTGCCCGAGCAAGGTGGTCATCAACGACTGTTCAGAGTGTGGCCGAAAAACAACTGATTATTGTACAATTGCACCAAATCATAAAACTTTGTCGAGAAAAGGTTTGTCAGCACTTCAAGAGGCTCTGGAATTCCATTCACCGATTTACAATATAAGGTGTGAAGATGGGGGCAGGAGTACTCGTACGAGTAATCTAACGGAACACCTATTTATTGAATTGGACATTCGCGACAGTCGAAATCTACAAAAGTCGCTGCGGTGGTCATTGGCAGAATTCCCTCAAAGAATGCAGTTTCAACAGACGAATGAAAAAACGAGTATTGAGTACAGGTACGTTCCATTCTGTACTCTAATGGAGCCACTAACCTCATAAATGTGAATGAATCAATCTCATCTATTTTTTAGTCGTCAAAATTGTATCAGGTTGCAATAGCTTTTACCATTGCAATAGAATTTTGAAAATGGTATTCGATTCTCACAAAACTCTCTTGACAGTTGCAGTGTTATTTGCGTATTTATGATTTATGGGAATGCCTTTTCACGAACTTTATGTGTCCGTAATGTATGGAACATTGGTTGATTTAGTTAATGAAAAAAAAAAACTAAAAAAAGCTTCATTTAAGCTTTACAATTTTCACATGCATCATCCTTATTGCAGCGAGAAATAAAGAATCAAACAAATATGCCTCAAAATATGAAAAACAGTTATTGAAAGAACCTATCACAACTAGCAACGCATTACTACCGACGAAATTATAAAGAATTAATTCTCTTTGTTTTGTTTCAGACTTGCTGGAGTTGTGCAGTACAACCCGGGACATTATATCGCCCACTCGTTTCGAAATGGCGGTTTTTGGGATACATTCAATAACATGGGCAACAAAAAAACCATCTCCAATCCGAGAACAATTATTGAGCCCCATCTGGCAATTTATATCAGAAAAACAAAACAAGTAGTTTAAATAAGATATCGTGGCAACACTTTTCTTTATCTCACACAACACGTTTTCGGAGTCCGTTGTGTTGGATAAGTGTATTTTCGGAGCACGTTACTCCATAAATAAAAATTAAGAAAACCTTCGCTCAATCGCCATTTATAATTAAATTCTTATTTGAATAGCACCTATTATTACCTATTACAGTTTCGATGCTTGTGTCATAGATACGGTTATCGCAGACAACTTTTCCGATGGCATTCAACTATGTGGACCTACGCCGTTGGGTACGTTCCACTTGAAAACATAAAATGTTGGTTTATCAATAATCGTGAACTATGATATCGAGGAAATATTTCAATCCGCTATAATTTTTTTATTTTTTCCTGTTTCGTGTGGGAGTAAAAAAGTGTAGCTGTAGGCATTTTCACGATCATCCGTTTTTTCATAACGGAACTGAATCCGATTTTTTACACAGGTTAGCTATTTCCATACAAAAGTGGATGTTGCCTCCGTTACTCAAAAACGTAAAAATTTAAAAAATAGTTGTATTTATGCTAGGTTCTAATAAATAAAACAACACGTATGATTTAGTTTTTGAAACATTTAATCAGGGGCCGAGTTGTAAAGCAATAAAGGGTATAATTGACTTTATGGTACGTTAGTAATAAATAAGAAGACGCGTATTAATTAGTTTTTGAAATGTTTTATCAGAGGGCTAGTTATAAAGATTCATGATAACGCGTTTTTTCTTCTTCATGATAATGCTACGCAACCCAATTTTTCAGACAGTTTAGCTATTTTCATATAACACTGGAGATTGCGTTCACCCTTCGTTACTCAACAGTAAAAACAAAATAATAGTTGACTTTATAGTAGGTTTTAACAAATAAAGAACATGTATTATGTAGTTTTTGAACAATTTAATCAGGGGGCCAGTTGTGAAGCGATAAAGGAAGTATGACTGATATATTACATTGTGTCGTAACATTCCTTTCTGATGCATGGGATGCTTTGAGCAGTTGTTTTGGTTGTTGTAGCACAAAGCCACGCCACAATTTTCACACACCGTTTGTCGTTTTGATATTTTTCGCCGCTAACTTCATCTGGTAATAAAACCATGCGTGGAGAAATTACCATATATGGTATTTACCTCTATTATTCAGAAACGGTGATCTAACAGACGTTCTAATTTGAATATTTGTCACTTACAAATGATTTCACGCCAATTAGGCTAATGTAGAAATACTGTAGTAATGAATTTTTCGGCTCCAACTTGATCGGGTAATATGACGATGCGTAGGGAAGTTGCCACATTTGGTATTTACTTCCATTGTTCAGAAACGCCGATCTTACACACGTTTCAATTTGAATATTCGTTACCTACATACGATTCTAAATCAAATGACCCCCCTAAGAATATCTATGGCGAAATAAATAAAATCGTTGGCGCTAACTTTACGGTCGTGTTTTATTTCTATTTTTTAACCAAATCGTGATCTAACAAACGTTTTAATTTGTATATTCGGCACCTACAAACGATTCCATGCTCATTGAGCCGTTTATTATGTAGAAATACCTTAGTAATGAATTTTTCGGCACTAACGGCATCGGGTAATATGACGATGGGTGGAGAACTTGCCACATGTGGTATTCACCTTTTGTTAGAAACGATGATCTAACAAACGTATTAATTTGAATATTCGTCACCTACAAACGATTCCGGATCGAAAGACCCCCCAAAGAATGTCAATGGCACAATAATAAATAAAAATGTTTGCGCTAACTTCACGGTAATTTTCTATTTCTATTTTTTAACCAAACGGTGATCTAACAAACATTCGAATTGATCTAACAATCACCTACAAACGATTTCACGCCGTTTAGGCCATTTATTATGTAGAAATACCGTAGTAATGAATTTTTCGGCGCCAACTTCATCGGGTAATATGACTATGCATAGGGAAGTTACCACATATGGTATTTACCGTTTTTTTCAGAAACGATGATCTAACAAACGTTTCAACTTTAATATTCGTCACCTACAAACGATTCCGGATCGAAAGGCCCCCCAAAGAATGTCAATGGAAAAATAAATAAATGTATTGGCGCTAATTCACGGTCATTTTTTGTTTCTATTTTTTAACCAAACAATGATCTAACAAACGTTCGAATTGATCTAACAATCACTTACAAACGATTTTACACCGATTAATCCATTTATTATGTAGAAATACCGTAGTAATGAATTTTTCGGCGCCAACTTCATCGGGTAATATGACTATGCGTAGGGAAGTTACCACATGTGGTATTTACCGTTTTTTTCAGAAACGATGATCTAACAAACGTTTTAATTTGAATATTCGTCACCTGCAAACGATTCAGGATCGAAAGACCCCCCAAAGAATGTCAATAGCAAAATAAATAAAAATGTTGGCGCTAACTTCACGGTCATTTTTTTTTCTATTTTTTAACCGAACGGCGATCTAACAAACGTTAGATCGCCGTTAGATGTTAGAACAATCATTTGTAAGTGATTGTTCTAACAATCACTTACAAACAACTTACAAACGATTGGAACCAAACAAAATTCCAAATAAAAATGTTGGCGCTAACTTCACGGTAATTTTCTATTTCTATTTTTTAACCAAACGGTGATCTAACAAACGTTCGAATTGATCTAATAATCACCTACAAACGATTTCACGCCGATAATGCCATTTATTATGTAGAAATTCCGTAGTAATGAATTTTTTGGTAGTTACTTCATCGAACGATATGACGATGCGAGGAGAACTTACCACATATGGTATTTGAGTTTATTTCTCAGAATCGATGATCGAACAAACATTTTAATTTGAATATCCATCACTTACAAACCATTTCACACCGATTAATCCATTTATTATGTAGAAATACCGTAGTAATGAATTTTTCGGCGCCAACTTCATCGGGTAATATGACTATGTGTAGGGAAGTTACCCCATATGGTATTTACCGTTTTTTAAAGATACGATGATCTAACAAACGTTTTAATTTGAATATTCGTCACCTACAAACGATTCCGGATCGAAAGACCACCCAAATAATATCAACGGCAAAATAAATAAAAATGTTGGCGCTAACTTCACGGTCATTTTTTATTTCTATTCTTTAACCAAACGATGATCTAACAAACGTTCGAATTGATCTAACAATCACTTACAAACGATTTTACACCGATTAATCCATTTATTATGCAGAAATACCGTAGTAATGAATTTTTCGGCGCCAACTTCATCGGGTAATATAACTATGCGTAGGAAAGTTACCACATATGGTATTTACCGTTTTTTTCAGAAACGATGATCTAACAAACGTTTTAACTTTAATATTCGTCACCTACAAACGATTCCGGATCGAAAGGCCCCCCAAAGAATGTCAATGGAAAAATAAATAAAAGTGTTGGCGCTAATTCACGGTCATTTTTTATTTCTATTTTTAACCAAACGATGATCTAACAAACGTTCGAATTGATCTAACAATCACTTACAAACGATTTCACACCGATTAACCCATGTATTATGTAGAAATACCGTAGTAATGCATTTTTCGGCGCCAACTTTATCGGGTAATATGACGATGCGTGGAGAACTTGCCACATATGGTATTTTGGTTTATTTTTCAGAAACGATGATCTAACAAACGTTTTAATTTGAATATTCGTCACTATCAAACGATTCCACACCGATTAATCCATTTATTATGTAGATATACAGTAGTAATGAATTTTTGGGCGCCATCTTCATCGGGTAATATGACTATGTGTAGGGAAGTTACCACATACGGTATTTATCGTTTTTTTTTAAACGATGATCTAACAAACGTATTAATTTAAATATTCGTCACCTACAAACGATTCCGGATCGAAAGACCCCCCAAAGAATGTCAATGGCAAAATAAATAAAAATGTTGGCGCTAACTTCACGGTCATTTTTTTTCTATTTTTTAACCGAACGGCGATCTAACAAACGTTCGAATTGTTCTAACAATCACCTACAAACGACTTACAAACGATTGGAACCAAAAAAAATTCCCAAGAAAACTGTTGGCGCTAACTTCACGCTAATTTTTTATTTCTATTTTTTAACCAAACGGCGATCTTACAAACGTTCGGATTGTTCTTACAATCACCTACAAACGACTTACAAACGATTAGAACCAAAACAAATGCGAAATTCGAAAGTCGTGGCGCTAACTTTACCCAGCTCGCTCTCGCGCCGAAAATTTTTTCAGCGATTAAATAAAAATGGAGCTCTAACAAACTATGAAAATTAACTAACAATCACTAGCGATCGTCTAACAATCTAATAGAACGTCAAGAATCAACGTTTTGCTGAAATTGACGAGTTACATGTGCAAAGCCGGAAGTAGCTGTCGCGACGATGCTGCCAACCTTCGCGACATGCAGCTCGCTCTCGCGCCGAAAAGTTTTTGGCGATTAAATAAAAATGGAGATCTAACAAACGATGAAAATTAACTAACAATCACTTGCATTCCTCTAACAATCTAATAGAATGACAAGAATCAACGTTTTGTTGATATTGACGAGTTACATGTGCAAAGTCGTAAGCAGCTGTCGCGGCGATGCTGCCAACCTTCGGGACATGCAGCGCGCTCTCGCGCCGAAAAGTTTTTCAGCGATTAAATAAAAATGGAGCCCTAACAAACGATGAAAATTAACTAACAATCATTAGCAATCTTCTAACAATCTAATGGAATGTCAAGAATCAACGTTTTGCTGAAATTTACGAGATACATGTGCAAAGCCGGAAGTAGCTGTCGCGACGATACTGCCAACCTTCGCGACATGCAGCGCGCTCTCGCGCCGAAAAGTTTTTCGGCGATTAAATAAAAGTGGAGCTCTTACAAACGATGAAAGTTAACTAACAATCACTAGCAATCGTCTAACAATCTAATAGAATGACAAGAATCAACGTTTTGCTGAAATTGACGAGATACATGTGTAAAGCCGGAAGCAGCTGTCGCGACGATGCTGCCAACCTTCGCGACATGCAGCGCGCTCTCGCGCCGAAAAGTTTTTCGGCGATTAAATAAAAATGGGGATCTAACAAACGATGAAAATTAACTAACAATCACTAGCATTCGTCTAACAATCTAATAGAATGTCAAGAATCAACGTTTTGCTGAAATTGACGAGATACATGTGCAAAGTCGTAAGCAGCTGTCGCGGCGATGCTGCCAACCTTCGCGACATGCAGCGCGCTCTCGCGCCGAAAGGTTTTTCGGCGATTAAATAAAAATGGAGATCTAGCAAACGATGAAAATTAACTATCAATCACTAGCATTCGTCTAACAATCTAATAGAATATCAAGAATCAACGTTTTGCTGATATTGACGAGTTACATGTTCAAAGTCGTAAGCAGCTGTCGCGGCGATGCTGCCAACCTTCGCGACATGCAGCGCGCTCTCGCGCCGAAAAGTTTTTCGGCGATTAAATCAAATTGGAGCTCTAACAAACGATGAAAATTAACTAACAATCACTAGCGATCGTCTAACAATCTCATAGAATGACAAGAATCAACGTTTTGCTCATGGAGGCTAGAGTGGGAGGAGGCCGATCTGTGCATTTCAAAGTGGCTACAAAAATGTGGTCAGACCGGGATGGCGCCACTATCTCTAAGACCTCGAGCAGGAAGCTGAGTATCGATGTCGTGTAAGAGAGATGGAAGAGGATCGAATACGCATCCCAGCAAGCAGTGCAGCGAGATCGCGCGCAAAAGTTACCCCCTCTCTGTTCTCTTACGCGCCCATCACACAATCATAGTAGCGCGTGTCCGTGAGCAAGCGACGCTCGGACATCTTCGGAAAAAGCCGAGCGCGCCGAAGTTTCCCGACCGCTCCTTCGGCAGCTACACCAATGCATGGACGCCGAGCTTGTTCATATGCGACCAAGCCGAAACGAAGGCTTCGAGGGAAAAAGCAATCTGAGCACGACTCGCGCGTGACGTCACCCGACGGAATGCGCGAGGCTTTTAGATGATTTCGATGCTTATTTAGCTCTTGATTCTCTGCGTTATCAATGTATACAAAAAAATGTATCGGGCACCCTGATCGCTTATTTTTTTAGTTTATACGTTAATTTAAATATAACAATAAATCCAAATTAGAACTTATTTGTCTTCTAAAAAATTGTTTACGCTCTACTCACACCCTTCCTCATGCCAAATAAATTATAATTAATCAAAGTAAGCGGAAATATATTTACATTCGTATTATTATATTAATTCTCATAGTTTCATCAAGCGATAAAGCATTATCCCCAAAAGCAAGCCAATCAACCATCCGGCCGCGAATCGTCAGTACCAGAAAGTGCATATTCTACAAGCGATGAGATGGTCCCGTTGGTAGCGTTCCTGGCTTCGGTCCGCAGGGGCGCAGGATCGTTCCCCGCGCTCAGTGCTTTTTTTTAAATTATTATTACTATTAATTCTTGTTTGATTAGTTATTTTTATTAAGTTATCATTATTATTTTTATTAGTTATCTTTTAGTGCCGAAAAATGTATTGCACACTCCGGCCGCTTATTTTATTAGTTTGTACGTTAATTTGAATGTAATAATAAATCTATATTACAACTCATGTATCTTCTAAAAAATTGTTTGCGCTTAACTCACACACGTCTCTATGCCAAATAAATTGTAATTCATAAAAGTAAGCGGAAATATATTTATAGTCGTATTATTATTTTCATTCTCGTAAGTTACGATTCGCGGCCGGATGGATGTGGCTTATTTTTGGGGATAATGCTTTATCGCTTGATGATAGTATATGAGAATGAATATAATAATGCGAATATAAATATATTTTCGCTTACTTTCTGTGAATTACAATTTATTTCACATAGGGACGGGTGTGAGTAAAGCGCAAACAATTTGTTAGACGATAAATAAGTTGTAATTTAGATTTATTATTACATTAAAATTAACGTACAAACTAATCAAATAAGCGGTCGGAGTGCGCGATAAATTTTTCGACACTAAAAGATAACTAATTAAAATAATAATGATAACCCTAGCAGATTGGGTGCCTTGATAAATGCTAATGAAAGTCGTTTGATATGCCTATTGAAGTGACTGGCTGAATCCGTGCCTATTGTAGGCATTTATAATTACTTTGGCAGGCATTCTGGTTCAAATAGTGATGGTAAGTGCTGAAGAGTGACCAAACCAGAATTTTGTATCCGAAGTACCGGCATTTTTTTGGTCATTCACCGGCTTTGTTAGGCACTCACTGGCATTACATTTTTTAGGCATTCACCAGCATTTTTCGATATTCACCGGCATTACAATTTCTTCTGACAGCTGCGGTATACCCAAAGCCGATCGTACGAATAAATAACCAGCCAACTAAGAAGGAGCACTTCATATGATAATATACGTTGTAGTATCCAAGATGTATGCTCATTCCATCCCAACCAAAATTGAGTTCCAGTTACAACTTAAGGCCGTCGTCACGAAATAAAATTGTTTGAAAAAAATCAAACAAATTGATATCATGATAATCTTGAATATGATTGATTTTTTCCAGACTTGTATACTCAAGTACTTCGCCACACGAAGTACTTGAAAATCTTACCGAAATGTATTTTGGTTAGGAATGTAAGTGCAAAACATTCTTTCCGAGACTCAACAGCCACTCGCACCAGTATTTCCATAGACATTCTTACCGGCATTCGCATCAGTATTTCCATAGACATTTTAACAGGCACTCGAAAGGCATTCTCTGTGCGCTCATAAAATTTAACGTTCGTCATTCATCGGCATTTACCGGCACTTTTTGGTCTAATATGCCTACCAAAGTGCCTTGGGCATTCTTATAGTAAATTGATAGGCACCCAATCTGCTAGGGAACTAATAAAAATAACTAATCAAATAAGAATTAATGGTAATCAGAATTTAAAAAACAGCACTGAGCGCGGGGAACGAGCCCGCGCCCCTGCGGACCGAAGCCAGGAACGCTACCAACGGGACCATCTCATCGCTTGTAGAATATGCACTTTCTGGTACTCACGATTCGCGGCCAGATGAATGATTCGCTTGTTTTTGGGGATAATGCTTTATCGCTTGATGAAAGTATGAGAATTAATGTAATAATACGAATATAAATATATTTCCGCTTACTTTTATGAATTATAATTTATTTGGCATAAGGATGGGTGTGAGTAGAGTGTAAACAATTTTTTAGAAGACAAATAAGTTCTAATTTGGATTTATTGTTATATTTAAATTAATGTATAAACTAAAAAAATAAGCGATCAGGGTGCCCGATACATTTTTTTTGTATACATTGATAACGCAGAGAATCAAGAGCTAAATAAGCATTGAAATAATCTAAAAGCCTCGCGCGTTCCGTCGAGTGACGTCACGCGCGAGTCGTGCTCAGATTGCTTTATCCCTCGAAGCCTTCGTTTCGGCTTGGCTGCACATGAACGAGCTCGGCGTCCATGTATTGGTGTAGCTGCCGAAGGCGCGGTCGGGAAACTTCGGCGCGCTTGGCTCTTTCCGAAGATGTCCGAGCGTCGCTCGCTCACGAACACGCGCTACTATGATTGTGTGATCGGCGCGTAAGAGGCTAGAGAGGGGGTAACTTTGGCGCGCGATCTGGCTATATATCATTTTGCATCTCTCTCGCACGCAGCCTACTTCTCAAGTATCACGCTGCCTTATGCACAGCTCACTTCTCACTATTTACTTGTTTCGTCTCTGTCAGACGCAGCTCACTTCTCGACGTTTTAGCAATAGTGGCGTCATCCCAGTATGACCACATTTTTGTAGCCACTTTTGTCAATTCTCTCCATAAGAGATCGGACTCCTCCCACTCTAGCCTCCCTGCGCGCTACTATGATTGCGTGATGGGCGCGCAGGGGACTAGAGAGGGGGTAACTTTTGCGCGCGATCTTGCTGCACTGGTTTGGACTCCTTTACTCTAATCTCCTTGCCTCTAGTCTTGTTGATAGCTGCGCACACAACTCCGAGGTGAGCACGCAACTGAGCGCCGACGGGCGCCAAGTTTGATCGATCAATGAGAAACTCTTCCCTCTCGGCTGTCCCGTAAGGCGGTAGTTTTTTCACGAATGAAGCTAACTTCGAGGAATCAAGAGGATCTCCTTGCGCGGCCGGGCATCACGAGCGATCTCCCGAAAGCGGTGTCTGAATATTTTCAATCCAAGTTCAACGGCCGCTGCTTGAAGTAACGTACATCAACCCGATAGACCTTAAGCCCAATTGCTCATATCGCTTTGGAAATTGTCAACTGATAATTCGATAGGAAGTATCCGCGATGTGACACCGCGAGGGTAAATCCGATCGCACAGCTGGTCGAATCCCACTGGGAGCTGAGTCTCGTGGAGAGTAAGCTTGAAGAAAAAATTGCTGGGGGAGAGAAGAGGAGGATCCATTTAGCCAAAGAATGGGCCGGTCTAGGACGCAAGGAAGAACTCTTTCGACAGTCCTTGATAAAATTCAACAAATTTGTCAAAGAGAACAACGAGAAGCGCGAGCGAGCAAGCCATAAAATTGCAGAGGGACAAGAGCGTCGTTCGAAATGTTACGAGCAAGTACGGGTCGCTGTCCGAACCTTTGTGCCATCCGATCTTTCACTAGCACACATTTTTCTCCTGATCTAGATATCCGAACTAACCCAAGAGCTGGAGTACGTGAAGGCTGCACACGAAAGCATGCGAAAGCGAGTCCAAGAGTACAGGATGTATCAGAATTACTTGGAGACCGTGGTGAACGAGACTGGCGGTGATTTTCAGAGCATCGGAGATATTTTCAATAGATACGAGAGCCTGGTAGAGTCCAGGAACATACTGGCTCGACATCAGGATCAAAATCTCGAGGCCTTGGAAGTCACTGGCACAGAAATGGTACAGTTGCGATTTGTCAGGTCAATTGAAATCGATGAATTCGATATTGGCTTGGCAATAAAATATCGAAGTATATCCAAATACATAAAGATTTATGGGAAGACAAAAAAGAGAAGCAGTGGATTATCAATTTATAATGGTATTAAAGTTTGTAACGTTAGAATGCAGCAAAAGTTTTTATTTAAAAAAAAATGCCTAGTTAAATTATAAAATTAAAGAAAGAACCACACGATAAGTCTAGATTTATCTTGTGGATCTCTAGATGAGTATCTTAAAAAATGGTTGGAGAACTTTTCTAGGTGAAACGTGCTACAAGAAATTAAAGCAATTTACAAATATGATTTTGCATGCCTAAGATGCAAACTTCAATCATATTTGTTTGTAGATCCCATAAATAATGTAGTTTTTTTCTACTTTTGTTTTCTTTAAATAAAGATAAACTCAATTTTTTTTAAATTTGTAATATACTCCTTCATTTTCTACAATGCTTTTCCATCTTTCTTATAGACATTCAAGGCCACTTCCAAAATTCACTTGACCATAACGAAAGCTACAAGAAATTAAAGCAATTTACAAATATGATTTTGCATTCCTAAGATGCAAACTTCAATCATATTTGTTTGTAGATCCCATAAATAATATGGTTTTTTTCTACTGTTGTTTTTTTTAAATTTGTAATATGCTCCTTCATTTTCTACAATGCTTTTCCATCTTTCTGATAGACATTCAAGGCCACTTCCAAAATTCACTTGACCATAACGGAAAAATAAATTAAAACTGCATTATTTATACGATGACCCAATATGTTACAATTTATGGCATGTGTCACACCGACCTAACGGCTATGAGTGCGAGAGAGATAGCTGATTTGCAGATATTCAGTGTTCTTCGAGACGGCTTATATTTCGGAAAAAAGAAAAGAAGCACCTTCCGCTCTGTTGAACGACGAACCACGCCTTTCTCTTCGATTGCCCAAAATGTAAACCGTCTAGGAGAAGACTTGACCATTGAATTTTTACTGCCTGGACGTGCGACCCATGCCTGAAACCCGTTTTCAGTTTTATTGCGTTTTATTGCGTACCTAGTAAAAACTAGTTCCAACTAAATAAATCACTTAAAACTTGTTCTAAATGGCCGTTCGTCTAGCTTGATCGACTGAATGAATGTAACCAACGTTTTTCATTAAGCACAGTGTTTGGGTTCAGGTTTTTATTCATCAGTAAATTCTAGATTTTCTAGTCCAAATTTGAAAAACTAGTTGTAACCAAGGCATTCAGTAAGAACTTGTTTTTATTAGGTATAACACGTTTAAACTGAAAAAAGGGTTTTAACTGTAACTTTGGTTGTTTGGGTTCTTATTTAACAAGGAACCGAACATATATCGTATTTTTGGCACGGATTTTTATGTAACAAACAACCCAACATATATATAGTAGTAATTAATTTCTTGTTATTTTCTTTTGAAGGGTACTTTCATGCCCTTCCCCTTATACCAGTTTTCTTATATCTATCGTAAATCGATTCTCAAAGGGATAAAAGTAATCACATAGTTGTCTTGCCAGCTGCATTTTCGGTTGCGCTTCCATTTTTTAGTCTACTTTACCCCTGTCTGTTACCCAGCAATTGTTCTAGTTCATTCACTATCTTTCGGTTTAATTTCCCTCTAACTGGCGTGCGTTCGGAAAATGCCTGGAATTTTCAGTTGATTTCTCGTATGTTCCACATATGGCGTCTGCAGACCCTTGTTTCCTGTGTTTTCCGTCACGACCACATCTTATCCTTGCCCACGTTTCTTTTTTTCTTCACTGCCCGCCGTGTTTCCCAGTCACTTTCCATGCGTACACCCGTCCCTCTATTACACCAAGCAATAGAGTTTTCCGCTCGCAACTATCATTAATTTTTTTTGACAAACATTTAAAAGAAAAAAATCGTGTTTTTTCGTTTTCCGCTTGTAAAATGAAAACGAATGAAGCAATCTTGATGCTCTGAAGAGCCAAATTGTCGAGAATCGAAATGCAACAAAAAGGGGGGTTGGAACGACTCGATCGAATTATTAACGGATAAAAACAGGAAAAATCAGCGTTTTAAAAAAATGCATAACGTTGCCATTTTGCAAGTTGGAGCGCAGGCTCTCCGCGAGATAGTAGTGACTGATAGGTACTTTTTATGTGCACAACCCAGGCGTCGTTGGATAATTAGTTTTTGCATAATTGCAAGCAGAATTTTGCAATGTACTATCTTGCCGCGTGCCTGGATGCGTCATGGATGGTCCGATTTCAATTTTCCAAACTGATGTCGACAGTAAAAGTATAGTACTACAAAACTTATATTCTCATTTTTCATTAAAATCCTGCGAAATAGGTGAGAAATATTTGCAAACATGACCGAAAAAGGACGAGCGCGTGAAAGCGGTTAAGTAGTGGAGGTGTAACGGCAGACGCGGGGAGCGCGTATATACAGGGTGTATCTTAACTACTAGTTTTTCGTTCGTGAGCATATAGGGTGTCTCTTTCCAAGCAAAACGTTTTTTTTTAAATGTCGTACCACAAAAATTGGCTGATGTAGGTATTCACGACTAAAGTCCAACGGTGAGTAAACAATAGCACAGTAGTTTTGGCGTCCAAGCGAGTGTCGGCGAGGGTTCAAATCCCCGTTTGCGCAAGTGGATTCAAATCCTTTGATTTTTGTTGAATAGAAATTGCAATTTAAAGTTCAAACTTTCAATTTCCAATGTTGGAATTTGAATTTTAAACCTTATCCGGTCGCCCAAATAAAGTATTAAATAATAAATGAAAAATTTTAGACAATATCGTCCATTGTTTATTCGGACGATGTAAAGATCTAAAGATTTTCCGAGTAAATAATGGATAACAATGTTTAACATGTTTTTAATTAACAATTTTTTATTGTTTAATACTTCATTTGGGCGACCGGATAACGTTGAAAACTCAAAATTGAAAATTGAAAGTTCAAATCCAAAAGCCCGAATGTGGATACGAACCCTCGCGCGCGCTCGCTTGGACTCCGAAACTACTGTGCCATTGTTTACTCACGGTTGGACTTTACTCGTGAATATCTCGGCCAATTTTTCGTGTCGCACAACATTTAAAAAAAGCGATTTGCTTGGAAAGATCACCCTTTGCTATATGCTCACGAACGGAAACCTAGTAGTTAAGATACACCCTGTATAGGATTAGGAGCGCGCTGCGCGCAAGTTATGAATCTTCACATTCGAATATCTCAGCAACTACTGGAGCTATCGTAATTTTTTTTTTTTTCATTTTGGGGTAACTGAACCAGGGAAAACTGATTCTTCACTCGGATTTTATTAATAATCAGTGGAAAAGCTGCTGTTGGATTTTCTTTGCTACATATCCATCTTAATATGATATTGATAAAATGCTACGAAAGAAGTGAAAAGTGCTTGCAAATATGGCTGTAAATGCACGTGAGGGACAATAGTGACCAACAATCTTCCAGCCGAGTCGGACGATGAATGTACATTCGAGGATGATAATGTCGACGAAAGCCGTATTTTCATGCACATTCAAAATATTGATGTAAATGTTGATGAATTTTACTGTTCGAAGTCTGCACAAAGAAAGAGAATATTATTAATACTCATTGAACATAGTTATTTAAGTATGTAATCATTTGTTTCGATTAAGTGCAATAATATACGATATGCGATTATAAGTAGGTTAATAAGTTAGTATATAATAATATTAATATGTAGTGTATTCGAGACCATATTTGTGCAATAATTGTCTGATAAAATAATGACTATGTACTTCAATAAATAAGCTTCCTGGCGGTTTATATGTCACCTGTTGCACAGCATTTTATCAATATGATATTAATATTAGGATATGTAGCAAAGAAAATCCAACAGCAGCTTTTCCACTGATTATTAATAAAATCCGAGTGAAGGATCAGTTTTCGCTGGTTCAGTTACGCCAAAAAATTAAGATAGCTGAAGTAGTTGCTGAGATAATTGAATGTGAAGATTATGAATCTAGCGTACATATAGTTCTTATATACATATAGCGTACATATAGACGCGCTCCCCACGTCTGCCGTTCTGCCCCTACTACTCAACCGCTTTCACGGGCTCGTCCGTTTTCAGTCATGTTTCCAAGTATTTCTTACCTATTTCACAGCATTTTAATGCAAAATGAGAATATACGTTTTGTAGTACACTTCTTCCTTCAAAATCTCTTTGGAAAATTGAAATCGGACCATCCATGACGCATTGAGACACACTGCATCATAGTGTATTAAAAAATTCGATTTGCAATTATGGAAAAACTAATTATCCGACACCACCTGGGTTATCTTGCGGAGAGTCTGCGCTACAGCTTGAAAAAATGGCGGCGTTATGCATCTTTGAAAAAACGCTGATTTTTCCTGTTTTTCTCGCTCATTTCATTTCTCGATCATTTTATTCGCATTTTGATTCTCCACAATTCCTTTCTTCAGAGCATCAAGATTGCTTCATTAGTTTTTATTTTACAAGCGAAAAACGAAAAAAACATGCTCTTGTGCTTTTAAATGTTTATAAAAAATTAATAAATGATAATTGCGAGTGGAAAACATAACAGGATATAACTACGGGCTGTCTTTCGTGTAATGGCATAGTCGGTATCCTGGTAGTATTTTCGTCACAGAATGACTCATTATCTGCTCTATTTCTCGGTCTATATGCTTGTATTCCTTGCAGTACATCGACACGTTAGTCTTGTTCCAATCGGATTGAATTTCTTGGTCGATTTCAATTTTGATGCCTGTTTTTATTCTTCTTTCCAGCTTCGGTATATTTCGATTCCGTATGGACCACCAGGTTCCTCCCGCATCTATGCTTTCCATTGCTTTTGTTATGTTTCTCCCCTACTTATTTCTCTATATCCTGATAGCAACACATGACAGAAGAGAAGGGACGTGTACTGGTGGATCTCAACAGCAAATTGGCAGTTTTGCAAGGAAGATACGAGCGCGCGAAGGCCGAAGCACTGAGATGGCAGACCATCGTGTCGAGGATAAAATCAACGGCAGCAACGAAAAATCTCGAGCTCACGCGGGTGAAATTCTGCTGCTGGAACATGTACCAGCAGCTCTGCAAGCGAAGAGGATACCCCGTGGAGGTAGATCGGGACGACGTTGAGAGTCAATTGGCTCACATCAAGCGTACGATAGTAGAACTTAAGAGAATCACGAAAACGGCTCGGAAGAAAGCCGCTTTGTCGGACGCGCCAGGCTCGTCGTGAGTATTCAATAAAAGGAGATGACGTTTATTTTTAAAAAACTCCCACGTCCTCGTTGCTGTTTATTGCAATCGTTAGCGTTCATCTACATCACGTGGTCGATTAAATTCTTGAAATGTATGAATACTGCGATGTGTCGAAAAAAATAATCTTTTTCGAAATATGCATACGTCCGGCAGAAAACACCATTTTCCAAAAAACTGTAATTTGTGTCAAAATAATATCGAGATTAAAAAAAAATAGATTTCTCAAGGTGAGGAGTTTAGCGTTAAGGATCTTCAACTGGACTCAACAAATATTAAGGCCTTAGGCCACAGTTACGGGTATAAAATGTTGTGCGAATTTAACAATTTTTTTTCGTATGAAAAAGTGATTCACTCATAAAATTAATTACGCATCTATGTAGTATGAGTATCAAGCTGTTAGAAAATATATATATTTTTTTTTCGATGTACAAAATGGCCGACTACTAATATTTTCTTTTTTTAGGCGCTCCGCGGCATGACATTCAGCATCCACAATGTTTTACCTGGAACAAAAAACAAAAATTCTCGTCAATCTACATTAGAATACCTAGAGAAGTACGTACGGAATTTAAAAAGTATTGTTTTACTCAAAAGTTGTAGGTATTTGAAACTTCGTTATAACTGCTCATAAAATGAAAAGTTTTCGATCAATCAGAAATTCCCCACGTACTTTTCTGCGAATTGCAATTAGGAACATAACTTTCAAATTTGAAGTAAATCGAGTGAAACTTGTTGAAGTTATTTGTCACGTTAATTGAAAAAAAGCTGTTTCGAGAAGTTTCGAATAGTCGGCCATTTTGTACATCAAAAAAAATTTTAACAGCTTGATATTCATACTAAATAAATGTGTAATTAATTTTATGAGTGAATCACATTTTCATGCGAAAAAATTGTTAAATTTGCACATGATTTTGTACCCGTTAATGTGGCCTAAGGCCTTAATTAGTTCTACAGTTATTCGAGATGGAAAGCAAAGCGTGAATTTTCCGTGCAAACCAAAAGGGGCAAAAATCGAGCGCTAGCACTCAGACTTGAGCTACCTTATTGTAATTGTACTTTATCCGCAAGAGGTTTGTTGGGCGCCAGCTCCGAGAGCAGTTTCTCAAGTTACTTCGCAAACGGGGATCTCAGGGTCGCGGGGGATCCTCGGTCGGCGGCGGGGGGGGGGGGGGGGGGGGAGTTCAGGGAGAATTACGCTAAGGTTCCTCGGCGGTGATTGCGCAAAACGAGCGATTTATAAGATGAAACTCGTAAGTGCTGACGCGGGGAATGGAAGGGGAAAAAGCACGCACTGCACAAAAAAGGGGAAAAATGCGAGATGTGAATTTATTAGAGACGCAATAATTACTCGAATGCTTAACACACGGGGATTTATTGAGATGAGACTGTTGGCGGCGAGTAACGCAAGTGACGAGGGACTTACCGGGTTGATCCTCGGCTAATCCTTTTTAATGTCCCGGATCTCGGCATGCTCTGTCGCCGTCACGCTCCCCCAGGGGCAGTTCCGTTACTCAGTGGCGAGTTGTACGGGCACTGGCGAACCTGGGGTACCCGAGCCAACCATACCGTAGACCTGGGTGGCGTCGTAACGACACGCCGGTGCCTGGCAAGCGGTATCTGCATGCTTGCATGCGGCACTGCGAGTCGGACGCTGGTGGTATGTGGCGCCCCTAGGAGCGGGCGTCTGGGCTTAACCGCCTGGGCTGTGAAGAGCACAACCTCTATAAAAAAATTTGCTAATTGGAAATTCGGCTTCAGTCCGGCCAATAGAGGTTTTGCAAGGTCAGCGATGGAAATAAATGATGCTTTCTTACGTTTCGACCCTTTGGTTCGGGTCCTCTTCAGAAATTATATTTTTCTCTATACGTTTTGATACACAAATTTTACAAATCAAGTTTGAAGGAATTAAATGCAAGAATGTTTTATGTTATGATTGTGTTATAAAATTGTTGTGTCGTTTTGTATCACTGTTATGTTAATTCTGTTTTGGTTATAACTATATTGATTTAATATGAATAAGTTCTTGTATTGCGTTAAATCTTCTTATTCATCGGTGTTTGAAATGAGTGATGTGTGAGAGTGTGGTTTATTATACTATGGAGTTTTAAAGAAATGAAATATGAGAAATGACTAACCTCGATGTTGTTGATGTTTCTAGCTTTTGCTTATATTTGGAAGGTTATTTCAAAAGACAGTAGTTATGGAAGTAAATACTGTTTTGCTGGAGTATACTCAATAGATGGAAGAATTTATCGCTGTTTAGCGATTTTTATCATCTGTAAGGGATTGATAATTATAAGAAAGTTTTGTGTTTTATTTGTGAAAATTTAATGTTCGTGATTGATTTAAAAGAAATTTTAATAAAGTATCAACTGACTGTGATGATTACCTATTGAGTTTAAGATGTAAAAAAAATTTCTTCCAAAATAAACAAAAACTCGAAATTTACATATCTCAGTTACGTATTGAGTTGTGTGATCACAGAGAGTTCGAGAGAAACTGAGTGATGTCTTAATTTCGTGAAGCTTATTAGAGTCTATTTTGCGAATCGAGGGAGAAAGATCCTTTAAGCAGTGACGTGTCAAGAGAAATAAAATTGGTGCGTCATGTTAAGAGTATTTAAAATTAAATTATAGTGACAATAATTTTAAAATTGTTATGTCAAGTAAAGTATTGTAAAATATTTTAATAGTTATATAATAGAGTTATAGAGCGAGCTTAGTTTTTGTATGTCAGTTCTCAAATTTATAGCGTTGGAGTGTGCCTTAATTTGGATCATTTCTAGGATTAGTCTTTTTTTGAGCCAATTTTCATTGTTTAAAATTTTTACATTGTCGAATTGAAATTTTTTGAAAATGTCGATTTGAAGTTTTGTTTTCCTTACCTCAAACTCTCAAACATAAAACCTCATATCCACAAATCGATCTCCGAACTTGAGTCCAAATTAGATTTTTTACTCGACAAACCTAGACAAATCGAAATTAGAACCAGATTTACTAAAATCTTAAACAAAATAAATATTCCAACATCATTTTCCAACACTAATCAAATTATAAACCACACGTCCTCATTCTCAAAAAACAACCCTCAACTTTTAGTTACACGAGCTGACAAAGGAAATTCAATAGTCATTCTTAACAAATCAGATTACATTACAAAAACTCATAATTTGGTCGCAGATTCCTCAACTTACAAATTAACAAATAGAAATCCCATCAACACTCTACAAAAAGGCATTAACAATATTCTCTCCAGATGGAAAACCCTAAAAATCATTGATGAACCAAAATTCAAATAATAAAAAGTTGAAAATTGCAACCTATCTCGTCTCTATTGTCTGTCAAAAAATCATAAAAATAATTATCCACTTCGTCCAATAGTATCATCATTAAATAGTCCAACACATAAAATAGCTGAATTTATACAATCTAAACTTTCTAAATTATTCAATACGACTAATTCACACGTCAAAGATAGTTTCCACTTAAAACATTCACTTTCTAACATCTCAATTCCACTTAACTACAAATTGGTCTCGTTTGATGTTGTTTCTCTCTATACCAACATCCCATTACACCTTGTTATTCAAAGCCTTAAAAAAATATCATATCTACTTTCAAAAACATTTCCTTTAAACGAAATAATTAAAGCCATAGAATACATCATGTTCTCAACTTTCTTTACATTTCAAATTAAAATTTACCGACACATCTCAGGGTTAGCAATGGGCTCACCTCTGGCTCCAATACTATCTAACATCGTCATAATTGATCTTGAAACAAGTTGTCTGGAAAGATATAAATTTTCGTTACCACTATATAAAAGATATGTTGATGATATTATTATTGCTCTACCAACAGACACAATTTAATCCACCAAAAAGATTTTTAACTCATATAACCCAAAATTACGATTTACGTCAGAAAATGAAGTAGACAAAAAAAATCCCTTTTCTTGATATACTTTTAATCCATAAACAAAATTCAATTATGGGAAATTGGTATAGGATACCAACCTAGTCAGGCAGATACATAAATTTCTTTTCACACCACCCACTTTCCCAAAAAAAGCTATAATTTACATGCTGTTTGACAGAGCAATAAAATTATCTCATCCTTCATTTCACAAAGAAAATCTCAAACTTATTCGTAACACGATGACACAAAATTGCTATCCGATCTCTTTCACAGAAATAATAATAAAACACCGGCTTTTCACAATCAACAATCAAAAAAAGAATAACAACAATTTTGATTCTTCCAGACTAATAAATCTTCCTTACACAAAAAACATCCATCATCGACTAATTCGTCTTTTCCAACAATACAACGTAACATTAGTCACAAACAATAAACACAACATTTCATCGATTACTGGCTCCACCAAAGACAAAATAAAAAACAACCAAAAATCGAACATAGTTTACAAAATCGATTGTAAGGATTGCAATGCCACAG
The DNA here is from genome assembly GCA_963210295.1 of Ophion ellenae. Taxonomy (NCBI): domain Eukaryota; kingdom Metazoa; phylum Arthropoda; class Insecta; order Hymenoptera; family Ichneumonidae; genus Ophion; species Ophion ellenae. Next base: position 30,119,874 of record OY723387.1, read on the forward strand.
ACATCGGGCAAACCAAAAGATACCTTGAAACCAGAATAAAAGAACATAAAAATAGCCTAAAGCATACTACCACAATACACACAGCCTTAGCAAAACATGCAATAGAACAAAAACATGACTTTCAACTCGACAATGTAAAAATTTTAAACAATGAAAGTTGGCTCAAAAAAAGACTAATCCTAGAAATGATCCAAATTAAGGCACACTCCAACGCCATAAATTTTAGAACTGACATACAAAAACTAAGCTCGATCTATAAGTCTATTATATAACTATTACAATATTTTACAATACTTTACTTGACATAACAATTTTAAAATTATTGACACTATAATTTAATTTTAGATACTCTTAACATGACGCACCAATTTTATTTCTCTTGACACGTCACTGCCTAAAGGATCTTTCTCCCCCGATTCGCAAAATAAAGACTCTACTAAGCTTCGCGAAATTAAGACATCACTCAGTTTCTGTCGAACTCTCTGTGATCACACAACTCAACACATAACTGAGAAATGTAAATTTCGAGTTTTTGTTTATTTTGAAAGAATTTTTTTTTTTAATCTTAAACTCAATAGGTAATCATCACAGTCATTTGAGACTTTATTAAAATTTCTTTTAAATCAATCACGTACATTAAATTTTCACCAATAAAACACAAAACTTTCTTATAATTATTAATTCCTTACAGATGATAAAAATCGCTAAACAACGATAAATTCTTCCATCTATTGAGTATACTCCAGCAAAACAGTATTTACTTCCATAAATACTGTCTTTTGAAATAACCTTCCAAATATAAGCAAAAGCTAGAAACATCAACAACATCGAGGTTAGTCATTTCTCATATTTAATTTCTTTATAACTCCATAGTATAATAAACCACACTCTCACACATCACTCATTTCAAACACCGATGAATAAGAAGAATTAACGCAATACAAGAACTTATTCATATCAAATCAATATAGTTATCACCAAAAAAGAATTAACATAACAGTTATGTTTTGTTAATACAAAACGACACAACAATTTTTTAACACAATCATAACATAAAACATTCTTGTATTTAATTCCTTCAAACTTGATTTGTAAACTTTGTGTATCAAAATTTATAGAGAAAAATATAATTTCTGAAGAGGACCCGAACCAAAGGGTCGAAACGTAAGAAAGCATCATTTATTTCCATCGCTGACCTTGCAAAACCTCTATTGGCTGGACTGAAACCGAATCTTCAACTAGCAAATTTTTTTATAGAGGTTGTGCTCCTCGCAGCCCAGGCGGTTGAGCCCAGACGAATTAGAATGGATAAAGCAAAGACAACCAAACAAACTGAGATGGATAAGGCAACAGAACCTGGCACACTAACTCGGACCGAAAGCGTGGCGTCTGTCGCTTCTGAGGGGGGACGCTCCCAACGAAGTGAGAAGCGTCCACGCGAAGAGTTACATTTTGGCAGTGATGACTCGGCGGGATCCCCCGGACGCGGAGGAGCTCCAAAGAGCCCTGCCAAAAAGAAGATGCAGACAGAGAGCTGGGTCGAGGACCAGACTCAACAACCGACGGCTGATACCGCACAGCCGAAGGACCACCGGTATCTAACCGAAGAAGAGAAACCCAGGCAGCATAAATGTCCAATTGGCATCGATAAGTTACCGTTGTCAGGTTACCTTTAAGACATGACCGTAAGATAACTATTCGACATCTTTCAAATGACATCCCGTATAATGCTGCCGAAAAGTTATCTTTTTTATGATATCTTTCGGCGATGAAAACGGATGTCTAGAAGGTATCCCAAAATATTATCCAATTGATGACTTCTTTAAGTTATCAAAAAGTTATCTATTTACGGTTATCTATTGTATCTAGTTCCACGTTATCCGAAGGATATCATAAGGACGAATTACATAAGACGTCTTTTTCATGACATCTTTCAGATATCGGTAATATGCTGTCTTTTAAGATATTTGGTATTGGCGGGAAATAGTAAAAAGTCATCCAAATGTTGTCCTAAAGATAACATTCAACGGATCACTTTTACCATAGTGCGAATGTAGCGTGTCATATTTCATTTCACCGGCAAAAAATTGTGTGTAACAACAAGTAGTTGAAAAAATAAAGGTGTTGAAATATATATATACGTGAGTGCCTTTTATCCTACTATTCTTTTCGCCTCTGTGAGTACATATATGTATTTAATGTACTTTCTTTTTATTCTGAAAGCGTAGATCTGCTTTTGAGGTTATCCAAGGGATCATTTGGAGCATGGCAACCACCAAAAGACGTGACTGCAACGGGAGAGAAGTCTAACAACGACTGTACCGTCTTTATAATATTAAATTACATTTGACTTATAATGAATTAATCGATGTTTTATTTATAATGACCTAACCCACTTCGAAACCTCCATAACAATATCTTATCAATTTCTTCATGATAAAAATTAACTTATTAACAGGCTAGAATATTGAGCTATATAAATATTCTAGACTATTAATAGGTTAATTTTTAAAAAGAAATGGATAGGATTTTGTTATACATATATATCGCCAATAAATAGATATCTTTTCGATAGCACTCTTCGATACCGTTTAGATGTCGTTTTGTTAACCTCATTCGGATGCCTATTGGACGACTTTTAGATGGCAGTGGTATCTTGGCATTTTTGTGCCTTTAAGAAGATATCTTTCAGATATATCGATTTGATGACTTTGCGCTAACGTACCGACAACCGAAAAGAGTTAACCTTTTGTCGACACTTTGTTAACCATTAAAAGGTGCCGTATGGTTAACTATCGGACACAAATAAGTTATCTGCCAAGCGGACATAAGTGATACGTTTTGTAATACAAAACGGCGTCTTTTTGGACAACCAAAAAGTTATCCATATCCGTTTCGCGATATCTTTCGGATGCCATATAGACAACATTTTGCTACCTGGAAAGCAGAGGAAGCTGCCATGAGCGCGGAAATGAACAACTGGCTTGACCAGCAGAAAACAAAGCTGGAGAGAATTAGTTTTGCCGAGTGCAACCGTGTCCCCAAGGCGACCATTAGGAAGTTCCTAATGGTCGCCTTTCTGAGAAACAGCTGAGGGTCGTGTCGATGAGACAAACAAGAGAACAAGGACTTGACCTTAGTGTTGCCTCGAAAGAGGATGTCAAACTGATTAAAAAGTCTGATCTTGGTGGAGTTAAGCTCCGAGCGGAGGAGCCTAGAAGCTCAGGCCGGCGTTCGTCATTTACGACGTCGAGCCCAATAGTACCAAAGTGGAGATAAAAGCCGATCTATTATCGAAAAATTTCGATGCTGCATGTACAGAGGAGATAGAAAAGCTGGAGAAAGAGGTTGTGATTCGTCACTCCTACGAGAACAAGATAAAAAAGAGGAACTGGATTGTCGAGGCGCCAGCGGCAGCATTGGACCACATCATAGGGAGAGGAAGAGTGTTTCTAGAGTGGAACACGCACAGGGTGTCGGAATACCTTAACGTGACACGGTGCTTCAAGTGCTTCGCATTTGGACATCTACCTGCGAGGTGTTCCGCCCCGGACCCGCTTTGCGAGACCTGCGGTGAAAAAGATCATCACAAGGTAAAGTGCCCGAATCCGAAGACACCAAAGTGCGCGAACTGCGTGCGGTACAGAAAAAAAGAGACAAGTCACCACGTAAAAAGTCAAGCCTGCCCTGAGTATGTGCGCCAAGTGGCAATCTACCGGAGCAGGTTAGAGAGTTGAGGGCTGGCGGGCGAGTGAGTTTGTTTGGGTCGCGAACATTAAAGTCATAAAGTGCTACGACAGTGCTTCGGGTCGCCTTTGTGCGACGGATTTTTTGCCATTAAAGCCTACTTTAACAAGTGCTATAAAAACATGCTAGAAAGTAGAGCGTCCGCCTCCTCGGGGCTGGGACGGAAACCCCGACTCTCGCGGGTCGGCGGGCCAAGAGACCCTGAATCTTAATATATAATCCATTTTAATAAAAAAGTAAAACTTCGAAGTGCATCGCGGTAGGTGATGAGCGTAAGCTCGCAGACCACATCTTAAATACGGGACACAAATAATAATAATGTCGCTGTCACGCAAAAGGAAGACGCAAAAGCAAAGCGCAAGCACCCGCAACAAAAAGAAAACAAACCGCAAAAAGAAAAGAAAGACCGGTGGAAGCGCGAAGGGAATGAACGGAAAATAGAACTCAAACACACCGACAGAGATGGGCGCGGGGTCAGCGGTCACTGAAGTTAAGCAGGATTGGAGGCTGCCAATACTTGGAGCGGTGACCGCTTGTCCGTGCACTGGTTTGCGCGTCAACCTCTGAGTGGGAGGCAGTTAGTCTGAATTTCTGATGGTAATACAACTGAAACTCAGCCAAATATAGCCGCCTGTATCGGCCCAGCTTTTCCGCAGTTTCCCTGGGCCCTCGTGCAAATGCGATATAGTAGTGCATTAGGAAAGAGTGGTAGCAAATGCGATATAGTAGTGCATTAGGAAAGAGTGGATAAAAGGGGAAGGCCCCGTACGTCTGAGGAATACATGTATATTAAAAGAATAGAACTCAAACGCGAAAGCCAGAAAAAAGCTAGATTATCTATTCTCGCTCGAAGTTGTATCGCTCGGTGCAAGGCTCGACGATAACTGTTCGTCATCTCGGTGTCTCCCGCATGCTCGCCGAAATTCTCTACATTTTTCGGATCGTTGACCGGGTCCCGACGCGTGGCGTCCGATGGCAACACCTCCTGGGCGGACTAGGATCTAACAGAGGGGCGATCGATGAAGGGTCGATATCATACGGCCGGGTAGAATAGGGAAGCGTAGTGGTAGCTCGACGTCCAGAATTTCCCGAGCCCAACGAGGGATGGCAGCAGTGTGACGGTATTCGGACTTCTTGGACGAGAGTACTCCTCAGCTCCATAAACTTAGCCGCCGACTATGGAAATATCGAATTTTTTACGCCAATCGATTATTAGTCGTTTGTTAGTGTTTGTTAGACGAAAGCCAGCGTTTCTTAGACTTTATTGAATAAAACGAAAAACAAATTTATGCCAAAGTTAGCCGCAGAAAATGGTTTACTAGTGATTTCGAACTTTTCTTCGTAACCAATCGATTGTTAGTCGTTTGTTAGTGATTGTTAGTCACTTTATATCGTTTGTTAGAGCTCAATTATTATTAAATTAATGAAAAACTTTTCGGCCCTAGAGCGCGCTGCAAGCCACGTGAAGTTGGAAGCATCGTCGCGACAGCTGCTTCCGGCTTTGCACATGTAACTCGTCAATTTCAGCAAAATGTTGATTCTTGTCATTCTATTAGATTGTTAGACGATCGCTAGTGATTGTTGGTTAACTTTCATCGTTTGTTAGAGCTCCATTTTTATTTAATCGCTGAAAAACTTTTCGGCGCTTGAGCGCGCTGTATGTCGCGAAGGTTGGTAGCATCGCCGCGACAACTGCTTACGGCTTTGCACATGTAACTCGCCAATTTCAGCAAAACGTTCATTCTTGACATTATATTAGAATGTTAGACGAATGCTAGTGATTGTTAGTTCATTTTCATCGTTTGTTAGAGATCCATTTTTATTTAATCGCTAAAAAACTTTTCGGCGCAAGAGCGCGCTGCATGTCGCGAAGGTTGGCAGCATCGTCGCGACAGCTGCTTCCGGCTTTGCACATGTAACTCGTCAATTTCAGCAAAACGTTGATTCTTGTCATTCTATTAGATTGTTAGACGATCGCTAGTGATTGTTAGTTAATTTTCATCGTTTGTTAGAGCTCCATTTTTATTTAATCGCTGAAAAAATTTTCGGCGCTAGAGCGCGCTGCATGTCGCGAAGATTGGCAGCATCGCCGCGACAACTACTTACGGCTTTGCACATGTAACTCGTCAATTTCAGAAAAACGTTGATTCTTGACATTAAGATTAGATTGTTAGACGAATGCTAGTGATCGTTAGTTAATTTTCATCGTTTGTTAGAGATCCATTTTTATTTAATCGCTAAAAAACTTTTAAGCGCAAGAGCGCGCTGCATGTCGCGAAGGTTGGCAGCGTCGTCGCGACAGCTGCTTCCGGTTTTGCACATGTAACTCGTCAATTTCAGCAAAACGTTGATTCTTGTCATTCTATTAGATTGTTAGACGATCGCTAGTGATTGTTAGTTAATTTTCATCGTTTGTTAGAGCTCCATTTTTATTTAATCGCTGAAAAAATTTTCGGCGCTAGAGCGCGCTGCATGTCGCGAAGATTGGCAGCATCGCCGCGACAACTACTTACGGCTTTGCACATGTAACTCGTCAATTTCAGAAAAACGTTGATTCTTGACATTAAGATTAGATTGTTAGACGAATGCTAGTGATCGTTAGTTAATTTTCATCGTTTGTTAGAGATCCATTTTTATTTAATCGCTAAAAAACTTTTAAGCGCAAGAGCGCGCCGTATGTCGCGAAGGTTGGCAGCATCGTCGCGACAGCTGCTTCCGGCTTTGCACATGTAACTCGACAATTTCAGCAAAACGTTCATTTTTGTCATTCTATTAGATTGTCAGACGATCGCTAGTCATTGTTAGTTAATTTTCATCGTTTGTTAAAGCTCCATTTTTATTTAATCGCTGAAAAACTTTTCGCCGCTAGAGCGCGCTGCATGTCGCGAAGGTTGGCAGCATCGCCGCGAGAGCTGCTTACGGCTTTGCACATGTAACTCGTCAATTTCAGCAAAACGTTGACTCTTGACATTCTATTACCTTGTTAGACGAATGCTAGTGATTGTTAGTTAATTTTCATCGTTAGAGCTCCATTTCTATTTAATCGCTGAAAAAACTTTTCGGTGCGAGAGCGCGCTGCATGTCGCGAAGGTTGGCAGCATCGCCGCGTCAGCTGTTAACGGCTTTGCACATGTCACTCGTCAATTTCAGCAAAACGGTGATTCTTGTCTTTCTATTAGATTGTTAGACGATCGCTAGTGATTGTTAGTTAATTTTCATTGTTTGTTAGAGCTCCATTTTTATTTAATCGCTAAAAAACTTTTCAGCGCTAGAGCGCGCTGCATGTCGCGAAGGTTGGCAGCATCGCCGCGACAGCTGCTTACGGCTTTGCACATGTAACTCGTCAATTTCAGCAAAACGTTGATTCTTGACATTCTATTAGATTCCCAGATAGACGGATGTACCTCATATTGGCATCATATGTACATCATCACTGCGGCATAGAAAGTCTCACAGCTGTGTATCCCTTATGAGTGCTCCCGTTGAAGTCATATTTGCATCACATGATGATTCACAATAATACATCCAAATGAAGCAAAGTTGTTCTCACGCGAACATGCAAGCAGTGAATTCATCAGACTAGCAAATTTGGCCCACGAATATCTAACGGGTGTGTTTAGACTAACTCAACGTTGAGCAATGTTGAGCAGCGCTGCTCAACGTTGAGAAGCGTTGAGTCTGGACACGTTTGCAGCGCATGCGTTTGCGTTGACTAGCGTTGTGTAGCGTTGAGCAGAAACGCCATATTTTAAAAGTGTTTATAAACAAAAGGTGCGGATGAGAACAGTCTCGAGTGATTTTGGCAGCAGCAAGTGAAGTTAATTAATAATATGATGGAAAATCAGCTCATACTTGAATATGATTGGCTTGGCAAAACTTATTATGTTGAAGCAATGCCAGAGTTTCACGAAAAACTGCAAAACGGTGGGTACAGATAGAGGTTATGGATACAGCTTATGGATATGGACATGTTAACGAAATAACACGCACTTTACTGGAATATTTTTTACAAAATGTGTTTGTTTTCTAGATATCGTCCACGCAAGCGAATTTTTCCGAAAAATAGCCAGCAGTCACGTCGACGACCCAGCAGTTTCTGGTAAGAAAAGTCAACATTTTTATCAAGGTTTTAATAGCTTTCATTTGCAGTAGTATCTGGTTCAATATAAAGTTGCACACTCAATAACACATACATTCGCATCCATTTTTCTTTATAATAGATCTTCCTCTCATTGATGAAATGGGAGGAAATGTCATGGATGATGAGAATGAGCCGAGCAATAGCCAGAAAGAGACTGCTGGAGAAAATACATGCCAAGACGAAAACGACCGAAGTTTCGTGAATGCTGAAGAAGGTAATCATTCCAGAATATTATCTATTCCTTGAATGACAATTTAGAGAAATCATTCGGGATAACGAAATTCGGCTGGCAATAGAATTTTTGTATCCCAAGTTCCCAAGTATATCTAATTATCATGAGATCGATTTCATTATGTAAAGACTATTGAATATTTATGATTCTATTATCATGAGTATTCAATAGTATTACAACTTTGACCAAACTTCACGGCTCTTATTAAAAAGTAACATACAACACGATTTGTAATGAATCCATTCAGAATAGTATCGAATGTTATCTAATTTTGTAATGCAACTTTGCAATTAGGGGGTTTTGCCGTTTTTCTTGATTAACAGACCGATCAACGATACGTTCGATTCACAAACTGGCTATTTCATCATTGCCATTATGTTTTAATTAATCAACATGTCCTATGAGTAATACGAAATGTAATGATTTCTTAGTTAGTCCTATTTTTCTCTATTATGATTCGTATATTATGACAGAACTATTTTTTTTAAATTAGATACAACCACCAACACATGGACTGGTCCAGCAACGAAATTATTACTAGAGGAGTAGAAGAAACGAATCGAACGTTTTCGGAACCCAAAAGTAAAAAAAGTTACTTTGTGGAGAGAAATTGAAGTCGTCCTAAAAGCGAAAAAACTCAATTTTGACACGACAACAATTCAGGGGAAGTTTCGAAATATGAAACATACATATGGAAAAATTAAAAAGAATAACTCAAGGAAAACAACCGGTGTTGGGCGTCTGTCATGGCCATGGCTCAACGATATGGAGGACATTTTTCACGATGATAAATCGATTAATTTCTCCACAGACGAAGTGATTTCGAGTATGGTCGATAAAGAAAATTCGCCAATGAATCTCTCAGTTTCAAATGAAAGGTAAATATTTCATCGAATCCACTGAGGTATTTTTTTTATTGTCAAACAAGATCGACTTCATTAATGCGTGCTTTATTATTGTTGTGATTTCAGCAGTTTAATCAGCACCGAAAGCTCTCCTGATAGCGTGCAAGAGACTAGCACAAGCGCAGAATGCTCAGAAATAAGTACAAGTGCAAGCTCATCGTCGAGATCTGGGAGGTCCCGAAACAATAAAAAGCTTTACTATCAAAGACAAAAACAGTTTGACGTCGACACTATGAAGCTCGATATTTTGAAGAACTTGGGGGAAAAATTAGATCTCGCAAAACAACGCGCTGCTGCAAGCTCAGAGAACTTCAGAGCTAACGGATGCCATCAATGCTCGGACGCAAGTTCTGAAGGATATATCAATGCACCTTAAGTTATTGCTAGACAGATCCAAGACAAGCGATGATTTGTAGCCATGTCCGTATGCCATATCTGTGATGACTGAAACGGTACAGCGTGCAATTTTTAGTTTGTTGTGTTTCGATTCTGCTTTCCATAGTTAAACAGTATTATTGAAATAAATTTAAATATTTTATATTTTCTTACCTTACTTTTAGTATTTATTACTTTTCACTTTAAGTGATAATATTCATCACTGCTGAGAGCACCAAAAATGTGAAAACGATTATTAGATAAGGTTCATCACTGTGATTAAATAGGGTAGTAATAGTATTTCATCAAAGTGATATAGTTATATATTATTAAGGGTAAAAAAAAGTGTGGTAAGAAAATTAATGAATAAGATGTATCACTTTGTGATTACACAGGGTAGTGATTTTATTCCGTTAAGATTAAATAGTTATACACAATACATTTAAGTGCCTGCAAAAAATATTTTTTAATATAATAAAAGAGACGTATTTATTATACGAATGATTTATTCATGTGAAAAATGACTCATTGTACTAAACTAAGTACTTGCTAAGTACTTAAAACGTCCACATAGTGAGATTTATATTGTTTCTACGGTAGTGAAAGCAAAAGTAATTGCCAATGATATTAAGATAGTCAAAAAAAGAAGATAGTAATGTGTAGTTAAATAAAAAATTAAGAGAACTTTGATCATATTTACTCCATATTATCGTCAATTTCAGTGTACAAAAAATATACTAATATTTTAGCGCGAATACTCTTTCTTTTTATCGTGGATGACAAAAATCCTTCCGCGAATCTTCCCAACTTCGACTGAAACACTTTTACGGTAGAAAAGTCCACTTTATTGTTTTCAACCTCACATGCCGCGTATTTTGCACTCTCACGTCTCTCACACCTCGAATTTTTCAATTTCATTTTCATTTTAAAATTTTTAACAAAATTCAATTAATAGTCTTTATGGTATTATCGAAATAATGCATTCATTATTTGAATTCGTTTATCACGAGCAACAATATTTTCAATTTCATCTATATCTTCGTCTACATTTTCATCATTATTATCAACATCGACTGCGTCATTCTGTACATTCATATTGTCTCTGAATGCGCATCACCATGCATTAAAATAAAATTATGCAGAGTGCATGCCGCAGCTACAATTTTGTTAGCCATTGCAACGGATTTTACATCTAGATAAAATAACCGTCGGAATTTAGTTTTCAGCAAACCGAATGCTCGTTCTATAATGGTACGCATTGACGCATGTTTGGTGTTGTAAGAAATTTGCTTCTCTGTAAGATGACCGTTATCTCTGAACGGTGTCAATACATTCACAGATAACGGATAAGCAGAATCTGCAAGAATGTGTTTTTCTGGTGGCAGCAGAGGATGGTCTGCATTGTTGAGTCTTCGAAATAATGGTGAGCTTCGAAAAACCGAAGCATCATGGGCCCTTCCTGGTCTTCCGATTAAAACGTCTATAAATTTTCCGGTGTGATCGCATGTACCTGTTAAAATACAGTTAATGAAAATTACAACAAAATTAAATGTAGGTGAATAGATTTGTATTTATCATGACTAACATTAAAATATATTCTAACCTTGTAGAATGATCGAATGAGTTCCTTTTCTGTTATAGTAGTCATTGGCATTTCCTGGAGGTTGCTTCATTTCAATATGGCATCCATCCATGGCTCCAATTACTCTAGGAAACCATTCTTGCCGTAAACGAAAAGCCTTCAAGCAGTGAAAATGTAATTCATTAACTGATAATAAATGTAGCATCAAAAATGAAAAAGTTTATTTTCACAAAATAGATCATCGTGCATAAATGAATAAGGTTATTATTCATTTATGTAAGATTATTATTCGGAAAATTTGGAGGGCAAAACTCACAGCTTCAATAACATTACAATTTTCTAGACTTCGCCATGTAATGTATTGTGGTAACATAGCCACTAGAGCTTCAATGACTCCCTTGAATGCAAAATGAGCAGCAGTTTTCCCAAGATCAAATCGGTCAGCAACAGACCTAAAGCCTTCCGGGGTCGCTAAGAGCCAGATTGTTAACAGAATTTTTTTCTGTTAATAGTGAATTTTTCAATGATATTTCTATTTTTATTTCATCACTCACCATAAACACTTCTCTTCTCATTCGGAAATGGGAGTGAAATTGCTCGCCAGTGTATTGAGGAATTGTTTCTTAAAAATAATTCCGTATTCTTACTGGAGGACCTCTGCGTGGATGTATATCTAAGCCATTTTCGTCAGCCGCTTCGAGTAACCCTAAGATGTATTCATCTAGTTCGTCTTCTATATCATCATTACCAAGATTTGCTATAACACATAAAAATCGATATTTAGATGAAATATGATATTGATGTTACAGTTTAAAGTGATTACATTATATTGAAATATTTATAATTATGGCTATCTATGTATTTTCATGATTAACAGTACATTTCCTCATTATTCATTTATGGAAGACTGAATGTATTTCTGCAGATTTTGTTTAGATTGTTAATAGGTTAAAAATATGAGTGCTTTTTATTCATATAAAATTTATCATACCTTCGTTAAAAATATTCGCGACGTTTTCATCCATCGGATTAATCACTTCATCCAGCAGAATGTTCATAATCATTTCCATTTCTTGAATTCTATCTCCGCACGGTCCGTACAAACAAAACTGAGGTTAGGTTTCCCTTGCGTTGACTAAACGTGTCCGGCCTGAAATGTCAACACTCAACGCTAATTTCCCCCACTAAACCATGTTGACTGGCCGCCATTTTTGATGAGATGCGTTGATCAACGTTGAGTTAGTCTAAACACACTCAATAAGTGAGTACATATGGGGCTCATATGGGTGTCACGGCGTGAAGAAACTGCAGTGCTCATACGGAGCTCATATTAGCGGCATGGCGTGACGGAACTATGCTGTGCTCATACGGAGCTCATATTAGCGGCATGGCGTGAGGTAAATATGCTGTACTCATGCGGAGCTCATATTAGCGGCATGGCGTGACATAACTATGCTGTGCTCATATGAAGCTCATATGAGTGTCATAGCGTGGAAAATAAAAAAAATCCAAAAATATTGATAAAAAATATCTGGTAGGATTTTTATTATCCCCATACGCTCTATTGATGTTCCTGCCTATATAATAAATGGATTAAAAACGTATTCTGCCTAGTTAAATTTTGTACCTACCTACGGTTTGAACCACGTCTTCTAATTCGAGAGCCGAGCGCGCTACCTACCTAGCCATTCTAACACTTGTGCAAATTTTCTTTGTGTCTGTCTATTTGTATCATTCTGGATTTGGATGCATATCGACATCATATTGCGCTTATGGGATGTATCACTGACGAATATACATATAGCCGTCATATTGCGCTCATCGAATGTATCACTTACAAGGAGAAGGCAGAGCCTGGATGTGGCGAATCGGATTCTCCTTTTGCGTGGTGGAAGTTGAAAACCTCCGAATTAACGTCGTTTTTTATTTTTGTTCCAATAAGCCTTAGTTGCTGAGATATCGCGATTTGAAAATTTGGGAGTTTCGGCTCGCGCGTAGAGTACATTGAGCGTTGACGCTTGAGACAAGAGCGGCCGTAACTAATACGGTAAGACGACGGACTGGCACTCTGAAAGTTCACGGTTCGCTACCCCAGGCTTTTTTTTAAATTCAATTTTTATTTTTATTTTATAATCTCTCATAAGACTTTGCATGTGCAGGTAAAGAAGCCAATTCGAAAATATGTATTACTCGTTTTATTCATCTATTATATTAAAATAATTTATCCAATAATGAAGTCACAATTACATAGCAAAATAATATTGTATAACAAATAATTAATCTAATAATCAAGTCACAATTACAAAGCAAAATAATATTGTATCACAAATAATTAATCTATTAATCACGGTACAATGAGAAAGCAAAATAATATGGTATAAAAAATAAATAATTAATCTAATTCACCCTTGCGAATTTCGCGGCAGGTAATTATTCTGATTCTTCTTCTATCAGATCAGTTGACAAATTGGAGGGTGGAAACCATCGTAAAAGCAAGGGAAGCACAAAGGCTTACGACACTACGAACATAAAATGAACGTAATACCACCGCAACCACATTTAACCTTAGAGATTCTATCAGGAAAGCATATTTGAAGATATACATCTTCAAATATGCTTTCCTGATATTTGATATACATCTAGATATACATCTTCAAATATGCTTTCCTGTGAATTAGATGAATTATTTATTTTTTATAACATATTATTTAGCTTTCTTATTGTGACGTGATTAATAGATTAATTATTTGTTATTCAATATTATTTTGCTTTGTAATTGTGACTTGATTATTAGATTAATTATTTGTTATACAATATTATTTTGCTATGTAATTGTGAATTCATTATTGGATTAATTATTTTAGTATAATAGATAAATAAAACTAGTAATACATATTTTCGAATTTTTTTATTTACCTGCACATGTAAAGTCTTATGAGAGATTATAAAATAAAATTTAAAAAAAGCATGGGGACGCGAACCGTGAACTTTCAGAGTGCCGGTCTGTCGTCTTACCGTATTAGCTACGGCCGCTCTTGTATCAAGTCTCAACGCTCAACGTACTCTACGCGCGAGACGAAACACCCAAATTTTCAAATCGCGATATCGCATCAACTAAGGCTTATTGGAACAAAAATCAAAAGCGACTTTAATTCGGAGGTCTTCAACTTTCACCACGCGAAAGGAGAACCCGATTTGCGACATCCAGGCTCTGCCTTCTCTTGTTAGAAATATCAATATCGCTGTCATAGGATGTATCACAGAAACATGCATGTCGCCGTCATATTGCGCTCATGGGATGTATCACTGAGAAATATGCATATCGCCGTCATATTGCGCTCACCGAATGTATCACGGAAAACATGCATATTGCCGTCATGGAATGTATTACTGAGAAACATGCATATCGCCATCATATTGTGCTCCTGGGATGTATCACTGACAAAATATACATATCGCCGTCATATCGCGCTCAACGAATGTATCAATTAGAAACATGCATATCGCCGTCATAGGATGTATCACTGAGAAACACGCATATCGCCGTCATGTTGCGCCCATCGAATGTATCACTGACAAACATGCATATCACCGTCATATTGCTTGCATGGCATGTCTACTACCAGTGCTGATCCAGTGAATTCATCAACACAGTTATTGGATGACTTCCATATGACGTAAAATTTGCAGATATTAATTGTGGACACTTGAGCACAGCGATATGAGTTCAACATGCTTCAAACGTACGATGCATTTGTAAACGACATATTGAGATAAAAATGATTTGTACATTCACTATACTAAATGAGTTCACGGCTTTGCATCATGACATGTAGTCAATATGCTGTAAAATTTGCTTCATCAATTGTATGCACGGCGTGATGATCACGACTGTCTATCTGGGTTGTTAGACGAATGCTAGTGATTGTTAGTTAATTTTCATCGTTTGTTAGAGCTCCATTTTTATCTAATCGCTGAAAAACTTTTCGGCGCTAGAGCGCGTTGCATGTCGCGAAGGTTGGCAGCATCGTCGTGACAGCTGCTTCCGGCTTTGCACATGTAACTCGTCAATTTCAGCAAAACGTTGATTTTTGTCATTCTATAAGATTGTTAGACGATCGCTAGTGATTGTTAGTTAATTTTCATCGTGTGTTAGAGCTCCATTTTTATTTAATCGCTGAAAAACTTTTCGGCGCGAGAGCGCGCTGCATCTCGCGACAGCTGCTTCCGGCTTTGCACATGTAACTTGTCAATTTCAGCAAAACGTTGATTCTTGCCATTCTATTAGATTGTTAGACGAATGCTAGTAATTGTTAGTTAATTTTCATCGTTTGTTAGAGCTCCATTTCTATTTAATCGCGGAAAAACTTTTCGGCGCGAGAGCGCGCTGCATGTCCCGAAGGTTGGCAGTATCGTCGCGACAGCTGCTTACGGCTTTGCACATGTAACTCGTCAATTTCAGAAAAACGTTGATTCTTGTCATTCTATTAGATTGTTAGACGAATGCTAGTGATTTTTAGTTAATTTTCATCGTTTGTTAGAGCTCCATTTTTATTTAATCGCTGAGAAACTTTTCGGCGCTAGAGCGCGCTGCACGTTGCGAAGGTTGGCAGCATCGCCACGATGGCCGCGATAAACGTATATAATTTTAATTAAAAATGGAAAATCGGTGCAAATGATCGACGAAATAGAGAATTAAAAAAAAAGCTTTAACATCTCAAACCTTGATCCGATCATGAGTCTTTTTTGTTCGCTACTCCTAATTGTGCGTCCTGGTCGAACTTCCATAAAGTGAATCCAGATTTAAAATTTAATTCTGCGAATTTATGAGCACGCTGCCGTCTTTTTAGCCGGATAAACGCTGCTGGCTAAAAGCCAGCAGTTTTTATCGCGGCTATCGCGGCGATACTGCCAACCTTCGCGACATGCAGCGCGCTCTAGCGCCGTAAAGTTTTTCAGCGATTAAATAAAAATGGAGCTCTAACAAACGATGAAAATTAACTAACAATCCTAGCATTCGTCTAACAATCTAATAGAATGACAAGAATCAACGTTTTTCTGAAATTGACGAGTTACATGTGCAAAGCCATGAGCAGCTGTCGCGACGATACTGCCAACCTTCGCGAAATGCAGCGCGGTCTCGCGCCGAAAAGTTTTTTAGCGATTAAATAGAAATGGAGCTCTAACAAACGATGAAAATTAACTAACAATCACTAGCATTCATCTAACAATCTAATAGAATGTCAAGAATCAACGTTTTGCTGAAATTTACGAGTTACATGTGCAAAGCCGTAAGCAGCTGTCGCGGCGATGCTGCCAATCTTCGCGACATGCAGCGCGGTCTCGCGCCGAAAAGTTTTTCAGCGATTAAATAAAAATGGAGCTCTAACAAACGATGAAAATTAACTAACAATCACTAGCGATCGTCTAACAATCTAATAGAATGACAAGAATCAACGTTTTGCTGAAATTGACGAATTACATGTGCAAAGCCGTTAGCACCTGACGCGGCGATGCTGCCAACCTTCGCGACATGCAGCGCGCTCTCGCGCCGAAAAGTTTTTTCAGCGATTAAATAGAAATGGAGCTCTAACAAACGATGAAAATTAACTAACAGTCATTAGCATTCGTCTAACAATCTAATAAAATGTCAAGAATCAACGTTTTGCTGAAATTGACGAGTTACATGTGCAAAGTTGTAAGCAGCTGTCGCGGCGATGCTGCCAACCTTCGCAACATGCAGCGCGCTCTAGCGCCGAAAATTTTTCAGCGATTAAATAAAAATGGAGCTCTAACAAACGATGAAAATTAACTAACAATCACTAGCGATCGTCTAACAATCTAATAGAATGACAAGAATCAACGTTTTGCTGAAATTGACGAGTTACATGTGCAAAGCCGGAAGCAGCTGTCGCGACGATGCTGCCAACTTCACGTGGCTTGCAGCGCGCTCTAAGGCCGAAAAGTTTTTCATTAATTTAATAAGAATTGAGCTCTAACAAACGATATAAAGTGACTAATAATCACTAACAATCGACGAACAATCGATTGGTTACGAAGAAAAGTTCGAAATCACTAGAAAACCATTTTCTGCGGCTAACTTTGGCATGAATTTTTTTTTCGTTTTATTCAATAAATAAAGTCCAACAAACGCTTGCAGCAACGCTAAAAAACGTTGGCAGCATCGCCACAATGGCCGCGATAAACGTATATAATTTTAATTAAAAATGGAAAATCGGTGCAAATGATCGACGAAATAGAGAATTAAAGAAAAGCGTGACCATCTCAAACCTCGATCCGATCATGAGTCTTTTTTTGCTCGCTATTCCTAATTTTGCGTCCTGGTCGAACTTCCATAAAGTGAATCCAGATTTAAAATTTAATTCTGTGAATTTATGAGCACGCTGCCGGCTTTCTAGCCGGACAAACGCTGCCGGCTAAAAGCCGGCAGCGTTTATCGCGGCCATCGCGGCGATGCTGCCAACCTTCGCGACATGCAGCACGCTCTCGCGCCGAAAAGTTTTTCAGCGATTAAATAAAAATGGAGCTTTAACAAACGATGCAAATTAACTAACATCACTAGCGATCGTCTAACAATCTAATAGAATGACAAGAATCAACGTTTTTCTGAAATTGACGAGTTACATGTGCAAAGCCATAAGCAGCTGTCGCGATGATACTGCCAACCTTCGCGACATGCAGGGCGCTCTCGCGCCGAAAAGTTTTTTGAGCGATTAAATAGAAATGGAGCTCTAACAAACGATGAAAATTAACTAACAATCACGAGCGATCGTCTAACAATCTAATAGAATGTCAAGAATCAACGTTTTGCTGAAATTTACGAGTTACATGTGCAAATCCGTAAGCAGCTGTCGCGGCGATGCTGCCAACTTCACGTGGCTTGCAGCGCGCTCTAGGGCCGAAAAGTTTTTCATTAATTTAATAATAATTGAGCTCTAACAAACGATATAGAGTGACTAACAATCACTAACAAACGACGAACAATCGATTGGTTACGAAGGAAAGTTCGAAATCACTAGAAAACCATTTTCTGCGGCTAACTTTGGCATAAAATTCTTTTTCGTTTTATTCAATAAATAAAGTCTAACAAACGCTGGGTTTTGTCTAACAAACACTAACAAACGACTAACGATCGATTGGCGTAAAAAAAATTCCATATTTCCATAGTCGGCGGCTACGTTTATGGAGCTGTACTCCTCAGTACTGATGGTCAAGGATCGGGAAGGCGAAAAGTTCTGAGAGGAAAACATCGGAATTTTTCGATACATATCTGCAAGAAACCAGAGAATTATATCCCCAAACGCTTGACGATCCTGGAAAGGTCAAATATTTCGAGGTCCAATCTTAAACAACTTAAAAGCCGAAACAAGTGTTGTTAACATCATTTGAGCACGTGGCGCGCCCAAAGCGCCGCTTGCCTGCAGGCAGGCAGAAAAGTCATGCGAAGTGTTTAGTGAATCCGAACCTGATGATGTCCTTATGGACGATAATATATTGATAAGTGCTTCGCTGTATAAGTCGCTAGTCTAAGAAGCCAACATAAGCAAAAACGATAAAAATAAACAACATGGAAGTGGCAAGAGAGGACGCAGCCCTGACGATTCGTCGCATGGCAGACCTCCCGTCAAGAAGGATGACTCCCAGGGCGAGTTCTCTAAAGAATCTCCAATGACCTCCAACGTAAGCAACAACGGTGAATAAGCAAAAAACACCAGCACAAGCGTCAACTTAAAATACGATAGAACCGACTAGGGCCCCTTCATCATCCACGTACAGAGGCTGAATAACACACAAGGTGACGTAAAACCGTTGATGATCATCCAGGTGCGCAAGCTCTTTAGCCGTGCAGCAATCAACTTCGATTTGATTGAAACTCTATCGAAAAAGTGCTGGCTCGTCACATTCTCATCAGGAAATGCGGCAAATGACACAAATGACAAATATTTGTTGAAAGAGGTCGGCCTCGAAGCATTTATTCCTAGCTACAAAATTTACAGAAAGGGAGTAGTCAGGGATATCCCAGAAGACATGGAGATACCAGAGCTCCTTGAAACAATCAACATGGAAAACAGGTCGGTTCAAATGACCACCGGCTTCAGGCTGAAAAGAAGAATCCGAAAGGATAACGTCATCGAATGGGCTAGCACTACGTCGGTCTGCGTTACTATTAGGGGACACGTCTTAGTAACTGCTGACAAGGAGAAATGCACAGTCCACGTAGGTGCTAGTACGAGCAAGAAATTCGGCGATAGTGGACTACAGCGTCTAGGAGCTACTTTCAACGCACTACCGGACAGTGACCTAGTGTGGCGAAGAATCTGGAATGCGGCCGACCTTCATCTAAATTTAGCTCTGGAGAAAAAAACACAACAACTACGAATTCTGCAGTGTCATTGTCAAAGCATCCGGCGTAAAATACCGGAGATATAGAAAAGAGCTCCCAATTACGATATAATTCTACTATCTGAAACTTGGTTGAATACTGGAGATAATGTACACCTAAAGGGATTCCATACGGTTCGATTAGATAGGGTAAGAAGGCAAGGCGGCGGAGTCGCTGTTTTTGTAAGTAGCAAGCTTAAGTATAAGAAAATTGAGAGGTTGTATAATTGCGAAGGCAGAATTGAACTTTGTGCAATTGAGATCATTTTTCCAACGAATTGTTTAACGGTAGTTTCGTGTTATAGGCCACCGGATAGTCACATTGACTTAGAATCATATGAGACCTTTTTTCAACAATTTCATGGTAGGTTTTTGGTGGCTGGCAATTTCAACGCACACCACTCGTACTGGGGCGATAAACGCAACTGCGAACAAGGAATGAAAATAGTGGACTGATTACTGGAGTCAGAGACGGGTATTCTGAATAATAACGCTTCGACCTTTTGGTCCCGCCAATACGGATCGGAATCTGTCATAGATATCGCATTCGTCGATAACAACTCGAAGTTTCGATACAAATAGTTGATCTCTGATGACTCGTGGGGTAGCGATCACTACCCTATACTCATCGAATTGGATGGATTGGCTGTGCCAATAAAAAAATAGACACACTAATCGGAGACTATATAAGCGGAACACGAACTGGAACAGGGTACAGGATTTGTTCGGGTCTCGTGTCGCCGAGTGCGAGGGCGTAGTTCTGGACGCGGCGATAGAGACGCAGGCTAAATACTCCACCTTCGTAGCAATACTAGAAGATTGTATCAGGTATGATAGGCCCGTGAAGTCTACCCGACCCGAGCCGAAATCGCCTGCTCACAAAAAATAGGTACAACCTCCTTGGTGGAATAGCGAGTGTGACACACTAATCAGACTGCGCAAAGCGGCATTAAAAAAGATGAGAGGTTGGTTCTCGTCCAATCATTTTAAGGAGTACAGAAAAGTTGAAGCAAAAGTCCAGGTAGAGTTACGGAAAATAAAAAAAGAAAAGTTCATGGAATTTACAGAAACGCTGAACCGGTTTAGCAACCCGAGCATGATTTGGAGAACAGTCAAAGGTTTTAAAAATAGATGAAATCAGGGAGATAACCACCATGAGTACAAACAAGGAATAGAACTAAACGCACTAGCCACCTTTGACGCTCTATGCCCTCCATGGGTTGAAACAAAACCACCGTTGTTAGAACATCCTGAAACCTATACAGGAGACACCTTTCTAGACGAACCATTCTCCGAGTCAGAATTCGTGTACGTTTTATCCAAACTGAGAGTGAAGGCCGCTCCAGGTGTGGACGGAATTGACTATAGAATCATCTCACAACTGCCAAAAAAATGACCAATCTATTGCTAGTCCTCTTTAACGAAATTTACATAAAAAGAGCTTTCCCCTCTGAGTGGAGGCAGTACGCGCTATTCTTCATCCCAAAGGGTGACTCGACCAAAGCACGTCCAATATCCCTCGCTTCTTGCATGCTAAAACTCATCGAAAGATTCGTCTGCAATAGGTTAGTTTGGTGGCTGGAATTTCACGGCGTGCTCCCGACTACGCAGGACGAGTTTAGGAAAGATCGATCAAGCTTAGACAACGTCTCTCTCCTGAGCACGGAGGCGGCGCTAGCACTAGAAAAAGGTGATTGTGTTGCAGCACTGTTCATGGACATCAAGGGGCATATGATAATGTCCTAGTCCACTTGCTAATAGACAAACTCAAGCTGATAGGGCTCTCACCCGGGATACTTACCTTCTTATACAACCTATGCTCGGATCGAAGTCTTTACTGTACTTTTGGCTCCCTGGATGCAGTCAGGCGATGCCACAAGGGCCTAACGCAGGGCGGAGTCCTCAGTCCAATACTGTACACGCTGTTCATGCATGACCTAGAGGATAACATAATACGTGACTGCGCTGTATTACAATTTGCTGACGATGTAGAGATCCACTCTGCACACAAGAACCTACCTGAGGCCCTGTTGGCCATAGAAACATCTGCAAACGAAATGTCGACGTACCTCATAGAACAAGGACTTGAGCTGGCTCCCGAAAAATGAAACTTGGTAGTGTTCAGTAGAGAAGCGACAGTCCCAACACAGGAGATATCGATTAGCATGAACAACACCCGAATCAGAGCCAAAAGGAAAGCGAAGTTCTTGGGCGTACATTTCGACTCTAGACTCAGCTGGAATCGACAAGTACGTGCTATCGAAGAGAACTGCATAAACGCTACTCAAATTTTGAGCTATTTTAGATCGACGTGGTGGGGTTCTGATCCCGTTATTATGCTAAGACTATATAAAGCCCTAGTACAGTCTAGGATCGAATACGGCGCCTTTGCCTTCTGCCAGTTAAAAGAAACACAAATGACGAGGCTTAACCGAATTCAATATAAGGTGTTGAGGATAGCACTAGAGTATAGAAAGTCAACACAAACCAATATCATCCTAGCTGAATCCAACACTCCCTCAGTGAGGATGAGCTTCGCTTATTTGGGCAGAAATTTAATAATCCGAGCGCTATCCCGGGAAGATCACCCACTGCAGACACTTCTAGAAACATATAGCGAATTAATAGAGAATCCAGTACACTGCCAAAGAGAAACAATGCCTCTTTTAGTCGAAGAGTACAGAACCAAAGAGCGACCTACTGGCGCAGGCCAAAAAATCTTGTTGCTATAGTGTCCAATATGCATCTCTTTGGCATAACCCTAGCATCTCCGTTGAAGAAGGAAACAGGCTAAGTACGTCATCAGATACCATCAAAGACTTTTTAGAGATGTTTAGTACCACCTTGAGAACAAACCAGCCTGGTTTTTAAGGTTCAAGAAGAAAAAATAAATAAAAACATCAAGGTGAAAAACACAATGCGGGTTGTGACACAACCACGAATTTGCTAAATCTAGATATCAGAGTAAAGTCCACATTTACTCAGCAATTCCGAAATAATACAAGAACGCATTAGCCGGAAATACCGGCGGGCGCTATGCTCATTACACCAGTTCAGTTGGATCTCGCGCGCCCAGTGCTGCTGGCAGCCATTTCCAGTATTTAAAAAAAATGAGAATGTGACGAAGATATATGATCACCGTTCCGATGCGGACACCGAACGAAAAGACTACAGAATCAACGCCTGGCATTCGGTGCGTGTAGAAGGCTGTAGCCGCTGTTTTGACTATGTACTTGCCTAAGTAGGTCTGACCTATAGCCTAACAAATTTTATTTTCAATAAAAAAAAAGAAAAAAAAACCTTCGACGAACCGTGACTCAGTGTTCTCTCTCGCTCTCATGCTCGGACTGACGCTTTCCTCGGCGCTCTCTTGGCCCCGGTTGGTGGGGCAGTCGAACAGCTCGCTCTCGGATGGCGTGGCGCGGTGAATACCGGTGGCCACGCCGAGCGCCTACGCAGGGTCAAGCTCACTGTGGAGGCCCGGACCGTATGGAGGCGCCGAGTGAGGGCCGAGGCG
The DNA here is from genome assembly GCA_963210295.1 of Ophion ellenae. NCBI lineage: Eukaryota > Metazoa > Arthropoda > Insecta > Hymenoptera > Ichneumonidae > Ophion > Ophion ellenae. The sequence goes on from OY723387.1 coordinate 30,142,776, forward strand.
GTCGGTGACGCTCTCTCCGAAACAACGGACGTCGACGATTCTCTATGACCCTGTCGCTGCTGCCTCCGGGCTCCGGGGATGAACTTTTCGAGCGCGGGGTGACGGGGGGTTGAGGGTCCTGTGGGGTAAAGACGGTAGAGAGAAAACGGGGGTGTGGGATAACTAGGAACGGGGCCGGAAGGGTTGCCACCGTGCTCGGGTGGCAAGAGCGATGCGGCTCCCACGATGAATGCTCGACAGCCGGGCTTAAGGCTATATGTACACGAAAGACGTGCCTCGCGGGGCCTCACATTTCCGCGGCGGTTTCACACCTTAAATGGTACCTGGCTAGCGACGCAGGGATGGGGGAGTGCAGTGCGCGAGGGTCCAATTAAAAGTATAGGACAAAAAAAGGACGTAGGGGAGAGAGTTACGTCGGCGTTGCGAGCGAGAAACGATCCTTAGAATGGCATGTCACAATATATATACATATCAATATATATATATATATATATATATATATATATATATATATATATATATATATTTATTTATATATATATATATATATATATATATATATATTATTTTTTCCCCTCCTTTGTACTGTTTTCCTCCTTTGTAGAATTATTTTTTCCCCTCCTTTGTACAACCATACCGTACAAAACGTAATGGCGCGCTACTGGTAGCGTTTCTGCATGATTTTTCGAGCCGCCGGCAAGTGACAACCGGAAACGTTGTGTACAAGCTCGGAGCAGTCTTCCATCATTCGTGTCTCCAGTTTTTCCATTGCTTCCTCCCTCGTGAGTGGTAGTTCGATGCCCTCGGACACGTATTGCAATTCCTCTTTCTCGACGCACCTCGTATTTGATAATCGAGCGATCGGGTAGTTATCGTAATAGAGGGCAAGCAGGTCGGGGGCGGATGGAATTATGAAGCGTGGATATCCGGAACATCGTACGCCAGATCGATAAATTGGATGGAAATTTATGAAAATATCGAAATTTTGATAAATCCCTATTCCGTGAACAATTTCGTAGCGAATTGTGACCCAAGATGATGCTCGGTCCATTCGAGGGATCATTTTGAAGCAACGAAAGTGGCAAAGGATCTCCCGAATGTACCGATCTGACGTAAAATTATCGCTACGTGGGAACGGATAGAGAGGTTGAAGGAGCTTACAGGGAACAAGGTTGGCTGGGTATGATCGAGGATAGTTCGGGGACCTTGAATCGTGGCTTGTCGTTCTCGTCTAGACGCATCGCTTCGTCCTTCGTCGACGTGTCGATCCAGTGAACCCTGTTGAACATTTCGGTAATACGTTTCTCGATAATGCCGAGATAAAGCATAGCGTTGTTCATCGTGACGTTCGAATTGTCACCGAGCAAGTCGAGAATCGACGAGTTGTCGCAGCGTATCGCTCTGAATAGCGTGTCGATTCCTCGGAGAAGTGTCTCGAGTACCTCGTTGCACTGCGGAACAACGAATCAAATTGAATACCAAGATTGGGAGAGAGACAGAGAGGGAGTGATTAATTGATTGATTGATTTATATGTAGGCTTTCGAAATATCCATCGGGAAGATTTGAAATGATAAAATGGATACAGAACTAATCAGTAAACTGGTAAAGGTATTCTTTTCACGGGGGGCTGTATTTTGTGGGGTCATAAGGATGGCCCTCCCGCATCATTGGTAAATTACAGTGGCGCATAATAAAAATAAGGGCACGATTACGATTTCCATGCCGCCAAAATATGAAAGTGGATTTCGATAGTTTTTGTGAGAAAAATGATTCTGCTAGTTTTAAATCGATATCTAAATTGGTTTCCGAGATATTGATAAAGATTTTAAAAATCCATAATGTTGAGTAATTTCTATTTTATTTCGTATTTAAATAAGTATTTTGTCCCAGATGGACAGCATATTGGTATGGGTGCGAGGCACCTCGTATGTGCGTGGGCAGCCGTGGGGTGGGAGCGATACAGGTGTGGGCGTGAGGCACCTCGGATGAATTCGTGGGGTGGGCGCGAGGCGCCTTGGATGAAATCGTGGGGTGGACGTGACCCATATAGAACACTAACGTATAATATACGTATATACGACGTCGCCATCGACGCTGTAAGACGTATTTAGTATGTATACTATAGAGCTAAATGTCCGGCCAATATCCGTATAATGTATGTACATTCTACGTCCATTAAACGGTATATTTCACGTATATAAGATGTCAAAACTACATCAAATATATTGTTTAACCAGCGTAGAATATATGTACATTATACGGATATTAGCCGAACATTTAACTCTTTAGTATACGTACTAAATACGTCTCATAGACGTCGATGGCGACATCGTATTAACGTATATTAGACATATCATAAACGCCTTATATACGAATAATAAATCCATAAAAGATGTTTACCATACGTATGGTATATGTATGGCATACTTATACCATATATATGGTTGTATACATATATGGTATACCATATACGTATGTGGTATACGTAAAAATCGATCGAAAAAATAACATTTCACTGGTGGAATGTCATTAGACTTTTTATTTATTTCCATGTTCTTGCGTAATTTCGATTCAAAGTTTAAATATGTACAGTGAGAGCCCATCTTATTGTATAAAGACTGCCGGCGTGTTCGTCATCCGTGACAGTGGTGCCCATCATTTTTTTTATTCCTTGGCGTCAAGACGCTGCCTCGTCTCTTGATATATGCCGAGAATTCAAGTATATAGCCAAATAACCAAGCGTACTTGGTACGGCGTACCGAGATTGTACCCTACGGCGTACTCCACATCAGCGGTACACCTGCGGTACGTGGTTATCTGGGTATTAGTGTTATGTATTTATATGGTGTATTATATGTATATATATCCCAGATGGAATAGGAATGTCTAATGGTGCGCAACTAAGTTCCCGGGTTTCACACATGGATGGCGCTAGCGACACATGTAGTCGGCATACAGGTCTGAAATTCCTGATGAAGACATCTGTTAAGAATACCCAGTCGTAATATAAACAAATTTCGCAACACAACGACGTTTTTTCTAATCTGAAAAATGTCAAAGTTTGTGCCGAATAAACAGCATTTGCGGGAAGCATTACTTTTCTGCTTCAACCTAAAAAAACAGCAGCTGAAGCACGTCGGTTACTTGAGGAGGCCTACGGCGAACATATACCATCAAAAACAACGTGTAAAGATTGGTTCAAGCGGTTCAGAAGTGGCGATTTTACGACTGGGGACAAGGAGCGCTCGGGAAAACCGCAAAAATTTGCGGACGCCGATCTGCAAGCGTTAGTGGATGTAGATGACACTCAAACAGAAGGTCAACTTGCCGAGGCATTAAATGTGACTCAGCAATGTATTTCGAAACGTTTGCACGCCATCGGAAAAATTCATAAGGAAGGAAAGTGGGTACCGCATGAGTTGACTGAGAGACAAATGGAAAATCGAAGAGCCACTTCCAAAATTTTGCTTTTGCGACAGAACAGAAAGAATTTCCTGCATCGAATTGTTGCTGGCGATCAAATATGGATATATTTCAAGAATCCCAAACGCAGAAAATCGTCTTTCACTTGGCGAAGCGTCATCATCGACGGCACGGCCAAATCGCTTCGGAAAAAAGACAATGCTCTGCGTTTGGTGGGACGAGAAAGGAATCGTGTACTATAAGCTGCTGAAATCGGGCGAAACTGTCAATGGGCATCGCTACCGACAACAACTAATCAATTTGAACCACGCATTACTCGAAAAACGGCCACAGTGGGACACGAGACACGAACGTGTGATATTGCAGCACGACAACGCTCCGTGCCATCGCAGTTCCATCGTCCACGAGATCATAAAAACACTGAAATGGGATCTGCTACCGTACCCGCCGTATTCGCCAAACCTGGCCCCTTCAAACTATTACTTGTTCCGGTCGATGGCGCATGGCTTGGGTGGACTACACTTGGCCAATTACGATGCAATACAAAATTGGTTGGTCGAATGGTTTCAGTCCAAAGACGCGACCTTTTATGGTCGCGGTATTTATAAATTGCCAGAGAAATGGCAAAAATTTGTAAATAGCGAAGGACAATACTTCGAATGAACCATTTTTCGTATTTGTCTTGCAATTTCCGATTTTTTATTGGTCAAAAACTCGAACAGTTAGTTGGGCACCCAGTATATATATAACCTGTATGTATGAGGCATTCCACCCCAAATAGGACACCATTTAGCTTTTGCATCTCCGTTTTCCTCCATAATTTTTTGCCTTTTAGTATCTATTGAGAAAGGCCTCTATGCCAATTTTCAACTTTTTCGGCCTGCCACTTCCTTTTGGACGTGAAACTTTTGGAATAAATGATTCTAGCAATACATTTTTAAGTAATTTGACGTGGCATTATTAATTTTTACCAAATATTACGAGATTGTTGTTTTTTAATGTTGCATAAATTATCTTCACATGTTGTAGTTACAGAATTTTTGAATATTTTATGAAAAAGTCAAAAATGAAAATGCTCGTATAATTTGGCAAAAATTAATAATTTCACGCGAAATTACTTTAGAATGTATTGATAGAATTATTTATTGCGAAAGTTATTAGCGAATCGCAAATGATGAGGAATATTGTTTGCGGACCATAAAATCCGCAAACATTTTCGAAATTGACAATATTTCCGATAAAGTTCGCAATCTATAGATCAACTTCAATCGATTATCTTAAACCTCAATCCATAAACGTATTTCAGGCACATTAATCCCGTGAAACTGGGTCGTTTTCGTTGTTGCACTGCCAAACCAACAATTGTCAGTGGAAAAAATCTGAAAAAAATCATGGTCGATCTTTAGACCGTACTTCTACAGGAATAATGAGGTTGTTTTGTTCCTTAGGTTCGATTTTTTTTTTTTTAATAAATATTAAGTGAAAAAAATGATCTTGGGCGGGATGAAAACGACCCAGGTTTGCGAATCGCGGGTTAGCATTTGCTCTGCAATGGGTCAGGTTGAGTCGAGAAATCTGACGATGCTGCGACAACGACGGAAGGAGCATTATTTATTTAACAAAGATAGAATCAGTGCTCGCAACGGTACTCGGAGCACCGATCGGACATTCCTGACACTACTGGCCCGAATTCGTCTCCGATTTTATCTTATTTCCGGTCAGATTGGGTCGAGAAGTCTGACGATCCTGCGACAGCGAGGGGAGGAGCATTATTTATTTAACAAAGATAAAATCGGTGTTCGAAACGTTTCTAGGAGCCTCAATCGGAAATTCCTGATAGTACTGCCCCGAATCCGTCTCCGATTTTATCTTATTTCCGGTCAGATTGAGTCGAGAAGTCGGACGATGCCGCGAGAACGACGCTAGGAGCATTGTTTATTTAACAAAGATAAGATCGGTGCTCGGAATGGTTCCCGGGGCCTCGATCGGACATTCCCGATATTACTGCCCCGAATTCGTCTCCGATTTTATGTTACTTCCGGTCAGATTGGGTCAAGAAGTGTGACGATGCCGCGAGAACGACGGTAGGAGCTTTGTTTATTTAACAAAGATAAAATCGGTGCTCGGAATGGTTCTCGGAGCCTTGATCGGACATTCCCGACATTACTGCCCCGAATTCGTCTCCGATTTTATCCTACTTTCGGCCAGATTGGGTCGAGAAGTCTAACGATGCCACGAGAACGACGCTAGGAGCTTTGTTTATTTAACAAAGATAAAATCGGTGCTCGGAACGGTTCCCAGGGCCTCGATCGGATATTCCCGATATTACTGCCCCGGATTCGTCTCCGATTTTATCCTACTTCCGGTCAGATTGGGTCGAGAAGTCTGACGATGCCGCGAGAACGACGCTAGGAGCTTTGTTTATTTGACAAAGATAAAATCGGTGCTCGGAACGGTTCCCGGGGCCTCGATCGGACATTCCCGATATTACTGCCCCGAATTTGTCTCCGATTTTATCTTAATTCCGGTCAGATTGGGTCGAGAAGTCTGACGATGCCGCGAGAACGACGCTAGGAGGTTTGTTTATTTAACAACGATAAAATCGATGCTCGGAATGGTTCCCGGGGCCTCGATCGGACATTCTCGATATTACTGCCCCGAATTCGGCTCCGATTTTATCCTACTTCCGGTCAGATTGGGTCGAGAAGTCTGACGATGCCGCGACAACGGCGCTAGGAGGTTTGTTTATTTAACAAAGATAAAATCGGTGCCCGGAATGGTTCCCGGGGCCTCGATCGGACATTCCCGATATTACTGCCCCGGATTCATCTCCGATTTTATCCTACTTCCGGTCAGATTGGGTCGAGAAGTCTGACGATGCCGCGAGAACGACGCTAGGAGCTTTGTTTATTTAACAAAGATAAAATCGGTGCTCGGAACGGTACCCGGGGCCTCGATCGGACATTCCCGATATTACTGCCCCGAATTTGTCTCCGATTTTATCCTACTTCCGGACAGATTGGGTCGAGAAGTCTGACGATGCCGCGAGAACGACGCTAGGAGGTTTGTTTATTTAACAAAGATAAAATCGGTGCTCGGAATGGTTCCCGTGGCCTGGATCGGACATTCCCGATATTACTGCCCCGAATTCGTCTCCGATTTTATCCTACTTCCGGTCAGATTGGGTCGAGAAGTCTGACGATGCCGCGAGAACGACGCTAGGAGCTTTGTTTATTTAACAAAGATAAAATTGGTGCTCGGAATGGTTCTCGGAGCCTTGATCGGACATTCCCGACATTACTGCCCCGAATTCGTCTCCGACTTTATCCTACTTCCGGTCAGATTGGGTCGAGAAGTTTGACGATGCCGCGAGAACGACGCTAGGAGGTTTGTTTATTTGACAAAGATAAAATCGGTGCTCGGAATGGTTCCCGTGGCCTGGATCGGACATTCCCGATATTACTGCCCCGAATTCGTCTCCGATTTTATCCTACTTCCGGTCAGATTGGGTCGAGAAGTCTGACGATGCCGCGAGAACGACGCTAGGAGCTTTGTTTATTTAAGAAAGATAAAATCGGTGCTCGGAATGGTTCTCGGAGCCTTGATCGGACATTCCCGACATTACTGCCCCGAATTCGTCTCCGATTTTATCCTACTTCCGGTCAGATTGGGTCGAGAAGTCTGACGATGCCGCGAGAACGACGCTAGGAGCTTTGTTTATTTAACAAAGATAAAATCGGTGCTCGGAATGGTTCTCGGAGCCTTGATCGGACATTCCCGACATTACTGCCCCGAATTCGTCTCCGATTTTATCCTACTTCCGGTCAGATTGGGTCGAGAAGTCTGACGATGCCGCGAGAACGACGCTAGGAGGTTTGTTTATTTAACAAAGATAAAATCGGTGCTCGGAATGGTTCTCGGAGCCTTGATCGGACATTCCCGACATTACTGCCCCGAATTCGTCTCCGATTTTATCCTACTTCCGGTCAGATTGGGTCGAGAAGTCTGACGATGCCGCGAGAACGACGCTAGGTGGTTTGTTTATTTAACAAAGATAAAATCGGTGCTCGGAATGGTTCCCGGGGCCTCGATCGGACATTTCCGATACTACTGCCCCCAATTCGTCTCCGATTTTATCTTACTTCCGGTCAGATTGGGTCAAGAAGTTTGACGATGCCGCGAGAACGACGCTAGGAGCTTTGGTTATTTAACAAAGATAAAATCGGTGCTCGGAACGGTTCGCGGAGCCTTGATCGGAAATTCCCGACATTACTGCCCCGCATTCGTCTCCGATTTTATCCTACTTTCGGTCAGATTGGGTCGAGAAGTCTGACGATGCCGCGAGAACGACGCTAGGAGGTTTGTTTATTTAACAAAGATAAAATCGGTGCTCGGAATGGTTCCCGGGGCCTCGATCGGACATTCTCGATATTACTGCCCCGAACTCGTCTCCGATTTTATCCTACTTTCGCTCAGATTGGGTCGAGAAGTCTAACGATGCCACGAGAACGACGCTACGAGCTTTGTTTATTTAACAAAGATAAAATCGGTGCTCGGAACGGTTCCCAGGGCCTCGATCGGATATTCCCGATATTACTGCCCCGAATTCGTCTCCGATTTTATCCTACTTCCGGACAGATTGGGTCGAGAAGTCTGACGATGCCGCGAGAACGACGCTAGGTTTGTTTATTTAACAAAGATAAAATCGGTGCTCGGAATGGTTCCCGTGGCCTGGATCGGACATTCCCGATATTACTGCCCCGAATTCGTCTCCGATTTCATCCTACTTCCGGTCAGATTGGGTCGAGAAGTCTGACGATGCCGCGAGAACGACGCTAGGAGCTTTGTTTATTAAACAAAGATAAAATCGGTGCTCGGAATGGTTCTCGGAGCCTTGATCGGACATTCCCGACATTACTGCCCCGAATTCGTCTCCGATTTTATCCTACACTCGGTCAGATTGGGTCGAGAAATCTAACGATGCCACGAGAACGACGCTAGGAGCTTTGTTTATTTAACAAAGATAAAATCGGTGCTCGGAACGGTTCTCGGAGCCTTGATCGGAAATTCCCGACATTACTGCCCCGAATTCGTCTCCGATTTTATCCTACTTTCGGTCAGATTGGGTCGAGAAATCTAACGATGCCACGAGAACGACGCTAGGCGCTTTGTTTATTTAACAAAGATAAAATCGGTGCTCGGAACGGTTCCCAGGGCCTCGAGCGGATATTCCCGATATTACTGCCCCGAATTCGTCTCCGATTTTATCCTACTTCCGGACAGATTGGGTCGAGAAGTCTGACGATGCCGCGAGAACGACGCTAGAAGCTTTGTTTATTTAACAAAGATAAAATCGGTGCTCGGAATGGTTCCCGTGGCCTGGATCGGACATTCCCGATATTACTGCCCCGAATTCGTCTCCGATTTTATCCTACTTCCGGTCAGATTGGGTCGAGAAGTCTGACGATGCCGCGAGAACGACGCTAGGAGCTTTGTTTATTTAACAAAGATAAAATCGGTGCTCGGAATGGTTCTCGGAGCCTTGATCGGACATTCCCGACATTACTGCCCCGAATTCGTCTCCGATTTTATTCTACTTCCGGTCAGATTGCGTCGAGAAGTCTGACGATGCCGCGAGAACGACGCTAGGAGGTTTGTTTATTTAACAAAGATAAAATCGGTACTCGGAATGGTTCCCGGGGCCTCGATCGGACATTCCCGATACTACTGCCCCTGATCCGTCTCCGATTTTATCTTACTTCCGGTCAGATTGGGTCGAGAAGTCTGACGATGCCGCGAGAACGACGCTAGGAGCTTCGTTTATTTAACAAAGATAAAATCGATGCTCGGAATGGTTCGCGGGGGCTCGATTGGACATTCCCGATATTACTGCCCCCAATTCGTCTCCGATTTCAACGCTTTGTTAAATAAACAATCCTCCTAGCGTCGTTCTTGCGGCATCGTCAGACTTCTCGACCCAATCTGACCGGAAGTAGGATAAAATCGGAGACAAGTTCGGGGCAGTAATATCGAGAATGTCCGATCGAGGCCCCGGGAACCATTCCGAGCACCGATTTTATCTTTGTTAAATAAACAAACCTCCTAGCGTCGTTCTCGCGGCATCGTCAGACTTCTCGACCCAATCTGACCGAAAGTAGGATAAAATCGGAGACGAATTCGGGGCAGTAATGTCGGGAATTTCCGATCAAGGCTCCGAGAACCGGTCCGAGCACCGATTTTATCTTTGTTAAATAAACAAAGCTCCTAGCGTCGTTCTCGCGGCATCGTCAGACTTTTCGACCCAATCTGACCGGAAGTAGGACAAAATCGAAGACGAATTCGGGGCAGTAATATCGGGAATATCCGATCAAGCCCCCGGGAACCATTCCGAGCATCGATTTTATCTTTTTTAAATAAACAAAGCTCCTTCCGTCGTTCTCGCGGCATCGTCAGACTTCCTTATCCATTCTGACCGGAAGTAAGATAAAATCGGAGACGAATTGGCGGCAGTAATATCGGGAATGTCCAATCGAGCCCCCGGGACCCATTTCCAGCACCGATTTTATCTTTGTTAAATAAACAAAGCTCCTTGCGTCGTTCTCGCGGCATCGTCAGACTTCTCGACCCAATCTGACCGGAAGTAGGATAAAATCGGAGACTAATTCGGGGCAGTCATTTCGGGAATGTCCGATCGAGGCTCCGAAAACCATTCCGAGCACCGATTTTATCTTTGTTAAATAAACAAAGCGCCTACCGTCGTTCTCGCGGCATCGTCCGACTTCTCGACTCAATCTGACCGGAAATAAGATAAAATCGGAGACGGATTCGGGGCAGTACTATCAGGAATTTCCGATTGAGGCTCCAAGAAACGTTGCGACTACCGATTTTATCTTTGTTAAATAAATAATGCTCCTTCCCTCACTGTCGCAGGATCATCAGACTTCTCGAACAAATCTGACCGGAAATAAGATAAAATCGGAGACGGATTCGGGCCAGTAGTGTCAGGAATGTCCGATCGGTGCTCCGAGATCCGTTGCGAGCACTGATTCTATCTTTGTTAAATAAATCCTGCTCCTTCCGTCGTTGTCGCAGCATCGTCAGATTTTTCAACTTAATCTGACCCATTGCGGAGCAAATGCTAACCCGCGATTCGCAAACCTGGGTCGTTTTCATCCCGCCCAAGATCATTTTCTTCACTGAATATTTATTTAAAAAAAAATCGAACCTAAGGAACCAAACAACCTTATTATTCCTGTAGAAGCACGGTCTAAAGATCGACCATGATTTTTTTCAGATTTTTTCCACTGACAATTGTTGGTTTGGCAGTGCAACAACGAAAACGACCCAGTTTCACGGGATTAATGTGCCTGAAATACGTTTATGGATTGAGGTTTAAGATAATCGATTGAAGTTGATCTATAGATTGCGAACTTTATCGGAAATAATGTCAATTTCGAAAATGTTTGCGGATTTCATGGTCCGCAAACAATATTCCTCATCATTTGCGATTCGCTAATAACTTTCGCAATAAATAATTCTATCAATACATTCTAAAGTAATTTCGCGTGAAATTATTATTTCTTGCCAAATTATACGAGCATTTTTATTTTTGACTTTTTCATAAAATATTCAAAAATTCTGTAACTACAACATGTGAAGATAATTTATGCACCATTAAAAAACAACAATCTCGTAATATTTGGTAAAAATTAATAATGCCACGTCAAATTACTTAAAAATGTATTGCTAGAATCATTTATTCCAAAAGTTGTTAGCGAATCGCAAATGATTGAAAATCGTATTTTCAGTGCATGGAGTCCTCGAACATTTTATAAATTGACATTATCTTGAATCAAGTCCTCAGATAGGGACACATTCAGGTCCCTCGGCTCGACCGCGTATCATCGGACTCTGAACCAACTTCCGGTGACAGTCGACCATTCGGAAGTTGCAGCTGTGACGTCAGCAAACTAGCACTTCCTATAGCACTGTCGTGCCTGACTTAGCTCGTTTGTTCCACTGATTAAATTCCGATTTATACACTTTTATCGTATGTTTGATAATTTTTTTCTCCATGACGGGGAGCACAAATAAAGTTTTTCGGGAGTGTCCCGTTTTCGGAATTTTATAAACTTCATTCTTCTGCACGCAAAATGGATTTTTTATTCTTTTCCAGAATACGGTATTTTCTCTGGCAAATGCTATTCATGACAAAAATACGATATATTTTTTTTCAAAGAAAGCGTGAAAAACCATTAAAAATCATATTTTTTTCAGTCGCAAAATCACCGCGCAAGACCCTCTAAAAACACCTGTCCACCTTATAAAAGTCACCCTGTATATATATATATATATATATATATATATATATATATATAATTCGATGTCCAATACTTGTTGTATAATATACGTAAAATATACGTATGTAAAATTCTTTCACTATCATCAGAGAAATAATGCTCTACAATATACGTTCAATATACGTATAATACAGGTCTATTATTGACGTATATATATCATATGCATATATACATATAATATATGTATATTAGACCTTCCTGTTCTATCTGGGGAGGCACTTCGGATGCGCGTGTGGAATCGTGGGGTGCGCGCGATACTGGCATGGGAGTGATGCACCCCGAATATGCGATACTTTCGCCTTTTATTGAAGATTTCCATGAAAGGGAACAATTTGATTGACTTTTTGTACTATATTGATGCAATACTTTCGCCTTTTATTGAATATTCCCATGAAAACGAACAACTTGATGCACTTTTTAGTTATATTTACGCAATACTGTTGCAATTCACTTTTGATAAAACACAATGTCATCGATATCGCGAAATCGAGGTATCTACATAAGACCAGCGGAATGTTTTTCCTTCTATCGTAAAAGTCTATCGAAATCCACTTTCATATTTTTTATTTTTACATTTTACTTTTTTACATTTTCTCTGAAAAGTCGCGGCTACGGAAAATTCTTCTGCTAGTCACATTTTCAAATTTTTTTCACACGCGTGAGCAATTTATATCAAGCGTCTAGAGTTATTTAGTGTATAAATTATTAGATAGAAATGCGGCGAGCGTGTCATCTCTATAAAGCACCGTATAAATGAGACGATTTTTCGGGTTGTAATTTTTCGTTAAAAGTTTGGTAACTCGGCTTAAAGTTTGACCAGTATACTGGAATATATATTTACTCGATTAGAGCCGAAAATCAGTTGATTGTTGATTATTCGGGTTCGTGAAAGGAATAGCCTAACATTCCCAAGAGATTACGGACGATGACTTTGGTATCGTGATAACGCAACCTGGATAACGATAATAATCCAAAATAAGATGAATAAATTTATAATGAGAATAATTGAAGTTCAACAGGGAGGAAGAGAGAGAAAGAATAGTGGTAAGAGTCAGACAGTATGACTGCGAGCGCACCTCGGAGAGGCTATTTTCGGCGGTATCAGCCAATAGAGTTTTTTCCTCGAGTTGCTTCGATATCCTTTCGAGTGTTTCAGCCTGCTGATTTCCACGATGAACGTTAAGAGCTCTGGCCTCGTCGATCGCCGATCTCAGCTGCGCTACCCTCGACTGCAACCCCTCCAGCTCGTCATTCAACTCGTTCACGTAATTGAAAAGAGCGAAATTTTCCTCCTCTTGTTTGACAAAGTGGGACGTCAATTTGTCGATGTCTTCCTCACCTGGGGAACGCGTGCATGTGCAGCGGTATGCATTGCGATAATAACACAGCGTGTAAGGGAAAAAGAGAGAACAATTACGATTTTCCAGTTACCGGTGAATTGCTTGACGAGGTCCAGTATGTTCGTGTAGACGGCGACATTGTTGCGCATCTCTTCTCTCTTGGCTCGGCGCTCCGCTTCTTTCTTTGCGTTTAGATCGGCCATTTCCCTGTACTGGCCCTTGACCCCGAGGAACTCTTGGAGCTTCATCTCATTGTCCAAGGTACGCTGCAGCTCGCACATTTCCGAGGTATGTGCCTTGAGATCTCGCGCCCCCCTGTTTATTCGTTATCCAAGATTAAGGGTATAAAAAAACCGGTCCGAAATGAGACGAAAAAGAGGCCGTGTGCACGACGGAACGATACTTAAGGGGTCTGTATAAGCTTGAAATGTAAAACATACGATTTTTTCTTGCGCGGTTTTATGATCTAGGGTCTTAACTCAAATTTGCAACACAGATTTTATGAAAATTCCGAAAATTGACCGAGTGAAGATGATTTTTGTGAAGAGCCAGATCGCACGGTGTTGAAGGATAAAACATTAGGATGAAACAAAAATTGTCCTTTGTTTCTTTAATTCGGTATTTTTATTAATACATAAAATCTTTTTTTGCAGACTTAGGTTAAGCATCGCCAGAATGTACACTAGGCCATAGAATTAAAGGATATTGAAAAAGTCCGCCAATTTTAGGGTCATTTTCAAATAGCAGTAACTCCTCGAAAAATAGTCGTACAGCAAAATAAAAAAAGCAAATTGAAGGTGTGAATCTCTAGTTTTAAGATCTTGAGCTCAAAAATTTTTCGCATGAGCCAATTTTTAGCAGCCATCAAAAAACGAAAGTAAAAAAAAATTTCAAAATTTTTGGTCATCTTTTACAGTCTGCACGGACTTTTTAAATTTTTTTGAATGTTCGGATTAAAAGGGTCGTCTAGCTGGATTCTTCCTCTTTAATTTGAGCGGTGAGAGAGCTCTGTACGATTTTTTCTCGCTGAGTTATCGATGTTCAAAGCAAAAATGACACTTTTGACTTTGATGACTGATTACTCGGAGACTAATGGTCGCACAGAAAAAAACAAGAGGTTTTTCAAAACTTTGAAGTATTCTCTATAAGATGCTTTTATCATTTTTCTATCAAGATTTTTTTTATGCGGGAAAATGGATTTAAAAAGACGTGAACAATGGCATATTTACGAATACTCTTTTAACTAAGGATTGCTTTGCCAATATCGAATAGATAAAAAAAATGTTCGGTTTTTTTATGACCTCAAAGTATCCTAAAAAAGCCCTCAAAAGTTTAAACCCCTTTGATTTTTTTTTTCATTGTGTTCCGAATGATCGAAATTGTGGTTTTTGCCAAAAATCGATTAAAGGCTAAATCTACCACCTTTTAATCGTCTTTTGAGAATCACAATTTTTTTTGGCAATGATCGGAATTTCCGGTGCTGAAAATGTTGATTGTTGAGCAACGGGAATAAATTTTTGTTTAATTAAAAAAAAAATTAATTGAAAAAAATATTTTTTTTACAAAAAAAAATAATTAAAAAAAGTGGTTAGATTTTTAATTATAGCGCTGAACGTTTTTCATGATACGACGAGCGATTGGAGTTGTTGGAATTCACAGTTCTTTGAATGTGTGCGTGTGTTCAATTTACATTAAGGATACGACACCCTATGCACACGTCCCACGATCATTAATCGAAACTCATAACTGAGGGATGCAAAGTTTCACATCTCTCAAAAACAATCGTGTCACGTTCATCTGACCGCTATATCTACCTTTCGTTTAATATTGATTTAATGTTTAGTTGCAAAACCGTATGCCCTTCTATCAATCACTGTTTTTTCGGCTGCAAGTTTTTAACTCTTGGTTAATTTTGTTCAGCGTTCACCTTGTGGCTTTGTATAAGGAAAAAAAGTTTTTTTTTCAAGGTCATATAAAAGTCGACTTTTGGTAATTGAAAAAAAAATCTTAATGGGGCAACATTTGTCTACAGTTGAAAATGTGCGTGTAGTCACGCTTTTGCGTGAGGGTCGTTATACGCAACAGCAAGTTGCCAATATGATGGGCGTTAGTCAATCGGTAATGAGTCGTGTCTATGCCCGATTTCGTGAGACTAGTAACTATACGCAACGTTCGGGACAAGGTACACGACGAATAACTACCAATCGAGATGACAGGGCCATAGTTTGACGCTCATCGGATTCAAAATCATCGACAGGAGTTTCCTCGGCGATCCATTTCGGCACAAACGGTCCGGAATCGTTTACACGAGCAAGGACTACATACTCGTCGCCCAAATCGAGTGCCTATGCTAAATAGCAGGCATCGTAGGGCCCGACTAGCCTACGCTCATCGTCATCAAAACTGGGGTCGGAGACAGTGGACCCTCGTTTTATTCACTGACGAATCGCTATTTTCGCTTCATGGCAGCAGTGACAGGCGCTCCAATGTGTGGCGCCGCCTTGGAGAACGTGATCGCGACGGATACACGCAGCCGATTGCTCCTTTTAATGGTGGTTCTGTGATGGTATGGGCAGGCGTATCTATCAACACTAGAACGCCATTAGTCATCATTCCAGAGACATTGACAGCCGAAAGGTACGTCAATACAGGCCTGGAACCACACGTCTTGCGTAGATGTTTGGAAAATCGCTTTATCCTTGTGCAGGATAACGCCCGTCCTCATACTGCGAGGCTAACGAGAAATTTTCTCGACGCGAATAACGTGACGCCCCTCGACCACCCAGCCATGAGTCCCGATTTAAATCCCATTGAACATGTCTGGGACATGGTTGGTCGTCGATTGCGCCGGGATTATCCGAATCTGGGGGGTCACCGTCAATTGACTGAAGCGCTCCTTCGAGTTTGGCAAGGGATCTCGCAAAGGGATATCCTGCGGTGCATTAACATGCGAGAGCGCTTAGAAGCCGTAATAAACAATCGAGGGGGCAATAGACAGTATTGAACCATGACCCACAATGTACGTGACTTATGGGATGAGTTTAGAGTCATAAAATACCACAGAAGTGACAAACTGTGGAGTCTCATGCCCATAGGAAGAGTTGTACGCATGCACGCACGCACGCACGCACGCACGCACGCACGCACGCACGCACGCACACACACACACACACACACACACACACACACACACACACACACACACACACACACACACACACACACACACACACACACACACACCACACACACACACACAGAAGCGTAAATCCAACCGAGCAACCTCTACGTGGTCCGCTTTAGGTTACGCTAATGCCGGTGGTGAATAAAATGTTTATAAAAAAAATCTTGATCTAATGATCGTGGGACGTGTGCGTAGGGTGTCGTATCGTATCGTAGGGATGTAAATTGTACACACGCACACATTCAGAGAACTGTGAATTCCAACAGCTCCAATCGCTCGTCGTATCATGAAAAACGTTCAGCGCTATGAAAAAAAATCCAACAATTTTTTTTCGATTTTTTTTAATTAATTTTTTTTGTCAACATTTTTTTTTAATTAATTTTTTTTTCTTTCATTAAACAAAAACTTGTTCCCGTTGTTCAACAATCATGTTTTTGCAACGGAAAGTCGGATCAGTGACAAAAAAATTGTAATTCTCAAAAGACGAATTTTTTTGAATGCTCGGATTCGGTGGTAGATTTCGCCGTTAATCGATTTTTGGCAAAAACCACAATTTCGATTATTCGGAACACAATGAAAAAAAAATCGCAGGGATTTAAACTTTTGAGGGTTTTTTTAGGATACTTTGAGGTCATAAAAAACCGATTTTTTTATCTATTCGATATTGGCAAAATAATAATCCTTAGTTAAAAGAATATCGTAAATATGCCATTTTTCACGTTTTTTAAATCCATTTTTCCGCATAAACAAAATCTTGATAACAAAAATTATAAAAGCATCTTATAGAGAATACTTCAAAGTTTCCAAAACCCTCTGGTTTTTTTCTGTGCGACCATTAGTCTCCGAGTAATCAGTCATCAAAGTCAAAAGTGTCATTTTTGCCTTGAACACCGATAACTCAGCGAGAAAAAATTGTACAGAGCTCTCCCACCGCTCAAATTAAAGGGGAAGAATCCAGCTAGACGATCCTTTTAATCCGAACATTCAAAAAAAAATATTAAAGTCCGTGCAGAACGTGAAAGATAAGCAAAAATGTTGAAAAAAAATGTTTGTAGACTAAATATGCAATAAAATTGTAAATATTTTTTTGTAGACTAAATATGCGCTAAAAAGTGGAAATTGGAAAGAAAAATAATAGAAAAAAATAACAATAGAACTTTAACACCATCACGTCGACCACTGTGCTATGGTAAACCGCTCTACAGCGTTTGCACTTTTATTTGCACTTTTCTCGCAATCATGTTTCATAAAACGGTGTCACATCGCAAAATTTATTAGACCGATTTAATTCAAATTCGGAGGGAGATGTTTATAACATTTTTCATCGTATGACCAGATTACTTTGTCATATGTTTATCCACTTGTAAATAACAAATTATTCAAGTTGTTTTTTTTCTCGAAAATCGCACTTCTTTTTGAAGGCTTGCCATTTTTGGCCATGCGGAATAAGCGGCACTTTGCTTTAATAATAATAACTCCATTGTTTATCAATATTTTTTTATGAAACAGAAACTTCAAACTTGGCAACACTATGTATTAATCGTGTGTAAAATATCGACCTCGTCATCCCAATACGCCCATGGAAAAAAATACTGAAAATCGACCTGTTTTTGTAATGCAAAGTTATGCAGACCTGTTAAACGCGTTTGTCGCTTGAGGCAGCTCAAATTAAAGAAGGTCCAACATATAGTGCAGAAATCGCAGATCGAAGGTGAACTTATGATTATAATGATAGAACTGCTACTAAAACTTTAAACGCGTTTTTCACGGAACTATGTTTTTCAAAACGGTGCAAACGATTTCTCGACATCTAATGAACGACTTGACTTGAAATTCGGTACACTTATTCAATGCAATAGTAGTTTAGTCTTGATCAACGTTTTTCGTCTTAACATTTTTTTCTTCATTAGTTGTTGACAATAATGATGTGATTTTGCCTCGTAAAAACGAAAAAAAATTCGAAAAATTGTCATTGATGATTGGAACACGACAACAAACAAGCTCGGTCAAGTCTTAGCCAAAATTATGTATTATAAGAAAAAAAAAACACTCGTTTGTTTTCAAATATCGGGTGGTCAAAATCAAGTACACCGTTGAGCCCCTCACGTTCAACGGACCTTCACGAGATTGTTTAATTATTATTGTTAATTATTCATCTTTTTTATCACATTTGGTACACAACTTTCTTTATGTACATACAAATAAATGTCCAAATGATTTTCAATTCGCCTTACTTATTCCTTCAATTTTTTTTTCATCAAAAAACCCTGATTTCCAGGTCGTCACCGCCTAATCCCGTAATCCGAAATTAATTGATTTACGATAACCACAATAATTTTTCTAGAACCTACTCTCTCAAAGCTATTTTCATGAATTATTTTCTATTCACAAACCAAAGGGCTAAAAATATAGGGTAGCGGGGGGGGGGGGCGGCGGTGTGCTGGTCTAGTGGTTAGCGAGCTTGCCTCTGAACAAGTACATCGGGAGGTCGCGGGTTTGAACCACTGTCTCGTAGTTTCGGAGAAAAATAAATATGGGCGTGACGTAGCTCCAGTTCTACACGGATGGCGCGCACACGGACCCGTCCGTGACTGTAGCCTGTCATTTATTTCTCGACGAAACGCGACTAACTTCGAGATTAGGAAGCGAACTCGGGACCGGTTGTATTGGTATAGGTATGCCGCAGTTTCCCCATACCCGAGTAAAAATGAATATATATAATCATATATAATTGTATATTAATTGATCATATACAATTGTATACAAAAATTGGCCCGATAGAATTTTATATATTTGTATATAAACGTATACAATTGTATAGAATTTTGTATATTTGTATATAGACGTATACAATTGTATACGTTTATATACAAATATATAAAATTCTATCGGGCCAATTTTTGTATACAATTGTATATGATCAATTAATATACAATTATATATGATTATATATATTCATTTTTACTCGGGATATCAAGAAAAAACTAATATCAATCAACTTATCAGAATTGGAAATTATCTCTGTAAGAAACCCAATAAGTGTAATCAAATTTGGTAAATATATTGCATCAATACATAAATTGTTAACTTTTAATAAACAATCTTTCGACTTACGTGCTTCCTGCTTCCTTTGATTTACCTTCCATACGCGAATAAAACCAAAGAAACCTTTTTCTATATCTAATCATATATGAAGCCATATAATGATATATACAATTATATGTATTATATCAAAAGAAAATGAAAGTACTCATATACAGTCACATACAATTTTATATACCGTGAATAAAATTTTCACGTATATATATAATTATATACAACACTATATTGAATTATATATAACTGTATATAACTGTATATCTAATTATATAAACCCCCTATAAAAATAAGTCTCTCCTTATATCATTATATACAGAACTATGTATATAACTTTATCAAATCAAATTTGATGGAAGTACATTTATATCGGATTATATATACGAATGTATAGAATCATATACAATTATATATAAACCTATATAAGTATATATGATTGCATATCATTTTTATATAATCGTATATAAGTATATACAATCCTTTTTACTCGGGTCATATACAGTCATATACAATTTTATATACCGTAAATAAAGTTTTCACGTATATATACAATTATATACAACACTATATTGAATTATATATAACTGTGTATAATATTATATCTAATTATATAAACCCTAAATAAGTTTCACGTATATATATAATTATATACAACACTATATTAAATTATATATAACTGTATATGATATTATATCTAATTATATAAACTCCCTATAAAAATAGTATCTCCATATATCATTATATACAGAACTATATATAATTTTATCAAATCAAATTTGATGGAAGTACGTTTATATCGGATTATATATACGAATGTATAGAGTTATATACAATTATATATAAACCTATATATAAATATATATGCTTGTATATCATTTTTATATAATTGTATCTAAGTATATACAATCATTTTTACTCGGGTACCCATGGCAGAAATTTCATAGTGAATGCGATACAAAGGGGGAAGTCGGCTGCGGCTGCAAGGTGGGGATATAAAGTTGAATTTAGGGAATGTATTAAGGGGGAAGGACCCTGTACAGATGAAAGTTGAAAAAATAGGGGGAGGGGGAGGGCAGTTTGTTGGGACACAGACGGATGTGATTTCAATATTATATCGCCAGAGCATCAGCTCTTAAAAAATGTTTGAAAAATTCTAATTATCCGGATAGTTCCACATTGGGATTTCCCAAGTATTAGAAATGTTTATATTATCCAGGAAATCGCGAATATAAAGAAAAAACCTTTCGCGCAGCGCGTGTATCTTGTTGAGTTCCTCGTCCCGCTGATTGAACGTGACGGTTGCCTGTTCGATGAGATCGTTTATTATCATTTTACCGGTGTTCAGTTGGCCGATCATTTTTGCCCACAGTGCATTGAATTGAGCGCGTTCCTTGAGAAGACCATCGATCTTCTGTCTCAATCGAGTGTTATCCGCTACGACGAGATTGAAACGCTTGATAGCCACCTCGAGACGATTCTCGAGAATGGAAATTAAGTGTTGTCGCTTCATCATCATCTCCTTGGATTGAGAATCCGTTTGAAGCTTGGCGCCAAGAGAGGTGACCTCTTTCGAGACCTTTCGCAA
Source organism: Ophion ellenae (assembly GCA_963210295.1). Classification (NCBI taxonomy): domain Eukaryota; kingdom Metazoa; phylum Arthropoda; class Insecta; order Hymenoptera; family Ichneumonidae; genus Ophion; species Ophion ellenae. The sequence goes on from OY723387.1 coordinate 30,163,765, forward strand.
GGAGATCGTGGATTAGGTTACCTTACTGACTCACAAGGAGACGGCACGACCGTGGGGTCGGGGATTTGGCCGATTTTTTTGTCGTGAAAGAGGACCCCTAGTACCTCACGTGGTTAAAGTAGTAGAACGCACTACTCGGAAAATTTCGAGAACAATCGATTCAAAGTTTCTTAGGCGCCTTATGAGTTTAAAATGCCAAGCACTTGTCGAGCCGCCGTCTAGTCTAGACCGTTAGGGCTCGGTCTTTTGCGCCGGAGGTCTCGAGTTCGATTCCTCCTTCGGATCTTATTTTTTTTTTTCGTTTTTTTATCCCAACAATTATCCAAAACGTTTCTCATCCCAACATTATTTTTCAAAATTTATCTACATCATTTATTTTAATTATTTTTATTTTTTCAAATTATTTCCTTTTTCTTTTCCCAATGAAACAATTCATAACGGTGGTTTTTTTTTATTTTTCATTGTAAAGTATATCAGGAGGAACATTGGGTTTTTAATAAGAATAACAAAGTCGATTAGGAAAAATTCAATTTTTATTCATATAATAATTATATACAAAAACCGCAGTGGTAATTATCGTAGAAACAAACAAAGCAATAATTTTTGCGACATCTTGCGCAACATATAAAAACGGATTTTTTACAATCGCAGGGAGTTTGCAATGCATCCGTACAAAAACATGTCCCATTAACATTCATGAAAATGTTTCTAGTAACTGGTCATTTTGAGACCAGCAACTTCTTCAGTCGACATTTTTAACTTCGAATTGTAAGAGAACTTTGAAATTTAACAATAAGAAATAGGCACGTCTGTTCACGACGAAATCGAAAAATGAACTGCTGTTCCATTCTCACAGACTCACGCACAGTCCTATGCGCAGATGTCCGTCATAACCCTAAGGGGCCCCAAGGTAAAAATTCTTTAGACCCCTACAAGGCCATAAAACCGAATAGAACAACGAGCACGAATATTTTTCAGTGAATGAAAAACTTTATGTTCTTGAGCTAAAATAATTTTTTTTAAATAACGTAGGGATGAGAAACGTTTTGAATAATTGTTGGGATAAAAAAAAATAAGATCCGAAGGAGGAATCGAACTCGAGACCTCCGGCGCAAAAGACCGAGCTCTAACCGTCTAGACTAGAGGGCGGCTCGACAAGTAATTGACATTTTAAACTCATACGGCGCCTAAGAAACTTTGAATCGATCTTTCTCGGATTTTTCCGAGTAGTGCGTCCTACTACTTTAACCACGTGAGGTGCTAGGGGTCCTCTTTCACCACCAAAAAATTCGGCCAAATCCCCGACCCCACGGTCGTGCCGTCCCCTTGTCAGTTCGGGATTCCGTTCTTTTTGCGGTCGCTCGTACAGGTCCGGAAACTCCCGCAGCCAACAGAGACCACTCGCGGCGCTACGCGAATGACAGATAGTGTAGAATAAGAATTGTCACAGGTCGTGTGTTAAATTAGTCAAATAAAGAATTTGTTAAAATTCACTCAGAAGACATTTCTGACAAGAGTATGATATCCGAGGCGCCAATATATGACGGTGAATTTAGGGTTATCGAGTAAAAATAAACAAAATATAAAGAGTGGTGAGAGTTAATATTTCATTTATTTTGCGTTAAAATTAGAATTGTTCGTTAGTTATCGAAAATAATAATTTTTACGGATTTGAAAATGTCGAGGAACATCGGGAAAGGTAACTTGGAAATATTGAGTTTCAACAGTGTCTCAGAAGCCAAAAATGTATTTTAAATGCCAGTACCATGTTTTCCTTGCTTATAGGTGCGACTAGAAAGAGAGTAAAGTAGAACTTTTAATCGCTAGGAGACCGAAGAGGGATTATAAGTATACGGTTCACCCCTCTTCGGACTTGTAAGGCTCCAAGTTCATGTAAAATATATCGTCAAGTAATTTGGTGTAGTAATTATATAGCACAATTCTTATTGTTATAAATAAACAAATAGTATAAATAAAGAAAACATTATAGGCACGATTACGATATCGCTCGCGCCTTTATTTGACCCTGGTTTATTGATATTTGGCCCAAAATAAGACTTTTTTCAAGAGTGACAAAAATTGAAATTCGGCGTTTAAGGGAGTGAAACAGGGGGTTGAAAGTCGAAGCATTATTATGTTTGTGGTTCTCAATTTTGACCATGCAGCGTCCATATTCGATAGAAAATGCGACTTTTTCGCAGGGTAATGAAACTCGAAAATGCGGCTTTAAAGGATTGAAGAGGAGGGTGTTAAAATTTGGCTGTACATATATTTGAACATCATTTTTTGTTGAGGCGATGATCGACAACGCAACTGACGAGGAAATGGATGCAGATGGAGACAGCTCATAAACACACACACCCGCACGCACGCACCCACACACACACACACACACACACACACACACACACACACGCACACAGCAGAGAGCGTTTGGAGTCGTTAAATACTGCGGAAATGACAAGCCGCGGGTCCTAATCTCTGCAAACACACACACGCAAAACGGCCCTTTTTAGGGCCAGGAATTCTTACAGACAACCTCCACGCTTTTGTTTGTATTGAAAGAACCGAGTTTCAGAAAAGCGAACGACGAATTACGACAAAACAATGTGAAACGCAGGGCGAATTGAATGTACTTCGAAAATCGAAAAAGTACATTTTTTTCTTCTTCGGGGCGCTGTAAATCCGAAACTAAGGCTTAAAATGAAAAAAGTTATTCTTCTGTTTTGTATTTTTTTGGCCCATTTTTCATAACCCAACCATAAAATGCAGGCGCCAAAAATAGCGTAATCTCCCCGCATTATAATCTCGGAATTTATGTTGCAAATAATATATACTACGTTCAGTGTTCTCGGAGGGGGGGGGGGCGATCTCTCCGCCCCGCACGGGGTTCTGCACCTTGACCCCGCCGATCTGGGTGCACACACACACACACACACACACACACACACACACGCACGCACGCACACACGCACGCACGCACGCACGCACACACACATACACACACACACACACACACACACAAGGAAACACTAAAACGGTCCTTATCAGAGCCAGGAATACTGAGCAGGCAACCTCCCCGTGGTGTATTCCGAGTAACTCAAATGGCCTACATGCGCCGAATTGGGTCTCGGCCAAATAAGAGAATAACTTTTTGCCCTTGAGACAATACTAAACAAATACTTTTAGCAGCTCGTCCGGTCAATTTCCATTATTTGTGATAAAATAAAGATATTGTACTCATGAGCCAACAATTGTTGAATTTTGGCGTATTTCCAATTACCGTTAAAAGCGCTCATAATTCCTTAAGGAAGCCAACGCGGGAAATTTTTTATTCAAATATAAAGAATCAATGGTCAAAACTTCGCGCCTCGGAAATCGTACTATCCCCAAATGTCTCGTAAAAAAAATCATGTAAAAAATGTATTACAAAAAAATAGGTTGTATGTAAATAAACAGAAAGTGTAGAGGTTAGGAAACACATCTCTATCTGCTCCACATGTGGACGGCGCATGCGCATTTCGCGCATCGTCGCAGCGACCGACGCGTCGTCGGAGAAACTACCGAATCGTTTTCAACAAGACTGGATATGAATTTCTTTCGAAAAAAATAGGTTCTATACATATAAAGGGAAACGGGGGTTGGCTGTACGTCTTTGTTCCCTACTGAGGTGCGCATGCGGGTTTTCGCCCTTGGTGATCGCAGTGATCCACGCGGTCCTCTAAGGAACTACCTCAAAGTACCCTCCCATTATTGAAAACGACCCACATTTTCCAGACCCGTACGATCGTGGTCGCGAAACTACCTTACCGACGGTCGATCAGAGACTCGCAGCTTCGCGTACCTTGACGATCTGTTCCTGCAACTCTCGTATCTGCTGTCTCTCGTTCTGTATCATCTCCACGTATTTGGTACGTTTCGCGAGAAGGCACTTGAGCCTCTCGTCCATCATTTCGTCCTTGCGCGTATTGGTGGCGGATTTGGCTGTACCGATCGCCAATACGAGATCGGCCTTTTCCGTCTCAAGGCGAACGATCATACTCTGCTGATTGCGAAGCTGGAGTCTAGCGTCCTCGGCGTATGCGACTCTGTCGTTCTCCATTATTCTGTACTGTCTCTTGAGCCTCGACAATTCGGCCTCTGCCATTGTCTCGAGCTCAAGTTCGTCCTGTACCGGCTGCACTTGTCGATACGCCATTTTGTTGAAAGTGTCAACACACGAGAGGTGGGGTCGGGGAACGATGACGTTCTTCGGCGATATCCGCGTGTTTATGAATTATCGATGGAACAGTTCCATTGATGGTTTATTCATTCGGACAATCGGAAAAGTCGCGGGCCTATGATACCTCGCGCGAGGTGTATTTCGTACGCTCGCGCAAGGCTACGGTGAGCACGACGCGGCGGTTGTGTATCCGAACGCGTTGCCCGGGACAACGACCCTCGTCCACCGCGGCGTCGTAACTATATCAGCTTGCCGATATTTCTCGGTCACGTGTATTATCGAAAAGATCGTCCCGGGTCTTGCAATCCGGATAACTCAAAGGATCCGCCACCAAAGAGGGTAATTACAATTTGCATAGCTTCGCAAATCCGGATATCCGGTCTTTCAATTGTAATTGGGCAACCCGGGCAGGTCAGAAGAATTGTCAGTTTCTAGTTGGCATTTGAAGTGTGCGAAGTTACATACAAATTTCGATGTTACATTGGAGTGCAAAGACTCGCTTTTCCGTTCTTTCGAATCTCCCGACGTCACATTCAGTTACAATCGACAGACTACGCTTGATCCGAACGACAAAAACAAACCGCGAGTTGTATCGTCCGCTGGCAGATTTGTTACCGCGTAAGGTTATAAAAATATTATGACAACGGGAAGGCGGACGCGAGGTCGCATGCGTTTTGTCTCTCGCTTGTCGATAGTTCACGGTTTCGAAAGGGGATGGAAAAACAAAAAGCCTGCAGAACGCGCGGGCGTGGGGGAGTGCAACGCGAGAAAAGGTAAAAGTTGGGCTAGCGCGTGCGATACGCGCGGGGATTGGCCGTTTACGCTTACCTGCGCAGCCAACGTGAGAACGCCTGCTATAATTCACTGACGGGCTCGCTCGAATTGTTTTTGAATATCTGAGCGCAAAAAAGTTTCGAACAAAGAGCAGTCGTGACGGCAAGTGGGCTAAGGAGTTGAAGATTCGTTATTATCACATTTGCGACACGTCGTGTAAGGCTGGAGTAAATTCTTTGAATGATTCGCCGCGTAATGTACGGTCCAACATCATTACGATATGATTCCAAAATATACGCTGAATCTTCATGGCAAATTTTGAATTAAGGGGAGAGATCGATTTAGGCAGCTGAAAATATACGCATTTTCAACTAAAAATTCGCGTTGAAACTATTTACTCCACATAATAAAAATGTAATGTACATATTTTTACAATTTACAAAAAAATATTTCTACAATTTTTTATATCTCAAAATAGCGGCTCTAGGCCACTTATGTACTTCAGAGCCTGTTGTCGCCTGAGTTTCACGGCGTACAACCTAGCGTCTGGTGCATTGATCTGAAATGTCAGAGCCAAGAAGTTATAGTATAGTATTTTTTTAACGAAATACTATTTTTTTCAAATACTTTTCAAGGAACTTTAGGTTCACATAGGCAGTAATTCCGTTATCTGAGAGTGTGCAATTAAAAAAAAGATCGATCATAGTTTTTGAGTTGTCTCGTACAAGGTTAACAAAAAAGTGGTTTTGCAGACAACACGTTTAAAGTCTTAACACTCAACAATTTTGTGACTAAATGACCTGCCGACTAATATGCGATTTCGGGGCCATAAAGTACTTCCTCAGCTTCCTCGTTGAGTTCATTTTCGGTCATGAGCTCTTTTTCACGTTATACTGGAATCCCTCCCCCCTCTTAAGGCGAAATCGATGTACCACGTGACATACAAGTGCGAGAGAGATAGCTGAATTGTTCGAACATTTTTCTCTCAGAAATGATTAAAAGAAAACCATCAAGATCTGGAATCCCTCCCCCCTCTTAAGGCGAAATCGATGTACCACGTGACATACAAGTGCGAGAGAGATAGCTGAATTATTCGAACATTTTTCTCTCAGAAATGATTAAAAGAAAACCATCAAGATCTGCCTCAGTAAATTCTACAGAGCGTGATGCTTTGTTTTTTTCCTTAAAAAAACATGACCATCTATGGGAAAACCATGTTCGAAAATGTGTGATGTTACGTTGACCTTGTACATGCCCTTGACGGGTTATGCATAGTCGTAACAGTCGAAAACAGCTCATTTTTGGGATTTTGTAAAGAAAATCTTGATAATAAATTTCTACAAAAATTAAGTATTTGAAAAAGTATCATTTGAAGAACACTGTAATTTTTTGTCTAAAAATATTTTATTATAATCTATTTACAGCCGATGTCTGGGAAGTACCTCTCGAAAACGTCTTTTACCGTGAGCAATGCCCTTCTGAACCAGGTTATCTATTGTAATATCAAAAAATCAAACAGATTTCGTTAGTATACTATGCTATGATTATCCAAAGGAATTTCCGAAATATTAACTTAAATAAAAAATAGCGCATGTGCAGACTTTTTTCGGGAAAAAAATGGGCATCTTTCGTTCACCAAATCGAGAGTATACATCGGAAAAAAAATCCTTCGATCAAATACTAAATTTTTACATCTAGAAAAAGCTCTGAAAATTGCGGAAAGGTCGATGCAGTAGTTTTTTAGATATTTCGCTCACCGACTTCGAAAACGTACTTTCGAGAAAAAAGCGTTTGTAGTTTCGAGCGACCCTCCGAGCGTTCCCATGAGAGTCAATATAACGCCTATATATCTTTCTTTTTTATCCGGCTACCTTAAAAATTTCCGGGTACATTTATATTAAGATATATTGTCAAAATATAGTGGTTTTGAAAAAAGTGATTTTTCGACTTTTACAGCGAGGCATAATCCCTTAAACGTTTTTCAGACATTCGTTCCTGTTAATCGATCATTTAACATTAATATTCTGTACGAAAACTTCGTCTGTTTTTCGCGGATATCTGGTAACATCAGAGACGCAAAAGCTATCCGTCCCAAGCGTACGTTTCGAAAACGAGCATATGTTACAAAAAGAATACGATTGATCATATTTCGAGATCATGTACGAAAAAGAAGCGAAATTTTATTAAGTGCGGCGAGTGGCGTCACGACAGACCGCGCTCCCCCCCCTCACCATTTTGTCTACCTAGCAACCCCCACTCCTGCCGCGGTCTGATTCTCCCACCCAGCAGCGCGTTACGAGTGCTCGGTGCGGCGGAGTGGCGGGGATTAGTCGCACTGCGCGCGCGGGACGTCGGGTGGGTAGTAAGAGACCTGTCGGGTTCGGGCTTCAGGTGACTCTAAAATGACACGGGTGCGAGAGCGACAGCGGCACTGGCGCTGACCTCCGAGCGTGGGCGAGGATTGTATTTCGCACCGCGTCGACTATCAAAAAAATGTTTCATTTTGTATATTTAAAAAATTATTCTTAAGCTGCCCCTGCTTCCGCGCAGACTTTTTCTTCCTTCAGGTAACTTCACTCTTCGCGGTTATTCCTCCGAATCCTCGTAAAAATGTTCTACACTCCGATAACGCGCCGCACAGCTCACGCTGAAAAATGTTAACTCTACGCTGAATATTCCCAAACGAGTCTAATGTATCGCAATTTTTTGGGCATCCAAGCTCGACCTTTTTTCCTCATTACGATGTGTACGCGAAGCATGACAATTTTGAGATCGCACAATCGCTGAATTCGTAGTTACGACTACGTAGCCGTCACGTCCACCGTAACGGTCGCTTGTACCGCACAGGTGTGTGTCTGTGTGTGGCGCGTTTACACACGAGAGAAGGAAAGTGACGGCGTTGGTGTCTTGCTGTCTCTCTCCCCTTCTTTCTCCCTCGCACGTACAGCAGAGTGGGAGAGCCGTTCCGGGAGCAGGGCACGCCGAGTTATTCCGTAATATTCGCCCCCCCCCCCTCGCGCCGCCACCGGCTCTCAGAAACGATGCGGTCTCGGGGAGTCGCGAGTGACTCACACTACCTGGCCGCGAGCATACGGTGTACTAGTCTCGGTCTGTACCCCGCGCGCGCCCGTTTCCATTTCTCCATTAAATGCTTCTCTCCCCGTTCGCGTGTGTTTTCCATTATTCACCCGTCGGCTTTGCATCGGTGCGCTACTTCGTTCGGAACGTATTCGCCCATTGTTTCACGTGTGTTCCTATAAATATATATGTACATATATACTCTATGTGTTTTTCAATCGTCGATGCCAGTGAAACCGTTATTGATGCGAGTTCACTTCAATAATGGAATATTTGTATGAGATAGCAACGGTGAAATCGAGAGGATTAAAAATAATCGCTAACAACGACGATATTATTAGTGGTGTGAATTGTCAATGAAATCTATGAATAAGAAAAAAAAAACACGAAACCGTCCTCGGATATTGCTTCACGAGAAAAGGCGTCCAAAGGCGATCATACATTTGGTAAATAAATGCATACGATATCTACGTACGATTATGTACAAAATACGAATTATGACAATTTCGTGTTCGGGCAATGGACATCATTTTCCTTTTTTTTGTATTGATTTGAGCGATCGATTATGCGCCTCTGTTCATCTTTCTTTGTTTAAATAATAAATATTACCCGCGTACCTGGCACAAGCACGCAGCCTTTTCATTTGCTACACTGGACAAAAAAGTGCACACCTTGCCTTTTACTTTCCATTGTTCTTCGCGTAATTTTGTCCAGTACTGCGTGTATGGGCGAGTGCGTGTATATATATATATATATATATATATATATTAGGGTATTGGAAGAAAAAAATGGGTATTCTTTTTCAAATTTCCCTATTTAGCAGTTTCAGTAAGGTGGAATAAAACGCCTCTTACAATATGAGCCCTTTATATCAATATTTAGAGGCTCCTCATTGCAATTTTCTATTTCCCATGCTAACAACATGGAGAAAACTTTGCTTGCTATTTTTGAATTTTATATTTCGTCAACGGGAAAATGTACAACAATGCCCAAGACATATTTTTGTAGGGAATCGAACGCTTATAAAACAGGGCTCTTACGTTTCACGATAAATCTATTCTTTCGAAAGTCATTCAAGGCCAAAGTTGGATTTATAGTAAATTCAAGATTTTTTCACTTTTCCGGCGAAACTATCAGACTAATCGCAAAACGTCATGAGACCTTTTTTGGAGATCATTTCATTTTCTATAAAATAACGTCATTAAATAATTTGAACATTCAATTGTTTATTACTTAGAGGCTCTAGATATTCATTTCTTGGAGAAAATATGCTATTTCCGTGAAATTAATTGTTATATTAACCAAAAATATAAATGAAAAGACGTAATCTTTTACAAAGTTACTTTTTGATGTTTACTATTGATAGAAATTGTAAAACACGTGAGTATTTTTTCGTTTTAGTTATAATTTTTTCTATAACAATATTTTTTAAATTTTGAATATAAAAGTTATGAAAATGAATTCCTAATAACTTTTTCGTACTGTAAATAAACAATAAAAACTGTTCAATTGTTTAATTATTTGATGACATGATTCTATAGAAAATGCAATGATCTACCAAAAATGTCCTATGACAGTTTGTGATAAGTCTGATAGTTTCGCCGCGAAAGGGAAAAATCTTGAATTTGACTACAAATTTAACTATGACGTTGAGCAACTTTTGAAAGAGGAGATTTATGATAAAACGATAAGAGACCTTTTTTCCCAAAGCGTTCGATTTCCTACAAAATATATATTGGGCATTGTTGTACGCTTCCTTGTAAACTCGATCTGAAATATAGCAAACACCTTCCTTTTAATATTTTAAGAGATCCTCTAAAAGAATTTCTGGCGACGCGCCGCACTTTTCGAGAAGTCGTTTATTGAAAGTTATTTTTTTTACTGCGCTTCTACTATATCTATAGCTAACAGGATCAGTTTTAGCTGTACCTATACATTTTACCGTGCTCTCCGTTTGGTGCAAATGGTGGGGTGCGTGGAACACTGGTGTGAGCGCAGGGCACCTCAGATGTGCGTTGTGGAATGATGGGGTGTGTAAACCATTAGTGTGGGTGCGGGTCACCTCGAATGTGCGTGTAGAATGGTAGGGTGCGTGAAACACCAGTGTGAGCGCGGGTCATTTCGGATGTGCGTTGTGGAATGATGGGCTGCGTGAAACACTGGTATGGGTGCGGGTCCTCTCGGATGTGCGTGTGGGATAGTGGGGTGCGTGGAACACTAGTGTGAGTGGGAGAAACCTCAAATAGTAGAGAGCGCGATAACATATATAGGTATAGACAGAGCTGAGCCCTTCAGCTATGATATAGTAGAAGCGCAGTAAAACAATAACTTTCAAAAATCGATATCTCAAAAAGTATGGTGCGTTGCCAAAAATCCTTTTCAGGGAAATCTTATAGCATTAAAATAAAGGTGTAGGCCAAATTTCAGATCGAATTCAGTTTTTGCTTTTCGAAACTACACCGACAAAAACTTTTCCTCGAACTATGACTATTTTTTGTTTCGATTACATCAATGTGCGTGTTTGTACTCCAAAAAAGTGACAAACTACCACGCATTTTTAGGTGGAGTTCGAATTGTCGATAGTTATCGTATTTTCATACGCATATCAATCACGGGGACACTGATGGATGTGCGTTCGGGTTTTGGCTTCGGCGATACTCCCAGTACAGGCGTTATGCGCAGTTGCAAGGCCAAAAAAGTCGTTTTTTTCACGATTTACTTCTGGAAAAGGATTTCCTTTGGGCAAAACGAAAAGTATTAGACAGAGTAGTGGCATTATTCAGCTTTAGGTTGGCATTTTTTATTTTCAAAAATATTCATTAACATTGCTCCTGTAGGAAGCCTCCTGGAGGTCCCCGGAAAAAAGTGTCCGGCGGTGAGCAAAGTATCTCCGGTTCGAATTATATAAAATGAAAAAACCAAAAAGATTCTTTTAGGGGATAGATGAATCCAGGTATTGATCGAAGGAATAGTCGAAATTTTTATTTTTGACAAAATGGTGTCCCGGAAAGAAACAATTTTGATTTTCGACCAATTTTTTTTCGTTAAATCGTTGAAAAAAAATAGAAATAATTATCGGAAATCTTATTCCTTCAATGCCTGAAGAATATATCTGACAAGGTTGTGTTAAAATTGCAGACCGATCGATTGAGCCGTTTTTGAGAAATCGTGCTCACCGACTTTGAAAACACCGTTTTGAGAAAACCGCGTTTGAAGATTCGCGCGCTTACTCTGTAGCGCTCCGAGCGTCCTTACAAATATGTGTGTATTTCCGAGAATATTCGCTGGATCGAATTGAAATTTTCAGGGAATATACTTACATATTTGTACATTCCGAAAATGCAATTTAAAAAATCGCTTTTTTTAAATTTCTAACTGCGTATGACCCGTTAATTGAGTAACGTCATGCATGGCCGATACTCGGGGCGGTGACCGCTTCACCCTGCACCGGCTCACGTTAGTGAGCCGGGAGTTAGGACGGGGGTAAGAGAGGCCAGACACAAAAAACTGCTTTTGTTCACAATCATATTTTTGATTAAGTAAAATTTACGTAATAGTCGATGATCCCGTAACATACATGAAATATGGAACTTGCTCTAACCACACGTTCGTGTTAATATTAATATCAAACTCTTGCAGTACCTTAAAAAAATAGCTAATTTTTCATGATTTTTCAATCCAGTCGGCAGTCTTTAAATTTTACTTTCAGTAGGTACTCAATGTAAATCTTGGTTTTATATTTTTCCACCAAATCGGCCCAACACTTTTTCAGCTGTAATTGTTTTTTAACAATGTCATTCTCTATGTTCACCACTAACATATGAAAGAATGGTTTCTGAAGCATTGTGCTTCTAAGCCACAGTCTAAACCGCCTCAGGGCAGAAAAACTCCGCTCAGAGCTGGCGGAGCACACTGGGAGCTATTGGAAAAATTTCTATAAATTGGGGCAGTACTCCTGTTACGTCCCCGTGAACTTATCGAATCTTAGGGCGGATGCAACGCGGTATTTACTTCGCTTTAGGCTCAAGGCAATTAGTCCTTTATCCAGGAATGGAAGTCACATTTTTTATATGGGAGGAATGACGGTTAGATAATGACGTTTGTCTCGAGGAAGATCGAATAATATGACAGTTTTGCATAAATGGTGTACTCTATTTATTTGCTTTTGCGGATTATTCTCCGTGTTTTGCTTTGGTCCAGTGGTCGTCTATGGATGGTGGCTATAATTTCCTTCATTAGAGGTATCGTCTTGAAACTCGCGTTATTGCTGTTACAATTTCCTCACGATTATAATGTTCACACAATGGTTATATTCACACGTATATCGAACGGTTATAATGGTCGCACAATGGTTACACGTTGTTAAATAGTTACAAAATTTACGCACGATTAAATAGTTACAATGGTTACAATCTTCAAGAAAGATATATAGTTCTTTCAAGTCAATTGGTTTAAAGCGGTTGCGGCTTAGATGTGGGCTGTATTAGACAGTTGCATAAATTTTCGCCGAGTCTGAGGTTAAGAGATACGGTAATGATGCGAGAGTTTGCATTTGACAGTTGGATACTTCGAGATGGACTTCATTTGAAGGGAGTCTTCAACCGATATTAGATAATGAAACGCGACTGGACAATACTCTTAGTGGACTTTGCTGAATTTCGACGGTGTGACCGGTAGGCTTCGGCTGCGGAGACTGACGAACGTAGCTTCGGCCGTAGGGTTGAAACTGCGAAGGCTGCAAGTGTGGTCCAGGTCCTTCTTCTCACACCCCTGCTTCGGGTCGGTTGTCTATCGATTTTTCGGTAATTATCCCAATAAGAGATCTTCCCAATGTAGGCAATCTTGGGTGACCTTCGTATTGATGGTAATTGTTTGAGGGGGTACGTATGACTCAGAAGTGACTTTCCCGTTGCTGTGACGGTGGTAGGTGTTTCTTGGGTTCCTGGAACAGTCTGTTTTGATGCTGCCCTGGACGTTGATAAAAGTGATTTAGTGGTGTCTCTTTTGTAGTTAGATCAGATGTTGTGCTGTGGGTGATTCCTGTATCGGTTGGGTGGCTCTTACCTTTTCAACTCGTCCAGGGGTGATCCAGCTGATTTCAACTTACGAGTTTTGAACTACAAAACTCGCCTTTTCGGCGCCGACAGCTTTTGTATAGAATATTCGGATGCCTCTTGAAAGCTTGGGCTGGGCATCAATGTCAGATGCGATCTGATATGAATTTATTCTTCTGCTATATGGTCCCTTAGGCTCATGCTGTAGGCGACAGTATTGGTGGGGGTGGATCGGTCAATTGATGGGGTGACTGAAGTTGATTTTCTATTATCTTTAGCTGTAGCGTGATGGTCCAGAGATAAATTGTCGTGGGGTTGGCGTGGGATATAACTCTCTTTTAATACGCTTTCTTCAATTTTTGGCATTTATTGCAATCATTTTAAATTGAAGTCGGTTTTTAATAACCATTGCTTCAGCTTCTAAAGTCGACGTATCAATTATTAAGATTTAAAAATAATTATTGATAAAATCCTTTCCGTTCTTCATATTCAGTTAAAAAAATTCAATACAATGATAATATCTACCACTTTGTATTAAATGTTGGGCTTCCAGTATTATTCTGGTTGTGTATCGGCTGGCAAATCTAATGCATTGCTTTTTCGCACAGTTGACTTAATTGTGAAATTTGAATATCTATCAAACCCTTAAAAGCACCCTGTGATAGTTCTGTATAAAACCATCTAAGTCCTCACAAAATCCCAGGCAGTATTACGATATATGTGGCCCGTAATTCTGACCACGCATTCTCCATATTCGACCCAAAATAAAACTTTTAAAGAGTGGTAAAAATAGAAATTCGACCCTTAAGGTGGTGAGACGGGGATTTTAAAGTTTATTTGAGACAGCATATTTTATGGTCAAGTTTGCTTGAAACTTGTATTGTACACTCCAATACAAATAATTAAACATGTATTTCAGCAATTTCCAAAATGTAATCTTTAAGGAGGTTAAACGAGAGTGTTAAGGTTTGTATGGAAAACCCCTTTTTTACCAGATTTACTTGAAACTAGCCAAATGTATTTTATCTATAACACTATGTCATGTTTTCCTCGCTGTTCGGTGCGTGTAGATCATCGAGTAGTACTTTAAGGAGGTACACTAGCTTCAGCAAAATGGTGATAGATCAATAAAATTTGGTGAATATATTCTTTAGTATTATTCATGCAGATACAAATTTCTTCAGATTTTTTGGTTGTGCCGTTTTCTTACAAATAATTCACAAGCGTTTATTCTTATACCCGGGATATATACCTATATCTATAAAAACGCTATGCTTATACACGTGAACTTCAATGTTCAATTACTCGATAACGGCACAATGAAAAAATCTGAAAAAAATTGTATTGACATATATAATACTAAAGAATATATTCACCATTTTTATTGATCTATCACCATTTTGAAATTTTACCATGGTTTAGCATGGCAACATTGTATGAAGCTGGTGTACCTCCTTAAACGCCTTAACAGCGTATGCCACACATATGTGAGCATTAAAAAAAAAACATCGAAACAAATCAAACTCAAACTTTAAAACCCTGTTTCACCCCCTTAAGGATCGAATTTCGATTTTTACCACTCTTAAAAAAAATTCTTATTTTGGGTCAAATATGAAGGTCGTGTGGTCAGAATTAGGGGCCACGGATATCGTAATATCCCCAAATCCCACAGTTATATGTAATTATTTTGTAATAAATCTCACACGCCAGCTATAAACTTTTCTATGATTTTTTAGAGCAATTCATGCAAACTAGATGGCGTTAGTTTGATCGAAGTTGGCTCGAAGTTCACATATCGCGACATTGCAAAATTCAAATGTGCCTAAAGTTTGCGAAAATCGACAAAAAAATATCTAAACGACAAACGGTGTGTGTAAAATGTGTCGTGGTTTAGCGCTACAACAACCAAAACAACCGCTTCAAAGCATTCTATACATCGTTAAGGAATGTTACAACACAGTGTAACATGTATGTGACACTCGCTTTATTGCTTTATAACTAGGTCACTGACTGATAATTTTTCAACAACTAGATAACACGTGTTTAAAAAAATTTTATTATTAAAACCTACGATAAAGTCAACAATTTTTTTTATTTTTACGTCGTTGAGTTATGAAGGGTTCATTTATTTAATGAAATAGCTGCCTTTCAGTACCAATTACGAAATTACGACGAATGAAATAGTTCGAGTTTTATTGAATTATTTCTTCATGCTTGCTTGGGCGAAACTCAAATAAAATTAATTGTTTATTCAAATTCAATTATTGTGCATCGAATTTTTTCCGTGGCGGCACCAGGCTTCCTCGAGGGGCGGAAGCATCCCAGCCCCCTGGCTACGCCAATGATAATGTAACCTGCGGAAAATATTATTTTTACCGAAGAGTTATTTCAGAAAATTGAAGCACGCCAAAATGCTTTTTGATCCACTGCGTGTGTGTGTATGTGGGGGGTGGGTGGGTGTGTATCTATTGATATGAGAAGAGAGGATGTTTGCAACTGGTACACGCGTGACATTACAATAAACAATAGTATCTGATTCACGTATTCATATATATATATATATATGAATACGTGAATCAGATACTATTGTTCTTATCATATATATGCAAATACACGCAAATCTTATATATATATATATATATAAGATTTGCGTGTATATACACGATCGAAGGAGCGCGTGGAGCTCGTAACGAGAGCGCGGCGAAGATGCGAGCGCGGCGAAGATGCGAGCCCGGCGCGCACAAGAGGGGTTCGCGATGCGCTGTTTGGCTGTGTGTTCCGGCGGCTCTGTTCGTCTCAGGCTTTTACCCGAGTACGTTAACTAACCGTGACTTCCGCTCTCGTTATTTTCATTCCCCATACATTATAGTTCGGTTTTTTCCTTCCACTGATCCTCGTGCTCTCCCACTCATCTTCGTCCAGCTAGCTTGCTTAACTTTTATTATTATTATTGTTGTTCTTGTTCTCTTGTTCGTAGCGCGCGAGTATACGGCGAGGAACCGCGTGTCTAGAGGATGTGGGATAGAGAGAGCTCGAAAAAGATCGCGGGGCGAAGGAGTTAGCGGGGGTTGCACCGCGAACCTGTCTCGCTCCAGGCACCGGCGAAGAACCGTGGGAGGATCTTAATACCGCGGTTGCCGACGCATAAGAGATATAACGGCACACGCACACGCGAGAGGCCATAAGCGTAGAATGGTTGATCGATTGTCACGTGGAGGACGAGGACGACGACGACCGCGACCGCCACAAGTTTACTCTTTCGCGGCTCCCACGGAGTACCGGCTAATGAGAGAGAAAGAGAGGTAGAGCCTAGACGGAGGAAGGAGAAGAAGAAGAAGAAGAAGAGAGAGAGAGAGAGAGGGAGAAGGTAGAAATGTCAGCTGTCTCTGGAACGTCACCTTGTCTAAGAAAATACGCACGTGGCGCGTGCTCCACCACTGCGACCACCTCAAGTGTCACAGGTGCGACCGTTCTTGAGCGTTGGCCTAGCCAGTCCGACATCAGAGGTCACCACTAGACCGCGTCATCTCAAATTAGGCATAAACAAACGTGATAGCGATACGTCGTTGATTCGCGCGGGCTTTTTCGATAAGCACGTCGCCAGCGTGATACGCGCCTTTCCATCGCCAACCCCCCACTCGGTCTTCTCCTACTCGGCATCTACGTACGCGATGTACCTGACACACATATACGCAGGCGAATGAAATACGACTACAGACGAGAGAGAGAGAGAGAGAGAGAGAGAGAGAGAGAGAGAGAGAGAGAGAGAGAGAGAGAGAGAGAGAGAGAGAGAGAGGAGACGGAGTTGAGCTAAAGGCA
This sequence comes from Ophion ellenae, assembly GCA_963210295.1. NCBI lineage: Eukaryota > Metazoa > Arthropoda > Insecta > Hymenoptera > Ichneumonidae > Ophion > Ophion ellenae. Next base: position 30,180,712 of record OY723387.1, read on the forward strand.
TAAACGATTGCGATAAAGTATATAGCTTCTCGTCATATTTTATTTGACATTCGGATTAAGAGTCTACGAGTGGAAGAGAAAGAGAAACATTCGACGGATGTACGACAGTTGCTGACGCACACGACACCATTTTGGGGCTCTTTTTTTGGGGACTCGACGCCACCTGCGCTTCGAATTCGCGACGTTGCCTCGTCGACAATAACAAACGCGTGTTTCCACAGCCTCCGAGCGGCTGAAAATAATACAACGATAAGGAGGAGCGCGCGTCTGCCCGGCAATGAGATTCATATGACGCTCGCGCGAACACGGGAAATAATATGCTACCACGGAAGGAAAACAACGTCGAGCCCTACGCTCTTGAGGACATGATCTCGGATCTGCAGACCAGACGGAACTCCCTCGACGAGAACGCCGATGACGATCCCCTCGAACAGCTGAAACAACGCGAGAGGGATCTCGTCCTCGCGGCGGAACTTGGCAAAGCTCTCCTCGAGAGGAATCAGGAACTTACGAGACAGAGCGAAATACTCGCTGAGGAATACGCCACCAAAGTCGAGGTCAGTTGTGGATGGTGATGCGTATGTACGCACGGGAAGGGTATAAAAAACCACCCGACGTTGAAGTTTATGTCGTTGGAATGCAACGATATTATTATTTTTTCTTCATTTTTTTCAATAGCCAAAGCATTTTTTTTCCCCCAAATTGAGCTCGTAGGTTTCGAATAAAATTACGTAGAATCGTTCGAGAAATGTTCACAGCCTGAATAGACCAAGCACTATTTAAGTTATTTAAAAGAATTAATTTTCGTTGCATGCCAACGATGCAAACTTCAACGTCATGTTCGTTATGGTGCTGAAGTTTGTTTCGTTGGAATGCAAAGAAAATCCCTCTTCATTATTTCAATTTTCAATTTTTTATTACTATCGCAAATCTTCCTTTGCAGCTTTACATTGTGGATCTCTAATTACGATCTACAAAAATATTTTAGTGATATTTATAGATTAATAAATGTGCCAGAAGAAGAATGAGATTGAAGTTTGCATCATCGAAATGCAACGAAGAGAAATTCTTCTTAATTACTCACAGTTTTTGGCCAATTCAGGCTGTGGAAATCGCTCAAACGTTTCTACGTATTCTTATTAGAAATTAGCGACCCTAGTTTGCAAAAAAGCTTCGGAAAATGATAAAGATAAATAAATAATTAATAATAAATAAATAATTTAAAAAATATCGTTGCATTCCTACAATGCACACTTCAACGTCATTGGAATGCAACAAAAACTCTTTTTGCATATTTTTATTTCCTCATGTTTATTGTTATTTAGAATCATTTTTTTCGCAGTCTTACATTGCAGATCTCTAGATAAGTATCTTCGAAAAAAAAGTTTGAAGAATTACCGTAGGCGGAGGCCACTAAATTAAATTAAAGCACTTGCGAAACATAAATTTTCCTGCGTTTCAACGATGCCATCACCAATCTCACTAAAATCCACACTCTGTTTGACGTCTATTTTTTTAATTTGAAGTTTGCATCGTTGGCTTGCGATGGAAATTGATTTCCGCGAATTGCTATAGTTTCTACAGTTTTACATTTCTCATGGTTGAAGTGCGTTGAAGATTGTTATTATTTTTCCTTTTTCTCCATTTTTATTGTTGTCCAAAATAATTTTCGACCAATTTAGTTCGAGGTCTCCAATGAAAATCTAAAAAAACCGAGTGATTGCCCTATTTTTGACCCGGCCCAAACATTTATTTTCCTTGCGTTCGTTGTTCAGTGATGTGCAAGTAAAATTTGCAAGGCATGGTTTTGGATTATAAATAAATTAGGCAATTAAAAGGGAATTTTCGTTGCATTCAAATGAGGCAAACATCCAAGCCACATGGAATGTTTAATGCTTTAACGACCTGATATTACATTTTTCGCTGCAATTCGTTGGCCTCGAATGATGGATTTAGCCTGTCTTTTTTTTTCTTTCACGTACGTGATGTCATTTGTATAGCCGCCAGATACGGAGATCAAGGAAAATAAAATAGACTGAGCTGCAGAAGAAAAAACAAACAAAAAACTTTACACTTACAAAAGTTTATTTGATTCACGTAGGATCTAATTGAGTCGAATAATGATGACGTTGAAGTTGGCATCGTTGGAATGTAACGAAAGTTAATTCTTTTCTAAAAAATCAATTTTTTAGTCGATATAGGCTGTGAAAATCGCTCAAACGTTTCTACGTATTCTTATCAGAAATGTACTACTACAATTTGCGAAAAAAAGGTTTTGGATAATGATAAAAATTAAGGAATAAGAAATGAACAAAAAATCTTGCATTCCAACGATGGAAACTTCAACGTCATTAATAATTTTTTCGTTGTCTCACGGGCTATTACGAATCTTTTTAACATGAGTCGAATATTTTTCTTCTATTCGCTTCGAGCATAACGAGAGAATGATCGAGGGATCGCACACTCAAAGATGATTGACGACGGCCGGGTCTCGTTTCACCGCGACTATTTTAACCCCTTCGCCCCTCCTCACTTCTGAAAAAGATGAATTGTTTGTACGAACGTTTTTTGGAACGATTTGTAAGCAATTATCGATTATATGCACAAGTGCAATTAACGTTCGTCTCCGTTTTTATAATAACGGAACAGGGTGCTCTTTGCTCGCCGAAATGAAAGTAGTTGGTTTAGCCATTCTCGCAAGTCGAAGATTAACTCTCTCTCGGACTTTGATTTTTTATTCCATTGAAAACTTTTCGTCTTGATTCGAGCGAGAATGCGATCGAGTCATCTCTCGCGAGTTGGTTGCATTCTTCGATTAAAAAAAACAAAGAAATTTCAAAAAACGAAAATTCACGCCCTGAAATAAAACTACGACAAAAAAGAATGAGAAATTGGCATGTTTCCATATAGAGGGTGATAATCATAAGGTGGCCATGTGTTTTTAAGGGTCTTGCGCAGAGATATACAGGCTGAGAAAAATATGGTTAAAAATGATTTTTCAGTTCATCTTCGAAAAAAAATTTAGCATCTTTTTGTAACGAGTAGTATTTGCCAGAAAAAATTGAGCCTACGTGCAACAAAGCAAAATTCCATTTCAAGTACAGCAGAATGGAGATAATTAAATTCCCATTACGAATACACTCTTAAAAAACTTTTTTGTGTATCCCGTCAACGAGAAAAAAAGTTTTTTGACCGTCTTATATATATATATATATATATATATATATATATATATCAGATGTATATATATATTTTTTATTATATCTGCTACGGCGAACGCTTCGCTAATTGTAGGTTCCATTCACAGGGATTTCCATCCACATCCCTAATCGATCCCTACCTTGCGGCTGCAGCCGACTTCACCCTCTGTATCGCATTCACCATGACATTTTCTGTCATGGGTATAGGGAAACTGCGGAAAACCTATACCAATACAGCCGGTCACGAGTTCGCTTCCCAGCCTCGGAGCTTGTCGCGTTTCGTCGAGAAATAGCTGACAGGCTACAGCCATACACATCCGATACACACACGTACCGGTCCGTGTGCGCGACATCCGTGTAGAACTGGAGCTACGTCACGCCTGTGTTTTTATTTCTCTCCGAAACTACGAGACGGTGATTCGAACCCGCAATCTCCCGATGTGCTGATTTCAGAGGCAAGCACGCTTACCACTAGACCAGCACATCGGTTGATAATATATATATATATATATATATATATATATATATATATATATATATATTTGAGATCGTCGAGAAAACTCGGATTTCTTTTGCAGCGTGTGTGCGTAACCGAGTGTCGAGAGACCATCATTGCGATTATATCACACTCTGAACTTTTAGAAACGGAGCTATTAATCGTAGTAATTATTTTGATCGTATACGGCGTGCATAGTCGAGTTTCGAAACGGTTGTGAATTCATTTTTTCATCGAACGGAAATTACGGGTATTGAGACACGAAAAAGACCAAGGTGGGAAGAGAGAGAGAGAGAGAGAGGGGGGGGCTACAGATAGCAAGAGATAACGAGAGCTTGAGAGCAAAGGAGAGAGGGAACTAAAGGCAGAGAAGAAAAGAAAGGGGGCGGGCGGGGACAGAGGTAGCGAGAGAGACGGATAGAATGATTTCCACGGGCGAAAAACAAAGAGAAAAGTCTCAAGTGGGGGTCCCTGTATCCGTAGGCATTGACGAGTAATTAGGCGAGAGAATGAAAACTGGCAACAACAGTGGAACGCGCATTACGAAGAAAACGCCAATTTAGTAACTGGTACGCGGTACACTACCGGTGTAAAGTTTGAAAAAACACTTTTCGCTACATTTCGACCAGGAGCAGTCTTAAGGTAGAACGAGCGCGCGCTCTTGATTTCTATAGATTTTGTTCAAATTTTAATCAGACATTATTCATATCATTATGCATGTTTGAGTGAAATTTCAGAACAGTCGACTATTTAGATTGGGAGATAATGGGTTTTCAAATTGCAACTTTTAACACTGCATGGTCTGCATTTATCGAAAGGCAGGTCACATAATTCATCGTACCATTCTATTATGTTTATAAATTTAAAAAAAGGATTTTTTATAGCAAACTAGTTAGGGAAAGAGTGAAAGAAGTTTGGATTGCCTTTACCATTCAGTTTTGCTAAAAACGTTCAGTAAAGACAGAATAATTCTCCGTACAAAAAATTTGTCTCCTATAATAAGAAGACATATGGCAACACCGCAGAAAACTTTTGTTGAATATTTCGTGAAAAAAATAATAATTATCGTGTTGCTAAAGTTAAAAACTTTTATCATAAAAAAAATATTTGCGTTATACAGTAGCGTGTAAAAGTTTCGGGCAACCCTATTTTTCGTGGATATTGCATAGACATACGATGGTACGGGAAATACAAACGAGTGGTGACACTTATAATTGGCGTCGAGGTGCTTGATATTAAAAAAAATGTGGTATAAACAGTAATATCACTCTTCAACAATTAATTATCCAACAGTTTTTATTTAATGACTGTGCAAAAGTATTAGACCATATACTATTGCGTATGAAAACAAAAAACAAAACATTATAAAAATAACAAAACATGGTTTAGTTTTCTCTCTAGAGTCAATACTTCGTTGCCATGCCCTTAGCAGCGATTACAGCAGCACATCGTCGGGGTATAGACACGCAATTAATTGCGAGATGCGATCTTGTGGCATCTTTTCCCACTCATACCCGAGTCGAAATTTTCGAGCCGCGTTCAACCCACAAAATGAAGGCGAGCAGAAATCGGCGTGAGCGGATTATTGGGTATCTAAAGAAAGGTACAATGTTTGAAAGTACCATGCGTTGGAGCCTCCGATGTACCTCCGGCATGGCAGAAAGTAGACTTTTTGACTCAAAGGAGGTCAGTGAGGTTCACAATTGAACCTACGGAACCTCAGGTCGGCCTACTGCGAGCGCTCCCGCAGAACCTACAGTGTACAGTAGGCCCCCCCTTTCGGCCTACTGTACACTGCTAAACGAAAAAATTAATTTATATAGAATCTATTTAAATAAAATAGGTTTTTTCCTTGTCTCACAGCCCACTACGATCGTATTTCTTTCAAAGATATTTATATATATTAATAAAGATGAGATTCAAATTAATCTTTATTTGCTTACAATGTACACTGTAAAGCTAAGTGTACTATATGCATAAAATATTTCATAAATCGAAAATAAAATGAACTCCTTAATTGAGAGCTTTACCACAAGGATTTTTCATCGTAATTCGTCATTGCCTGGCCTTTAGAAATGATTTTTTTCGAAGAAAATATTTGCCCTATATGCGACTTGAACCTAGTCCTACCTACTTATAACTACGTTCCGCTGCCCCTATGCTACCGAGTGCTTATAACATTTTGGTCGCTGATATGGCATACGAGATCAAATGAATACCTCTAACTATTTGTTGTATCACATAAGCTATATGAATTAGTTAATATGATTGTGATAGTTAGAGAATTTCATCAAATAACATGCTATAGATTTTTCAAACAAACAAACACACACACACACACACACACACACACACACACACACACACACACACACACACACACACACACACACACACACACACACACACACACACACACATATATATATATATATATAAAATTCCTCTCTCTCCACCTTCTCTACCCCCCCGCCCCTTTGATATGAGTATTGCAATAAAGATGGACCGTTAGTTCAATCAAATAGAAAAATGGTTAACTCTACGAAAATTCTATTTAAGGTAAGTAAAAAAAAATAACTATATCCATTCAGTGAACTTAACTAAATTGTTTTTTTGAACAGATGAAAATGTTGAACTGATGAAACCGAATCACAGATTTATTAGGATCAAATGAAATATGTAGTTATTGGACGATATTAAATAGATTGATTCTCTATAAATAAACATTTTTGAAATCAATAATTTTAATAATGGAATGCAATAGGAAAAATTTGGTTCTATGAAAAATCTAGTTAATTCAAATAAAAAAGAATCAAATAGACGCGGTTAGTTAATATTATATTTAGCGGAAAAAATAAAAATATGCTTCATACATACACGTGGAAATATTTTTTAAATTTTCGACGTGCTAAAAACGAAAACAAAGAAAAATCAAACATTTTATTTAAAATCGACGGTAATCGGCCGTCGCCATTGATCAACTCATTATTGAATTAACAAAAAAAAACAAAACGAACAAAAACAAAAAGAAAAAATCGAATGAGGTTGAATTCTAAACCGACAATTTCAATCCTTTAGAACATGAAATAGGCTATAATTAACACCCTAACGTTCCATATAGATATCAACATTATATGTTATTTAGATCTACACTGCCAGCCAAAAGTTTTCGGACACTCCACATGATCGCAAAACTTTTGAGCGCTCGATAATTGCCAAATAATGTTAGAGTAATATAATTCATTTCATTTATTATTTCACGAAGATACTATAAAGATCTATGTAATTAAGTAATTATACAGAGCTTTATAGTATCTTCGTAAAATAAGTATTATTCTACCATAAGTTTGCAATGATCCAAAGTGATATTAAGTTTTGCAGTTATCTGAAGTGTCCGAATACTTTTGACTGGTAGTGTATATTCGAATATATTAATGCAACCACATATTTCGAGTATAATATATATATATATATATAGTATTATATAATATATACCGTCGCTTAAAAGTTTGGATACACCAGTCGATATTTCTTGCTGCACTAAAAGTTACATAGCTTCGTAAAAAAAAGATAACCAAATTTACCGAACGACGTTTTGACGGGAATAAATTCAGCTTTATATTGCTTTTCTGAAATATTTTTTAATAATTTTCTTTTCGACCCGGTACGCACTTTTATACGTGACTGATTTTCGGCTTTTTTTCGACCATCGAGAATTGGGCGCATGACTTATGCAAAAAAAATTTGTTACGTTTATCCATGATAAACTTGAACGGAATAAACAGGAACTCCATTTGCGTTTTTTATAAAGTTTTGTACGATTTTTTTCGCAATGTTATTTCATTTTTTGCTAAAAAAGACTAATTCTAGATAATGTAATGTAACTCAAGAACTAGAGGGTTTAAGAAGAAATGTCAAGGACGAAAAACGTCGTGTAAGCTTATACTGGATAGACTGGCATTTTTTTAAGAATTTTCCTGTGAGATTTTTTCTCAAAGGAAAACGTCCATTAATCCGATAGAATTGGAGTAAGACTGTATATACAAGCATTCTTTTATGAATTGCCTATAAAATAATAATAAATCGATATTGAGCAAATTTGATTGTTTTCGCATATTAATATTGCACTAATAATTTGATAAGGGACGATGTATTTTTTATTAATTTCGTATTATTTCCGTGATCGAACGGGTTACCGATCAGGCCACAATGGAATGATGATGGAGGAGATATCGAATTTGGGCCGAAAGCAGGTTAGGTGGGGTCGAGGCAACAGTTTGAGATTGAAAGCCGGGTTAAGGAGGCCTGTGCTCTGCACGTTTCACTGAAACTGGGGGTCGAGAGAAGGTTTGGAAGGTCTAGCAAAGGCTACCCTGGACCAAGAGGAGGTCTCTTCATGGCACTGAACTCGACAAATGAGGTTTCGTCGGTTCAACGGAGGCTGGCGGCTTATGTATTACAAAGGAAATGGGTTCAGACGAGGCTAAAAATTTTGACTCGGGTATTGCGAATGATCCCATAATTCCGTCTTGTTGGAGTGACTGTTCGTTCCAACGCGAACCTTGAGCTCTTGCCACTCGGTTGCCGCTTGTCCAATCGGATTTAAATCCGGTGACTGCGAGAGCCAGTCGAGAAGGCGCACTTTCCGGCTTTCAAGGAAATTCTTCACAAGACGCGAAGCATGTTTGGGATCATTGTCCTGATGAAAAATCCACGCATTCGGCATATTTTTCTTTGCAAATGGGAGCATATGGTCTTGCAATGTAGTTCGATACATTACAGCGTCCATATTGCCTTGCATTTCTATTAGCGGATCAATACCGTTATCAGGAAATGCTCCCCAAGCTTTAACATTTCCGCCATCGTGTTTTACAATTGGAATTTGATATCGTACATCGTATCTGGTATCTGCTGGACGTCTTACGTACTTGCAACCATCACTTCCGAACAATTAAAATTTGGATTCGTCGGAAAAAAAGAACTTTCCGCCAATTTGATACTGTCCAATGTTGATATTTTTTGGCAAAATTCAATCTAGCCTTCTTATTCTTAATGCTAATGAGTGATTTCTTTACACCGACGCGCCCAATCAAGTCCACAGCCTTCAGACGTCGGGATACCGTACTCCGACTGATATCAGCAAGATTTTCACTGCGTAATTCTCGCGAAATTATTGCTGCAGTTCTTCGCGGATCTATGACGCACTTTCTTTCAATGATTTTGTCCACCCATTATGAAGTTTTTCGTGGTCTACCGCTTCGACTTTTATCACACAACGAATTTGTTGATTTATATTTCGCAATAATACGGTTTACTGTGCTTTTCCTAATAGATCGAGTATTTACAATATCACGAGAACTCTTTCCTTTTTCAAATAGTTTTAACACAACTTCGCGGACCTCAATTTGTGTGTTTTGCCATTGCGGCAGAAATAGAACTGATTTTTTCATGGTTCTTTATGTTATGAACTAACGCGAAAGAAAGCGCGGAAAAAATGTAAACACACCGTGTGGCTGGAGAAGGTGAGACAGTGACCCAATATTATTGCACACTGACCGAACGCGTTCGACATTCAGGCATTAAGTATTCTATCGAATAACTGAGAGAAAAAGGTTGGCCCGAAACTTTTGCACGCCACTGTATATATTAATATTCTATATTGTTTACGCTATCTTCATTATTAAAAAAGTGTTGGTAAATTCATTGCTAATTAAAAACTTTGTTCGATTAAAAATTACTTCCAAATAAAAATTTGTATTGCAGTATTATTTTAAATCCCCTTTAAAATCATGAACAAGTAAAAAAAACGCCAAGTAATAAAAAATGCCCGCGAAAAAATTATCGGTCGTTTCACTATCTACAAAATTCTAATTACCCTTGAAATACTTGTGATTTTTTTCAAACAATACTTTTATTTACATTATTACTTTTTCAATTCAAACGTATAAAAGAAGTGAAATAACTCTTTATGCAAAAGCCGAGCAAATTTACTAGAAACGTACACAAAATTGTCAAACTCTAGATATACTATTTTTCTTAACATTTTATTTTAAGAAACCATATTACTATTATAAAAAAAAGTTCGAATCACGATTATATACAAGTACAACGTATGCATTACACAAATACTATATGGATGTATCACTGGAAATACTGTGTAACGATTTGGCACACATGGTTGAGAAAAAACGCTCGGAAAGATACACGTTCTTGTTGGCGAAACATTCCTACCGCTTCCATAAGCAACTTTTGCAACAATTCATCTACTTAGATTATTTCAAATTGTAACATCGCATCAGTTACTGCATCAGATATACAGAATTATGACAAATGAGATGTTCAGCCTGCCAAAACTATGTCTATTGAACGAACATTTATGCGACGCAATAGATTTCATGAAATGTATGGTGGTTCTGTAATAGAGTAGAAAGTAACTTTTCAAATCCCACGTAACTTTTCAACTAAAGTAACAACTAACTTTTCAACTAAAAGTTACTTCCACGTAACTTTCCAAATTATGTAAATAAAGTGAGATTTCAAGAGCCGTGTGATCTATGGGTACATCGCTGATTTTTTTTATTTGTACTATGCGAAATTGAAAACTTGGTTTGCAGTTACATAATAAATTGCCTCAATTTATGTCTTTCTTAATCTGATAGTCAAGTTGTTGAGAAAACGTCATCCTTCGCCGAGCTTTTTCCTTAACATTGCACGCCAAGTCGTTGCACAGCATTTCCAGTGATGCATACATACAGTATTTGTGTGATGCATGAGTTGTACTTTTATATAATCGTGATTCGAACTTTTTATTATAATAGTAATATGGTTTCTTAAAATAATATGTTGAGAAAAATAGCATTTCTAGGGTTTGACAATTTTGTGTACGGTTCTAGTAAATTTGCTTGGCTTTTGGATAAAAAGTTATTTCACTTCTTTTGTACGTTTTAATTGAAAAAGTAATAACGTAAATACAAGTATTAAAAAAATTACGAGTATTTCCAGGTTAATTAGAATTTTGTAGATAGTGAAGCGACCGATAATTTTTTGGAGGGCATTTTTTATTGCTTGGCGTTTTTTTTACTTTTTCAATTTTTTAAAGGGGATTTCACATCTTTTTGAAATAAATATATATGCAGGGCTACTGGTTATTGGTCACGATCCCTTGAAAGGGTTATAGGATATCTTCCGCTGTCAAATAACCATGTTTTATGCAACACAATGTTTTGTTCAAAAGACAACCAATTTTGAGATATTATTTTTATGATTTAACTATAAACATGAATGTAGTATAACCTAACTGTACAAAAACCATGTATATAAATGAATATCGATGTTATACAGGAGTATAGCATATCTCACAAAAATACTACAAAAGTCGCACTCTCAAAGCTCCCAGTCGATCTTAAATTCATCAAATGATCAAATTAGCGATCACGCGGAGTTTTTTAACGAACATTTTTGGATAATCCAACGAGTGATTTATTTCGAGATAAAAGTTCCAATGGACAAATTATTTTCGAAAGCCAGGCAAGAACTCACCCATTAAATAGTACCTACATGCAAACGAGATTAAAATTAAGTCGCCATTGAAATACAAACAAAGCAACCAACCACAATCAATAATAACGTGCGACCATAAATGCAAAAAATAATATAATAACATGTAATAAAACTCACACAATCCCAAAAGCCTTGAGAATTCATTTGAGAACTGGAAATATCGCTTTTTACGGCCGTTTTTCATCTACTGAAGTGTGGTATTACGACGTAGATTAATGAACAAACGTAATCGATGACGAACCGGGCGAGCACCGCCGATCGTCTTGTTCCGTGTATATTCAAAATTCGCTAAGTTTCTCTTCTTAACCATGCACGCTAAGTCGTTGCGTGGCATTTCCAGTATACTTGTGTGGAACTTACATTGTACTTTTTTTGGGAGTACAAATAAGTATACGCCGTTTGACAAAAGATGGCCCCACCAGGAGGTTATGGTTGAAATTATCAGATCTAAAACGTCATATCGTAAGGTCAGACATCTGGCAAGACCATAGTGCTGATACAAAATCGCTAATATTCCAAGGTTATGGTCTTGCCGGATGTCCAACCTTACGATATGACGTTTTACAACTGACAATTTCAACCATAACCTCCTGGTGGGGCCATCTTTTGTCAAACGGCGGCGACTTGTTTGTACTTCCAATATATAATGGTGACACCAATTTCATGTTGCAACGGTAAGATGATTTTTTAAAATAAAAATAAAATAATACGCAAAATATCATTTCAAAGGTTTAATAATTTTATTTACAAAATTTTTAGTAAACTTGCTTGGCTATTTCATAAAAAGTTATTTCACTTTTTTGTACATTTAAATTGAAAATATATAATAAAACCATTGTTGAAATAAAAATAAAAAATATTCTAAGATAAATCAGACTTTTTAACATGGTAAAACAAGTGATAATGTTTTCGGAAGAATTTTTTTGCTTGGCGTTCTTTTTTTACTTTTTCAAATAATCTTCGGCATAAGTTAGCAATAGATGACGCGTTTCAATTTCGAAAGTTCATCCGAATGACTGCAGGTAGATCAGAAAAAATAATAGGATTATTTCGTTCGAATAAAAACCACTCGATTCTTTGGCAATTATTGTCTTGTCCTCTTTTTGAATTTTATTGACGAATACGAGATTCAAGCTCGCAGCAGTAAGCGGACGAACCTTGCGTAAAAAAAGGGGGGTGGGGGCTCGTTCAAAGAGACGCGACGAACAATCGTCACCGTGTACTCCGATCTAACGGAAATTCGGTCGAATATTATGAGATCTCAAGATTGAGTAGACGGATCGAAACATGACCCAAACAAAATCGATAGAAAAAAATCAGATTTTATTGGTCGAATGGCATTAAATTTTCGGTTCGTCGCCGCGTTTTCGCGTAATATCGAATCAAAGTTGAAAAGTCGTCTGCTAAAGCCCATCTTACTGTATAAAGAGTCGCGGCGTGTTCGTCAGTCGGTCAGAGGCGTCGAGATCGGTGGCATCGATCAGTGGCGTCGAATTTTTTGTTTCGTTATTTGGCGTCAAGACGCTGCCGCGGCCGCGGCTTTTGATATGCCGCGCAAACTTAAGCTGCGTATCGACTACGCGCGGCAGCGGCGCTTAAGGGACAACACCACTGTGATGGCTTCAAAAAATCGATTTTTTTAAAACCATCTAGAAAAATCTAAAATACATTTAAGATTAAGATGCCGTTGGAACCAGGTCGAAAAAATAATTATTTTCGGAGATATTGAACATTTTGTGGAGCGGTGCAGCGCTCTGTGACGCTCGGGGTCCCGCGCAGCTGCGCGCCTCAGGGTCGGCAGGCATACCGGGCCTTTCCCAGGTCCTGCGGGTCTTTCCCAGGTATTCTTTTGTCTCCCTTCACAAAAACCGGCTATTGTTATAAATATAGTTTCGAAAAAAAGCCATAGGTGGCGACAATTGAAAAATTTTCAAGGCAGGTATAGGGATAGCGTCATAGCGTCAGTTTGCGAATAGAAGCGACGCTACTCGTGTCTAAACGCTTCGAATCGTTTCGTTTATAAATATCGAATGCTCAGAATTATTCTTTGCACATCGGAATGGATAATCCGAAAGTGTACGCGGGGAAAAAGGGAACAAAACGGAGCTATGTGACGAGGAGTCGAACGAAAATTTCGAATCGAAAACCTCCGAACCGTTATAGCTCCGAAAATAGTTCTGCAGAGCATGTGAGCACGTCGGCGAAAAAGTTAAAATTGTCGGACGATTTAGAGGTCGGTGTTACTAACGATTTCGGTTATCGTATAGTACACCTCGTCAATGCATTGAACATTATATCGACGTTAGAAGTGCAAAGTGTGTGATCGCCATATAAAGTTTACTGAAAAAAGTTTGCGCGGACTCGGATTCCAAATTGAGGTCGATTGCGGCCATTGTGAAAAAGTGCAAATCAATTCGTGTGCTATGATTGACAATGCATACGAAATAAATCGTCGGATCGTATTCAGTATGCGTCTTCTTGGCGGCGGTTTGAATGGCCTGATGAAGTTTTGGGCATTTACGGATCTACCGCGCCCCATATTTCAGTCTTTCTACGATCGAATCTTAAATTCGATTTCGATTGCCACTAAAGCTGTGAGCACAGTGAGCAAACAAAAGGCTGCACTTGAGGAGGAGACAATTTCGTTGGAAAATGGGGTGGAGGATGGAATTATCGTTTCAGGCGACAGATCGTGGCGTAAGCGCGGTTTCAGCTCGCTTTTCGGCATAACATCGCTAATCGGCTGGTACACTAAAAAAGTGATCGACGTTATGGTGAAATCGAAATATTGCAAAGCTTGCGAGCATTGGGGAAAAAAAGAAAGCACCGCGAAGTACTGGGAATGGAAAAGTACCCACGACGATGAGTGCCAGACGAACCATAGCGGCTCCTCCGGAAAAATGGAAGTCGACTCAGCTGTCGAAATGTTTCAACGGTCTGAAGAGCTCTATGGCATAAAATATAAATATTATATTGGTGACGGTGATTCTAAAACGTTTCTGGGCATATCGAATAGCGATCCATACGACGGTTTCGAGATAAAAAAGAGTGCATCGATCATGTCCAAAAACGTATGGGGACGCGCCTCCGCGAAATCGTGAAAAAACAAAAAGGATTGTCTGGCAGAGGAAAGCTCACCGGAAAATTGATTGACGAGTTGACCACATATTACGGCTTGGCTATTCGGAGGAACAGCGATGATGTTGAAAAAATGAGGAAGGCAATTTGGGCAACTATCAAACATAAAATATCCACAGATAGTGAGCCACAACATGACGATTGCCCAGAGGGAGCCGAGTCGTGGTGTTCGTGGCAGCGAGCGGTCGCAAGCGGTAATATTTCTGAATATCGCCATAAGCCGCTTCTTCCTGAGGAACTATTGAAGGCAATTACGCCAGTCTTCGAAAATTTGAGCAGAGACGATTTGCTGCAGCGTTGTTTGGGCGGCTTCACGCAAAACGACAACGAAAGCTACAACAAATCAGTTTGGGCAATAGCCCCCAAGTGTCAGTCCGGGAGCAAAAAAATCGTCGATATTGCAGCTGATATCGCGGTATTATCATTCAATGATGGCCTGAGAAGCCTCATGAAAGTTTTGGAGACGTTGGGGATAACTATCGGCCCACATTGTTTCAATTTTTGCGTTGAAACCGACGCAGCGCGGATCGAGCTGGCGGAGCGCTCGCTCACAGACGCTGCAAAAGAGGCAAGAAGAGCCTCTACAAGTTCGAGAAAAGATGCTAGGGACAATGATTTGTTTCTTGAAGGCCAGCTATATGGTGCCGGCATCGCTGATTAAAGGTAAACATTTTTTTTCCAATTTATCGCATAAATTAACAAACCTAAAACATTGAAGGCGTTTTTCTCAAAACCACTTTTTTGAGTGCGGCACGCAGCAGAACTCGAGCAATTTTTATCCGATCGACTTCAAATTTGGACTGCATCAATAAAACTAGATTATCTAAAGAAGTACATAGGATTTTTTCGATATCTCAATAATAAAAAAAAGTGATAGCCTATTTTCGACGAGAAATTTTGCTCGAAAATCATCCTTTAATTTCAAAAGTGTGCCTATTTTTTAAAAATCAATATTTTTTAAAATCCCTATGTACTTCTCTTCAAAATATCATATTATTAACGAAAACACTGGGTATTTTTTTTCAGATCGACTTTAAAGAGAGTTCTGCTGCGTGCCACGAACCACTGCAGAGGCAACAGTACCTCACGCGGGAGCTTCCCCAGCGTCACCATGGGGCGTGAAAAATTTGAAATTTTTTTTTATGTATCTTCAATAAACAACAAGCAAAACAAAAAAAAATCGAATAACTTTTTTTTCCCACAAAAAAAAATTATTGAAAAATGGCAAAAAAACAGGGGGTCACAGTGGTGTTGTCCCTTAATGGATATGGTGTTTCCGCGCGAGCCAATTCGAACATTGGGGCGCTCGGACATGCTGCGGAGCAGCCTTACAATAACGTAAAGCTGCGTATCGACTTCGCGCGGTGGCCGCGCGCGTCATGTTCGTCCGCGGCAAATCTGTTAATTTGCCGCGCAAGCCATTTTTGGAACGACTTTTGACGGAGCGGGGCAGCCGCGCGCGTTCGACGATCAAACTGCCACGCGCGGCCAACGATTTAACTGACGCAATCAGTTCTCGCCCAGCAACAAGGAAGTTTCACGTGCACGAGCAGCTGCCCTTTTCATTGTAATGCATCACATCATCCACAAAGAACCGAAACGAAAAGTGCGTTGGTGGATGAAAATATTGTTCAGTAATAGAATGCAGTATGGCGCGAGACTGATGGAAGAAATGAGATATGAAGCTATTGACAATACAATACATTTTCTTTACAAGGATAACAACATTGGAATTCAAGCTCTTAAAATCATTAATTGAACCAAGTGTGATGAAAATCAGCATTCAATTTTGAGTGTTTGCTACTCCACAAATAGTCTTTGGCACCGTACATTTGGATTGAAAGTGAGACTCTTCGTTATTCATAGTACGCCGCGTCGTATGAAATTTTTTTTCAATAAACTTGCCTCGCGCGCCATCGAACTCAGGCATCAGCAGAGACACGCGTCTCAACTGCGCGCGCGCAAAGTATGATCCGTCTTTGCCGCGTCTCTAAAGCCCGACCGAGATTGGCTCGCTCCGCAGCATGTTCGAGCGCGCCAATGTTCGAACTGGCTCGCGCGGCAACATCGTATCCATTAAGCGCGGCTGCCGCGCGAGACACTGTTCGCGGATTTGCCGCACGTAGTCGATACGCAGCTGAAATGTGGAACGATGCAGTGATTTCTTATTATAGGGGACAAATATTTTTTTACGGAAAACTATTCTGTCTAAATTTCAATGCAGACCCTGCAGTGTTAAAAGTTGGACTTTTAAAACCTATTATCTCCCAATCTAAATAGTCGACCTGTTCTGAAATTTAACTCAAACATGCATAATGATATGAACAATTTCTGGTTAAAATTTGAATAAAATCTATAGAAATTAAGAGCGCGCGCTCGGTCTGCCTGAAATATTATATCATTAGAAGGGTTAATTAATTTTGTTATTAATGAATTCATCATTTAAGGAGTTAAATAAAAATGAATTTTGAAGGAAAAAGTAAGATGACTGAAAAAATTGCTTGGGCATTTATTTGTATGTATTATAATGAAGTCGTATACCAAATTCAAGATTTTTTTAAAAATGATTAACGAAGTTATAATCAATCACATGAGGGGCTCAACGGTGTACTTGATTTTGGACGCCCGGTTGATCTGAAACAAAAAAACCAGTTATTTTTCTTAAAATAGATAATATTCACTAAGACTTGACAGAACCTTTTTCTGCTATCGTGGTTCGATCAACAACAAAAAAAAATATTTTTTCCATTTTCCGGGGATAAATAACATTGTTGTTGTTAATAACTAATAAAATAATGTCAAGAAAAACGTTCGTCAAGAGTAAACTACTTTTATACTGAATAAGTATATGAAATTTCAAGTCAATCCGTACATTAGATATCAAGAAACCGTGTAGTACACCGTTTAAAAAACATACTTTCGAGAAAAACGCGTTTAAAGTTTTACTATCAGTTCTATCGTTGTAATCATAAATTTACCTCCAATCTGTGATTTTTGCACCATATGTTTGATTTTTCTCTTCAATTTGACTTGCCTCAAGCGACGTACGACTCGTCGTCATATCCACAGTGATCTAACCATTTAATTATTTATTTTTTTCTAATCGAACTCTTTATTTCTTTTATACATTTTATGTGCGATTCCCGTCGTTCTCGAGATACAACTTTCAAAAGCCTCCCTGAACGAAGCTTTGCTAATCAAGGTGAACAACGGGAAAAAACTCAGGTAATAAGAAAAAAGCATGAAGCTGCGTTTCTTATTTTTCAAATATTCGAAAAGTGTACGGAGGCTTTTCATCGTTCATGTACGTATTGTTGACGTATACATACACGGGACTATACTCGGGTAGAATATCGCACGTTCCACATACTAATTGCGATTATAAATAGGCCCGTATTGCTTGCACGCCCGCGCACATAAGCGAAGGAGCATGGTAAACAAATAAAAATAATAAAAGAAGAAATAAACCATTACCAACCTGGTAGTGCACAGAGTAGAAAGACAAGATCGTGCGCGATCTCGCATACCGATATGTGTATGTGAACCGTGTGTTTACATGTAGACCGCATGTGTAACGCGCGCGTATACAAAAGTGTAACGAGATTATTATTCTCATGAGACATGCTGTTGTGTTACTTACTATGTTATTAGTATGCGCTACGATGAAAAAATGGACAAACTCACGTCTTCTGCTGTGTATACAGGGTGAGACAACAACCATTAGTAGTGGAAATAATGTTGAACCTATAACCGACTTTCTTGAATGGGCGGTTGGGGTTCGGCTCCAGCCGTTTTTCGAGTTAAGCAGCGTTGTGCATGGCCGATACTCGGACCGGTGACCGCTTAGCGGTACACCGGCTGACGCATCAACCAGTGAGCGAAGGCAAATACTTCTGAGACCTTGCTGTGGATATTGAACAAAAACGTCTGTGCACTGGAGAATCAGAAGAATATACGCAGTTTCCCCATACCCTCGGTAAATGCGGTATAGTGTACCTCAAGACGGCTACGGACGCAACGTAAGGTAGGTTAGGTTGCGAAGTGCGGCTAGGGAGTGATAGAAAAGGGTTTAGATGGGAAAGCTAATATGTAAAAACCCGCAAGGCAATACGTTGAAACTCAGGGAAGATTTTTATACCCAGCAGACTCAGAAGAAATCTTTTCCTACAAAAATCGAAGAGCTCCAGGGGGGTCATCTTTTTTTTCCAGTAGACCACT
This sequence comes from Ophion ellenae, assembly GCA_963210295.1. Classification (NCBI taxonomy): domain Eukaryota; kingdom Metazoa; phylum Arthropoda; class Insecta; order Hymenoptera; family Ichneumonidae; genus Ophion; species Ophion ellenae. The sequence goes on from OY723387.1 coordinate 30,199,324, forward strand.
ATTTTTTTTAAATCTTGACGAACTAAAAATAAGTTCACACACCACATGTCAAGATGATCGATTAAGAATTAAACATGAAAAATCGATAAAACAAGAATTTTAATGTTTCGATCCTAAAATCGATTGAAAATACGATGAAAACACTTTTACTCTTGTAAGGGCCTCTGCACACGGCGTATTTTCTACGCTCAGATGCCGCCATATACACTTGATCCACACGCTTTTTGGACTGAAAAACGTGTCGTAAGCTCACGTTCATGAAACGCGCGGTTTCTGCGCGTAGACAATACGCCGTGCGCAGGGCCCTTAAAGGTACCCGAAGTAATCGCCGGCAATTTCGACGCACGCTTCCGATCTTTTTCTCCAAAGTCTGATAGGTTTGAATATATTTCTACTGCTACTAGTGTTTGCCTCACGTTGTATATTCATTTGGATGCATGCAATTGGTTTTGGGCCTTACCGTGTTGAGGGTTATGTACTAAGTCTATTATGAAAAATAAGTTTTTTTTATAAATCCTATATAGTTTTCTGCAAGTATTGTATATTTAGAAAAACCGATAACGATTAAGCTAATAAAACTGTTTTACATTCAGTTTCGGCGTAAATGCTGAACGATATCGCGCGCCGTTGCTCTTTTAAAAGGAAAATCGCATTTTCTCAGATTTTACTTGACAGATCTAGATGAATCAAAGTGCAGGGAAAGTTTGGAAGTGTTTATTTTCCCATAGCAAGCGTTCAGGGAAAAAGTTAGCCGTTTTCGCTCTAACTTCTCTCAAACAGACGGACAGACAAACAATTTGCAAAATTGCTAGATATCGTCTTTGCATCGTAGTATCAGATCGATTTACTATGAGTATTTACTGTATATTTGTTTAATATTAAATATCATTTTTTTCAATACCATGAGTTCCAATGTATCCCCCTGCGGGATAATACGTATGAACCTTCTTAATCGAACCCTTTCTCGTTACCCCTTAACCGCACTTCGCTAATCCAGCCTAACTTCCGTTCCGTCCACAGTCGTCTTAAGGTACACTATGCCGCATTTGCCGACGGTACAGGGAAACTGTGGAAAACCCGTACCGGCACTGAGAGAAATGTCCATGGTATGTACAACAAACGCCCATGGTAAAAGAGAGGATATTAAAATTCGTTATAGTTTATTGATGCCGCAATCATAATATGGTTAACACGAGTATAAACGAAGAGTATACCTAAATATGCGATTGACGTGGCGTGTTTGACTCTCTATTATCCCCGAAACGATGATTCCCTATTGTAACACGCTTGAAAATACAGATATGGTTAATTCGGTACTATAATAAAATCGGCATAAAAATGCTAATATTGTATACTGTACGTTAGGTCTTGTTCAGTCATACTTTTTCCATTCTTTTCAAGTTTGTAAAATTCGTATGGTTAACATTAACGTTTTCCGAGTATAATTTGTTAGAAGACCTTATGAAAAGTGAATATTCGAAAAAAATTATGGTAAAGTTTACTTATAGCGAAAACGTAAATCATTTGCAGTTCGAGCAACCGCAGTTTAATAGTTTTAAGAACTACGTATGTCTCACAAACTGTTATATACTATGTTTGTTGCATTGCCAAAAACTCGATATCAGCTCAACTCTTCTCCTTGTAGTTTACCTTCCGTTCTTGTAGGATACACATTACCATGAATTTAGCAGGTCGTGTCATATAATAGGGTACAAATGACTATTATGTGATACAAAACTATTACGATGCGGCAAAAATCCATTTAAACAGTGACTTTATTATAAACAAAAAGATCTGTCCAAAATTTCACGTAAATCGCAGGTAACAGTTATTTGAAAGTACAGCCGGAATTACTTTAGGCGCGGTTCCAAAACTCTCGGTTAACCGAGTTAACCGGAGTTTAGCCAGCTCAGCGTGGTTCTGATTGGTCCAGTCGCCCTTAAACTTCGGTCAACTCGGTTAACCGAGAGTTGTGGAACCGGGCCTTAGGCTCTTATGCCATATCTGTGCTCAAGGTGCTCAAAGTACGCGGTAGCGTAGTGACAGCGTGCGTAGGATAGGCAGCTAGGTTGTAGGTTTGATATCATGTGTGGGCCAAATATTTTCTACGAAATAAATCATTACACAAATTCAGGGAATGGCGGATGATAATAAAGAATCATCGAGATAGAATTCTCAGATGCCCATTTTATTTTATTTTGGATTCCTGAAATATTCTATGCATTTAGTAGACGGGCATTGATGGCATGAACCAACGCCGGAATAACGCGCCAAATTCCCATATAGCAGATCGTATATTACAATATGATACAAATCACTATAACCATCGTCGCAAATCACAGGCAACATTTTTAATCCATGTATAGGCCTCCGAAGTGTGGCGGTATCGTCACACGCAACGAAGCCACGAGGCAACTTACCGACGGAGGAAGTTGTCCAGAGAGGGGCGAGGCAGCGTCAGCGGAAGCAACGGTTGGAACCACGGCGTTGGGATTTGTGACGCGTGGTTGCAAGTCTAGTCCCTACTTAGCCAGGAAGAATAATAGCTTCCTGTAGATCTCGAGCAAGCTCTCTCGTGAGCGGAAACAAAAACGTGATTAAGAAAGACTGAAATAGTCGTTAAGTGTATTGCTAATAAAGATTATACTAATTGTTTTCCCTGCTGTGCATATATTTATTTGGGAGTGAAAGAACCCCAAAGAAGTAACTCTAGTGGCGCAGACCTCGCGACGAGTTTTGGCAAAACTTGGATTGGTTTTCGTCTGCTAGTGCAGTATGCCGGTCGCCATCTAAATCAGGTGTTTGCGTGAATGACAGCACCGCGTGTGATGTTTACGTTGTAAAAACAGCGTTTCACGTCATATTTGGGATAGTTGACGCGTGTTTGAGGAAGAACTTCTCCCATCACAGTCCTTTTCTCACCAGCAACAATTTCGCGAACTTCCGCTACATGATGACTATCGAAAGTTTTCTGCCTATATTACAACATCCTTTATATAAATTTCCGATGCAAACAATAATTTAAACAGAAATTTTGTTGTACGGCACAAAATAATTTGTGTGCATCCAATGTACGCAATTTCATTAACATTCTATTCGTCACATACCTATAGATATGCTTTTAGGGCGAAAGGAAGTCATGAGGATACATTGAAATCCGCAAGTAATCGTTATTAGTTTCATCACACTGTTTTATTTTATTTACAAGCACATTCCATTCACGATATGAGATCTACAATCAATGATGCTTGCTCAAGCCTAGCTCTTTCGTGTTTGTGCCGGTTTTACTTAACCGCCATGCGCCAATTCAAGTTTTGCCACCGGCAGCCGTTGCGCGGCGCCACCACGAAAGTTACTTCGAAGGTCTATATCAGTCCAACGTATTTCAGTCCTGTCCACTATTAGGATCTTGGGAAACTTTTTAAAAACTTTTGATAGTATCTGGGAATATCCATTTTATGAAAATCTACTATATTATATAGCATTGAGCAATAAACTTATGTTTGTAAGATTGGTGGTTGCGGTTAACATATGTGCATAATTCATGCAACTGCTAAAATATTGATAACCAGTACTATACTTTACTTGGCAGTTACTATAGCTACAAAATATTATTATTCTCTTAGGGAAACATATCAAATATAGTTGAAATATGGTCGAGAACACCATACATTTTTCTCAGTGGGTATATAGTCTATACAGTGGAATAGGGTATATACTATAGACCCTCATATTCTTCTGATTCGCCGGTGCACAGACGTTTTAGTCAAGTATCCACAGCACGGTCTCAGAAGTATTGGTCGTTCGCTCACTGGTTGATGCGCCAGCCGGTGCATGGCTGACAAGGGGACCTTACAGGCTGTCACTCACGGACTTTGATAAGTCTCAGATATGTTGTAGAGGGACCTACCCTGAGTACCTGAGTAAAGGGATTTTATACAACGCTCTTTAGTTTTGGAGAAAAAACGTTCGAAAGTTTGGCTCGTAGCTACTAATAGCTACTATACCGGTACGGTTACACCTTTGTCGAACCAGCGGGCGTGGCCCAGTGGGCAAGGTTCCCGGCTCTGACGGTCGAGGTCCAGCGTTCGAGTCCCGTGATGGCGTTTTTTTTACAAAATATAAATAAATTCGATGGATTGTTCAATAAAAAAATTGTTGAAGATGCTTAACTTAAAAGATATCTCTTTTTTCCGATAACGAGCTAGGTATAACCCGTTAAAATAACGCGTACTTTAGCCGTAAGGACTGTGTGTATGGATGTGTGTGCTTATTACACATGCAAGACAGAAAAAGAGAGGATCGAGAGCGCGCGTTCCACGGAAAGCCACGAAAGCGTGGAAACAAGCCACTTGAGCAACGCGTACGACTCGCGCGCGTGTGTGGTGTTTCGGTACGTATATATATTTATATACGTTCCGCAGAGAGAGACAATGCCCGGCACCACGCTCTGCCTGCCTTTCCGTGCTTTTACCTGTCTCCTCCATCGCATTTGAGCCCGGCCCACACAACGCGCTCGCAGACATTCAAGCAGTACCTAAAAGATCGAGAGCTTGATAATGCGGGCTAGATACGGATTTTTTCGTCCATGCTATCTTTAAAGATTGCGGTACTGTGAATCGAGATGATCAAGGTCGACAATGGCGGATTGGTGGAAGTAGTGGAGGTGCGGTCGGTGTGCGACTTCTGCGATCTCCCGTGCCAAAGCTGCGTTGACCTGGGCCAATACTCCGATAGGTGACCGTTCAGCCGCGCACCGGCTTGCGCACCGACTGTCACGAGTTTTCCACGGTTTCCCTGTACCGTCATGCAAATGGGACAGTGGCGCGTTAGGGAATGAGTATGGCTCGGAGGATCTCTGAGGAACGAGTACGAACAGAGTGACAAGTGTAGAGTGAACGTGAAAGGGATGCGGGATCGTAAAAAGCCGCAAGGGCGTACGAAGGAACATTGGAAATAAGGAATCTTGTTTCTGTAAAGACACAGTAGTGTGATTGATGAGACCCAATTGTGCATGGATGCAAATGAGAACCTAGAGGATATTACTTATTTATGGTATTGTAGTTTGCATCGTTGGGGTGCATTGAAAATATTTTTTTAAATCGTATTGGACAATGTTTTTGGCTCATTTACACTACAAACATCACTGAAATATTCTTCAAGATCCTTATTAGTGTTCCAAAATCTAAACTTGGAAAAACGGGTTTGAATAGTAATAAAAATGAAGATATGAAGAAATAAAGAATTTCCATTGAATTTCAGCTATGCAAAGTTCAAGACCATATTTTTTTGGAAAGTGGAAAATTTAAAGACATTTCGACGGTTGGAGAAGACAAGGCTCTTCAAGGATCTAGCGGAATCTTGCCGAACTGGCGAAGGAGGATTATTAAGGGGAGGTATCTGAGTAAACGGCGAGAAAAACAGGTAAACTTCGGGAATTTTTATCTAAAAAACTAATGTTTCGACTGGATCCGAGTTTTTGTAAATTGGAAAACATGTACATTGAATTATGTTTAGGAATTTTTAAAAATAAATTCGTCGACTGGAAGCGTCGTTGTTGTGGTCAGCGTCAGACGTGTTGTTCGTTGACATGGCTTGTGGTGCCAATGATTCCGGGCAGTCGGTTGATTTGAAACATGAAAACGCAACGGATTCTTGAAATATAATATACAAAGGAGTTCGCCTCGTGGGATTTTTTTGAAACTTTCTTTTTTGTCGGAATTGCGACCGCTTTATCTTAACATTCGTTTTTTGTTCGCAATTTCTGACGATTTTGGTTGCATAAAAAAGCAATGGTTCAATCAAATGAAAAACCCCTACGTGGCGAACGAGAAAAACTATCAAAGAATATTGTATCCAAATTTGGACAAAATCGGACAAGCCGTTTTCTAGATACATCTGGCACCGACTTTGGAAACTATGTTCCGAGATAATCGCGTTTGAAAAGTGGGTAAAGAAATGACGCGCTCGGCCGTTGGGCCGCTGCACGATCTTTCCGTAAATTCTCCATATAATTTTGGCGATTGCGGAATTTCAACATGAAATGTTCACACAATATTCTTCGTACTTCAAACATCAAATAAAAGAAGCTATAATCGATTTTTCAAAAAGTGTACTTCGATGCTGTTTCCGAATTTGTCGGAAAAATTACTCGCAGGATAGACATATTTTTTACCTTACCGTTAATCAGCAATCCCAGGGCCATACATTGGTCCTTCCGAAGTACTCGCTGCTTCGTCAGCTGCCATTCTCGATTGTCTGCGCTAAATTCTCCCTTCACGGGTCGCGTTTTGAGTTTGAATTTCAGCCTTCGCAATGCGGTCCGCATCCTCGATCTCGCATTGCCTGTCAGTATTTCTCCCGGCTTGAATTCCCAAGGCATCCATCACTGGGAAATAGGATTTTGCCCTACAGTTAAAAAACGCATGTGGCAATATTAGCAGCAATGTTGACAATATTTGAACCGTTGTGAAATATTTTGGGAGCTATTCTCCAAATGACGTTGTTGAAGCTTTCATTTGCGTTCTCCGTAAATCCACCGACGCAGCGTTGTAGTAAATCATCAATACTTACGTCCCTAAATATTGGTTCGATGGCTTTAGCAACATCCGAATGTAGAGCGGGCTCATGGTGATAGTCCTTCAATGTTTCGGTAGCCTTCGATTGCTGCCAAGAACACCAGGAGTCACTTCCTGGTGGACACCGGTCGTGCTGTGGCTTATCATCCGTTGAAATCATGTGAAAACTGTTAGGTTTATTTCAGTGCAAGTAATTTCTCACCACGGATTTGTGAAGGGTATTAATTAATTCGCCTTTATTGGTGCTACAGGAGAGGAACGCGGTACAATCAGGAATGAATGAATAAATGTGTGTCCGTGACCAAGGCAAAACAAAACAAACAAAAGTGCCGAAGTTGGACCGAGGAGGGGAACCTAGTAGTCCTCGGGTCAAAGAACTGACTTGAGGTAAAGACAAATTCTCAACACTCCCACTTTGTCTTTGCCGCCCTTTATTTCCCTCGGCAAGGATTTTCGTGGACCCCTATAGCTGCTCGGTGGTACTTGAATGCATCTCGAGGTAGTGCCTTCGTTAAGATGTCAGCGTGTTGTTCTCTGGAGGGTGTGTATTCGAGTAGGAACTCTTTCCTTTCGTACTGCTCTCGCACGTCATGGTAACGTACTTCGATGTGCTTGCTTCGTTTATGAAACACTGGATTTTTAATCAGCCGAATCGCACTTTGGTTGTCCAGGTATAGCGTCGTGGGGACTTCTTTCGTGTCGAGTAGATTCTTGATCAGATTCTTCGTCCATGCTATTTCCTTCACAGTTTGGCTCGCGGCCACGTATTCCGCTTCGGTAGTGGACAGCGCGACGGACTTTTGCCTCTGCGAGCTCCATGAGATAGTCGCGGAGCCAAGCGTCAGGACGTATCCTGTCGTTGACCGTCGGGTTTCTGAGTCACCTGCGTAGTCAGCGTCGCTGTACGCCGTCAGCCGCTGTTCCTGCTTTGTCTCGAATCTCAGACCGTAGTCGATCGTGCCCTTAAGGTATTTGAGGATCCTTTTTACCGACTTCCAGTGGGTCTCCGTTGGTTGCTTGAGGTAGCGACTCGCTCGGTTGACGGCAAAAGTAATGTCGGGCCGCGTTGCCACCGAGAGGTACATAAGACTCCCGATTGCCTCACGGTAGGGCGCCGGTGGGTGTCGTGTTCGATCGCTGGGTCCCTTTGTTGATCCGGTTCTTCGTGCGGATCCGCCGGGATGGCCACGGAGTTGGCTTCTTTCATTTTGAATCGTTCCAGAATGCTCCTCGCGTAATTTCCTTGATGCACGAATATGCTCCCGTCGAGGAGTCGCTCGATCTGTAATCCGAGAAATAAGTTTGCATCACGGTGGGTTATTTCAAATTCCTTTTGCAATTCGCTGAGTAGTTCGTCGATGAGGCCATAGTCCTCCGCAACGATGAGACCGTCGTCTATGTAGATCGCGAGCAGTAATCCACGGTTCTTTCCTCGGCCTGTGAACGCGCACGGGTCTTCGTTTGTTTCCGTCAGGTCGAACTTCCGCAGGAAGTCGGTGAAACGTCGGTTCCAGCAGCGAGAGGATTGTTTTAGCCCGTACAGGCTGCGTTTGAGTTTGCAAACTCTCGTGGTTCCATCCTCGTATCCCTCAGGCTGGCGCATGTAGATTTCCTCGTCGATGGTCCCGTACAGGAAGGCTGTTTTTACGTCGAACTGCTGGACGCTTTTGCGCCCACAGGCCGCTATAGCGAGTATGGTCCGGATCGAATCGAAACGGACCACCGGACTATGGGTGTCGTGGTAGTCTATTCCCTATCGTTGCCTGAACCCTCGAGCGACGAGCCTCGCCTTGTGCCGTTGAACGTTGCCACTCGCGTCGCGTTTTAGTTTGTACGTCCATTTGTTGTCTATGATCGTTCGATTTTTCGGGGCCTCTGTGAGCTCCAGACTTCATTTCGCGACAGCGCCTCGATTTCTTCGTCCATGGCCTTCTTCCAGACATCCGAGCTCTTGTTTTCGACGGCTTCTTTGAATGAGATCAGCTCCTGAAACTCGGCAAGAAATATTTCGCTTACGTTGATGAAATCGTCGTGCCACGCCGGTGGTCGCAATGTTGCTCTGTTCCGAAGCTGACGTCCCTGAGGTGGCGCGGCGTCCGCTTGGACCATTTCGCATCCTTGCGCGGCGTCTTGATTGCCCTGTGGCTCGATTCAATCCTCTTTGCCGTCTTCTACCGACTCGGGGTCGCTCTGCTCGCCTTCAGTCGTATCTGAGGTACTCTGGATTAGCAGTTCGTCGGCTTCCGCTTCTCTTGCCGGCATTTGGTTCGCACGTCCCGTGAATACGACGTCTCTTGCTGCCGCGATCGTATCATCCTGCGGGTACCATACTCGATAGCCCTTTGTTTCTTCGTCGTATCCGACCAAAAAGCCTCTTTTAGCCTTCGCATCCAGTTTGCCTCGTTTTTCTTTTGGAACGTGGGTGAATACTTCCTCCCCGAAAGTCCGCGGATCTCCTATTTTTGGTTTGTTCTGAAACCATAGCTCGTGCGGTGTTGTGTTTTTTATGCTGCTTGTCCCCGTCCGGTTTAAGACGTACGCCACCGTATTTACCGCCTCGGCCCAGAACCTGGGCTCGAACCCTTTTGCATTCAGGATCGTTCGTGCTGCCTCCATCAGCGTCCGGTTTTCCCTTTCTGCTGATCCATTCTGCTCGGGGGTGTATATCACCGTTCGTTGGTGCCTGATGCCGTGCTGGTGAGTCAACTTTTTCATCCCTTGGTTGACAAATTCGAGTCCATTGCCCGTGCGAAGGATTCGTACGCCTCGTGGGCACTGCTTCTCGGCCCTCTTTACGAAATTTTTGACGTATCGCCTCACTTCCCCCTTGGTTTCGATAAAGTGGACTGTTCTAAAGTGTGAGTAGTCGTCTTTGAGTAGGAGATAGTATCTCGACCCGCCGATGGATTTCGTCGCCATGGGACCGCACAGATCCGCGTGTACGAGTTCGCCAATTTCCTGCGTGCGTGTCGTGCTCTCCGGGAATGGGAGCCTGTGCGATTTTCCGATTGTGCATGCTTCGCAGAACCGGTCCTTTTCATCCTTGACGGGTATCTGAAAACGTTTCAGAGTTTCTCTTACGTGTCGAAAGTTTTGGTGTTTCACGAATTTCTCGTGCCAGTCTGTGAGTGTTCCTGTTGTGGCTACATTCGCAGATGCTCCGTTGCTTCTCGAATTCTCCTCCTCCGGACAGAGGACTTCGAACAGCATTGAGTAGAGCTTTCCTTTGCGTACTCCCACTGCGACAGTGCGTCTGTCCTTCGAGATTTCACACGTGGAGCTGGTGGACTGCATTTTTAAACCTTTATCAAGGGCTGCGCCGACTGAAAAAAGATTGTATTTGAGTCTCGGTACGTGCAAGACGTCGACCAGGTGATTCTCGTTCCAATTTTTCTTGTCGAACCTAAGCACGTTGATTCGGCCTCTTCCTTTAGCCTCTATATACGCTCCGTCACCGATGCACACTGCCAGCGGCTTGTCGTAAGCCTCGTACGTGACGAACCATTTTCGCCGGTTGCACATGTGGTCGCTAGCGCCAGAGTCGAGGAACCAGTCGACGTCCCTCTCTGCTGCGGCCACTGTGGAGGTGAGAGCCACACTCGCCAGGCCCACGCCGGCCGGTCTCAGCTTCTGAGTGTTGTTTCCGGTAAACCTCTTCTCTGCGTCGTCGCCTTTCTTTTGAGAGCATTCTCTTGCTCAGTGTCCTGGCTGGCCGCATACGTAGCACTTGCCGGTCTTCGATGGTCCTTTCGCGTCCTTGTCGCGAAAAGTTTTTCCTCGCTGGGCTCTTGACGCTAGGGCGCTTCCGTTTCTCTCTTCTCTTGTGCAGCGACTCGATTCCTCGATCGTCAGTCTCGACGTGAGGTTCACCAACGTGCGTTCCTCTACTGGCGCTGACTCCCACGCGCTTACGAAGTGGTTGTAATTTGCTGGCAGGGTCATGAGGATTTTCGTAACAATCATCGAATCTGAAATAGTCTCGCCCATGAGTCGCAATCTGTGCGCCAGATCCTCCAGCTTGGCAATGTGCGTAGCCATATCATCCGAGCTCTTCTTTGCCGTGCTGAACCAATTTTGTTGCAGCATGTGCACACTCGCTTCGGATTTTTGCTCATAGACCGACGACAGTTTTTCCCACATCTCCTTTGCGGATTCGCAGTTGATGATGTGGAGCATTGGTTGCTCGCCTATGGTTGTAGCAATTACCTTCTGTGCCACGGCATCCTCCTTATTCCACTTTTCCAGGTTCTTGCGATATTCGGCGTACACCTGCTCACTCGCTCCGACGCCCGGCCACACCGGTACCGCGTCCTTACCCGACACGACGCCTCAGGCACCGTTCGCGTTAAGGACGATGCGCACTTGGAATTTCCACACACCCCAGTTCTCAATGTTTTTGAGTTTGTTCATTCGGACTAGATCGCTCTCCATTTTTCTTGTCGTTCGTTATATATATTCCACTATCGCGCACGGCTGGGTATAACTTCAAGAAAAAAAACGCTGTCTTTCTCCTACACCTTTTATCGGGTTTTCACGTTTAATATTTTTCACGTTACTTGTCCTGGGCCCATAACCTGTTAGGTTTATTTCAGTGCAAGTAATTTCTCACCACGGATTCGTGAAGAGTATTAATTAATTCGCCTTTATTGGTGCTACAGGAGAGGAACGCGGTACAATCAGGAATGAATAAATAAATGTTGTGTGTCCGTTTCCAAGGCAAAACAAAACAAACAAAAGTGCCGAAGTTGGACCGAGGAGGGGAACCTAGTAGTCCTCGGGTCA